>OZ038510.1:23242467-23384967 GCA_964036315.1 Acanthosepion esculentum | reverse complement strand
AGAACTAATATTATCTCTCTCTCTCTCTCTGTATGTATATATATATATATATATATATATATATATATATATATATTGAGAACTAATATTATCTCTCTCTCTCTCTGTATGTATATATATATATATATATATATATATTGAGAACTAATATTATCTCTCTCTCTCTCTCTCTCTGTATGTATATATATATATATATATATATATATATATATTGAGAACTAATATTATCTCTCTCTCTCTCTCTCTCTGTATATATATATATATATATATATATATATATATATATATATATGACAAAAAATATGTCTTGCCAAAAAATCATCAACAATGGTACCAGACTATTTCTGGAAGATGATGTTTTTTGCCAGGCAATCTTTGATAACTAATAATAATAATGATAATGAATTTTTCAAATCTAAGTAGAGATATGTAATCATTTTATTTATTATATATATGGGTCATTCCATGTCAAAACACCAGCAAAATGTTGAAATCTGCACCCACCAACTCCGAATTACTTGAAATTTGTTACAAATGTTCCCCTTCATGAGTTAGGAAAGTGTGACAAATTATTTTGTGCTAGACTTTACCATTCCAATTTTAAGGGGGGTGTATAATTGTCCTATTTGGCCTCTAAATTAAGCCAGTGCAACGTCGCCGAATTTCAATGTTTTTTAAAAATTAAAGTAAAATACTTCCATGAATTCAATATTTCTGAAATTTGGTATGTAGGGCAAATAAGAAGTTTAGAATCCAAATATTTAACTAGTTTAAGCCTACACTTGATAGAAAATTTTATTTTACTCACCCAAATACATGACATCAAAATCAACAACTTTTCACCTATGTAGCTTACGGTCAGTCTATCGAAAATATGTCCTCTTCAATTTTCATAATATGTTTTGCTTAACATCTACAATGCCTGCTCAAGTTCACCAAAAAGATTTGTGAGGGTTTTATGTCTACTTTAGAAGATATGACCCTGCCAAGTTTAGAGTTTTTTCCTACGTATGTGCAGGATTTCCGAGAAAGATTATTATTAAAGACAATCATCCTAATGCTCTATGACCTCTAAAATGTTGATATTGTGCTAAGTAACTTCTTAAACTATTCAATAAGATTGTTTCTATTAATTTAAAATATATATATATATATATTTTGCAGATATTACTTTTTGTACAGATAGATTGTCTTTAAAAAGTGGTAAACATTGCCTCATGTATGATAATCAACAATGCATAGAAAATTTGTAAATGGTACTTAACAAATGAAGTTAAAAGAAATTCTTTCTGTGTTTCTTTTAATTTTATTTTGGTTAATTATTTTCATGAAACAAAAAAAACATTTGATTTTTTTCATTCTCAAAAAAGCGGAAATGTGAAATGTGAATCTTTAAAAAATAATATTTGTAGTTGGCACTTAACATATTTATATAGTTAAAGGAAATGCTTTCATTACTTTCTTAAATTTTCATTTTTATTTTTTAAATAATTTTTCAAAATTATTTTCATGAAACAAATATTTGAATTTTGTTTCCTTCAGGAGAAAATCATAATAAAAATGAATATACAAAGAGTCTTTAAAAGACTACATTTTAAACTACACTATGCACTAAATTTTGTTGTGCATAGAGACTAAATTGTTTTGGATATAATCTTTTGCAAAGATAATTTATCCATCTTGGACAAATGATAAACTCTAGCATTTGCTGTTGTAGGAACATCAACAGTGCACAGAATATTCATTAATAGTACAAAACATATATCCTTAAAATCTTCTTTCCAGTAAAATGTATGTGATGGAAAAGCAGGGTGCATGAACTTAATCAGCAAGTCCTTATTTTCCATATCAATTTCCAGGACGATGCCAATCCAAATTTTATTGTCGCACTTGCAATAAACATATCCTGAAACAAAAGAATTTACTGGTTTTTCTTCAGCCCCTATAGAAAAGTCATATATTAGGTCATCGTTTTCATCTTCACTACATTGTTTCATAGCTATTTTATCTCTGGTGAGTGGAATAAATTGATGAAAACTTCTTGTTCCTGGGACTGTGGATGCATTTTTGAATCTCATAGTGAGACTCCACCTCACTGCCTCAAATTCTTCCTTTTCAACCAGAATGAATTCGATACCTTCAATTGCAGATTTACAATATTCAAACATAGATTCTGTGGAAAGGATTTGTTTGGTAGTTGGTCTTCGGAGACTTTCTTTTTACACTGTCCTTTTCACTGTCCCACCTATGCCATCACGAGGTTGTTTACCATGACTTGTTGCAAAGAAATTCCATTTTGTATTGAGTCCAAAATCTTTCTGATGGTTTCACAAATTGGCAAAGTTCTTAGAATTCTTGTATTGCGCTGCACAACCATCAGTAAAATACTCAACATTTTTTATGTTTGGCAAGGTAGCTTTGATTACCTCAATAATTTTTTTTCTGTACCATATAAACAAATGCTACATCATGTGAGTTGTCACTTGACATAATGCAGAAACATTCACTTTGCACTGCATTTTCAAGCTTAAAGTAGAGTACCACTGGATGTAAAGTACATTGTGACGTATTCCAATGATAACTCTGGATCTCATCTTGAACTATAAATTCGTAGTTCTCTGCAAAATCTCCCAGGAACAAAATTTCACTATCACTAATCTCCTCTTTTCTTTGCTTTAAGTACCTTGATTGTGATTTAGCCAAGTAAGAATGAGGTGCTAATTTATTCAGTTGCAAAACAACTAAATCAATGTAAGCTTGACAGGATTCCTTTTGTGTTGTCAAAGTTGATCGGTCAGTTGTTGTCCATTGGAAGAACTCTATTGATTCAGCATTATCAATATATTCTTCCATGGTGCCATAAAGAAATATTTCAAGCTGCCCTGATGATTTAGGACAATTTGGGCACCTATGAATCATACACTCTCTGCTACTGGTATTACAGACATATTTCTAAAGATCTTTATATGACACATTCAGTGGTTCCAGTAATTCATATTTTGGTGGATAGTGCATACACATACAACATGCGTACCTGCACTACCAGCAAGGACACACCATTTTGGAGTTAGACTACAAAATTTTGAAAATCCCAAAGGTACTGTTGGGTTCTGTTCCTTGAATGCTCTGAAGAGCTTAAGTAGGTTGCCCAAGATGAGTCTTTTCTGCTGATAAATATTACATTTAATACTAACATAGTCTTTCCTGTCTGGCATTAGTCGAGTATATTCATCATCTTGGTAAAATGCTTCCACTAACTGTGCAATATCAGCAGGCAAAGACTTGCCCCTTTTTGGTTCTGGCATATCTAAAATACCTCTTTCCAAACACAATTTGCAAGCCTTGTATACAATGTGTTCTGAAACACCAAACACATCCATGACTTTTTTGTGTGACCAGTCAGTAGGGGCAAGTGTCAAGATCTGTATTTTGATTTTAGTTGATTTCACTGTCTTCACTTTTGCTACAAGAAGCTCTATCATTTTATCAAAGCACTTAGCTTTATCTAAAATCTCCTTTTTCATTTTTAAAGCCTTATCATTCGACAGCTCATAGTCGATGTTTAATGACTTGGCTTCTTTGGTCTTTACACATTGCATTGCAGAAAAATGTTTCTCTTACCTAAAGTAGCTTTTCCAGAGTAATGAAGCTTTTTTGTTTTCAGTGGAGAAATTCCAATATCAGAGAAACATTCATTGATATTTCTCTTCTCTGTTTCTGCAGAAGTACTTGTATCAAGCTCTTTCATTTCTTCATCCGATACATGTCTTGGTTCTTCATCAGGAAGTACTTTGTGGATTTGTATTCGACAATTAGGGCAGAGTTTCTTGCCTGGGATTAATACCAACTTAGCCTTTACCTTGTCTGCCATCTCCAATGAAATTGGTTTCAAACCAGCTTTGATTTGCTTTTTATGAGTTTTAAATGGATTACTGCATCTCTTTTCAAGCCATTCATAGTTAGTCAACAAGGTCTGTTTGTGATGGTAACAGAGAGTCTGTATTTTATCCTCATCAAGTCCTGTTCTATAGGCAATAAGCTTTACATCCATTGCATCCAACTTATCAACTGAAATCAATCCAACCTGTTTATCATTGAATCAACCATGACATGTTTCAACTGTTAGCTCAGTATAAATAGAACAATTCATCTTTAAATGAAAAAAAGAAACGACTGTACTTCAAATCTAGTGTGCAAGTAAAAAATCCAAGTAATTAGAAAAATATCACCTTACTCCTTGGATACTGGATGGTAAGTGACTGATGTTTCAGGACCAGACAGTGCATAGTGTAGTTTAAAATGTAATCTTTTAAAGACTCTTTTATATTCATTTTTATTATAACTTTCTTCTGATTAAAACAGAATCAAATATTTTGTTTCATGAAAATAATTTTGAAAAATTATTTAAAAAATAAAAATGAAAATTTAAAAAAAGTAATGAAAGCATTTCCTTCAACTATATAAATATGTTAAGTGCCAACAACAAATATTATTTTTTAGAGATTCACATTTATCTTATGACTTTTTGTGGATGAAAAAAATCAAATGTTTTTTGTTTCATGAAAATAATTAACCAAAATAAAATTAAAAGAAACACAGAAAGAATTTCTTTTAACTTCATTTGTTAAGTACCATTTACAAATTTTCTATGCACTGTTGATTATCATACATGAGGCAATGTTTACCACTTTTTAAAGACAATCTATCTGTACAAAAAGTATTATCTGCAAAATATATATATATATATATATATTTTTTTAAATTAATAGAAACAATCTTATTGAATAGTTTAAGAAGTTACTTAGCACAATATCAACATTTTAGAGGTCATAGAGCATTAGGATGATTGTCATTAATAATAATCTTTCTCGGAAATCCTGCACATACGTAGGAAAAAACTCTAAACTTGGCAGGGTCATATCTTCTAAAGTAGACATAAAACCCTCACAAATTTTTTTGGTGAACTTGAGCAGGCATTGTAGATGTTAGGCAAAAAATATTATGAAAATTGAAGAGGACATATTTTCGATAGACTGACCGTAAGCTACATTGGTGAAAAGTTGTTGATTTTGATGTCATGTATTTGGGTGAGTAAAATAAAATTTTCTATCAAGTGTAGGCTTAAACTAGTTAAATATTTGGATTCTACACTTCTTATCTGCCCTACATACCAAATTTCAGAAATATTGAATGCATGGAAGTATTTTTCTTTAATTTTTAAAAAACATTGAATTTCGGTGACGTTGTGCTAGCTTAATTTAGAGGCAAAATAGGACAATTATACACCCGCCTTAAAATTGGAACGGTAAAGTCTAGCACAAAATAATTTGTCACACTTTCCTAACTCATGAAGAGGAACATTTGTGCCAAATTTCAAGTAATTCGGAGTAGGTGGGTGTAATGCCCTGGTGAATTGACATGGAATGACCCATATATATGTGTGTGTGTGTAAATTCATTATTCCCACCTCCCACTTCCTTATTGATCACAATTCTAATGCCTACCAATACAATCATCCACTATACCATTTTATCCATTCCACTATTCAGTTTTTATGGTAGCATTATGCTGAATCACAAGCATTTTAATTCCTTACAAAAAGTCTTAGTTACTGCTATGAATAGTTAGCCCCCAAACTGGGGTCAAAACGGTTTTAATACCAATATTTTTAATATTTTTTTTAAAATTATTACCAACAATAAATTTTTAGAGAAAAAATTATTAGCAGCAATAAAAATCTTGTCGGCATTAAATAACCTATTATAGAGGTTGATATGGTGTAAAACAAAGCAAACAAAACAAAACACAAATTCACCCGCCGAATCATATGTCACTCACATGCACACATAAACACATATATATATTAAATATAAAGTCGGCATCAAGAACAGTAATGATGTAAAATTTAGAAAGCTCAAGGTGAAATCTAAAAAAGCATTTAATAACAATAATCAGTTACAGAAGTATAGGGGAATGGGTTTGAAGAGTTATTTTTATTATATATATATATATATATATATATATCTGTATATATATAAATTGTGTGTATTTAGGCAGCATTTTTTCATTCATACATGTTTCATTAAATAATCAATATGAAAAGAACTTACATAAAATATATAGACAACACTTATCTATATTATTTAATGAAACATGTATGAATATATATATATATATATATATATATATATATATATATAAGTATATTTTTAATTCTGACCTTATGCCTCCAGCTTTAACTTATGAAAAGAGGTAAAGATTTGTTTTAAAATTTTCCTAATAAATCATTTTATCATTAGTTATCTACCATCGCCTGAAGAAGTACGACCTTTGTACCGAAACATGAAATTTTTTGTGCAGTGATGTAAAATGTTTTTATTGTAATTTATAATAATAAAAATATTATAACAATAATTATTGAGATAGATATATATATATATATATAGATAGATAGATATATATGTTTTGAACAATAAAAATTATTAAGAAATTAATAAAAAATTATTGAAAAATTAAAATTTTCAGACACACTGGTTGTATATTAATAATCTTTTGTTTTATTATTTCAATTAGGTTCTTTGACTACTTTCGGCCAACATAGACATCATCAGGAGAAAAAAATTCCCTGCTTGTCAGCAGCTGTGAACTATAGGAGTGAATGACTGTCTCAAGGAAGTGAACCTTATCTGTAGTTTTCATTTATTTTTTATCGTTAATTTTTGGTCAGTGTTGGTCAAACGGCCTCTTTTAAGTGGTTTTTAAGATAAAGGATGGGAGATTCCTGAATTTCAGAACTCCCTCCTTGGACATTTTGAAAGGTTTATTGGTTTCTGGGATGGGGATGCGTGTGTTAAGTGTAAGTTATCTTCTTTACTTTTTTTAATCTTTTAGTGTGTGTGTATATATATGTGTGTGTATATATATATGTACACAGGGTGCGTTGGATAAATTGTCACCATTTTATAATTTTTTGTCACCTGCACAGTATAGTCAGGTGATTTGGACCCTGGCTGTGTGAGAAAAAGAGAAACCATGACACAGTTCCACTCCACCAGAAATTTGGTAACAACCTGCTGTACTGATTGACATTTGCACCGGAAAAGCTCTAATACGAACATTTCAGAGTTTTTGGGTGTCAATCTGAGGACAGTGAAGAGGATTTGGAAAGAGTTGGATGAGTCTAATGGTGATTACAAAGGTGTTTGGAGTGATCACTAGTGATGGTGACGTTATACCTCCATTCATCTTTCCACAGAGCTTCACACTCAACATGGCCTACATCAAGTGCCCTGAGAAGGTAGAGCTAGATCAAGAAGAGTGGCTACTGGAAGACCCTATGTCTGGCAACAGGACTCTGCACCATGCCACACAAGCAAGAGAACCCAGTCACGGCTGTCAGACAATTTCTGCAACCACATAACCACTTACATCTGGCCACCTAACTCCCCAGACTGCCACCCCCTTGGTTATTATGTGTAGGGTGCAGTTGAGTGAGAGACCAACAAAACCCCTTTTAATACCAAAGATGAACTGAAGGCAAGAATTATGGAAGCATTTGATGGCTTTGGACTCACTGCCCACTTTTATATTTACATATTCTCTATTCCTGATATTCCATATATATATATATATATATATATATATATATATATATATATATCCTAGCTAGAGGCAACTGATGAGCTGTGAAACAGCGAAACAGTCTGTCTGTGGATGACAAAAATATTAGCTCCTGAAAAATTAATTTCGGTTGAGCCCTCTGGTTTGAGGTGTGAATTTGTAAACAGTGACTATTTAAGCTAATACTGCACGACTCTTCGACAGAATTGAGTCACTCTCAGTCACTGTGTGTTTATCCGAATCTAAAAATAAACACGCTAAAATTCACCTTCATTCCGTACCGTACGCTGATGGCTTAACAGGAGAAGTTCAGACTGACACAAATTCAGTCGGGTTTCGATCCTAGCTAGAGGCAACCGGACATCTAGCCACACTGATGAGCTGTGAAACAGCGAAACAGTCTGACTGTGGATGACAAATATATATATATATATATATATATATATATATGCATAATGGATACCCATATTTGAGTAGATGGTCTATTTATTTTAAATGCTATATTAAACAGTATATTTATTTATTTTTAGCTACTGGCCTGAAAATTTGAAAAATCAAGTGTTTACAGTAGATATAGTACGATATCATAGTCAGGCTATACTAATTTCCATGGGGTCTGCAAAAAGGTGTGATGTCTGGTGTTGTAATGATAGGAGATGACATCCTTCTCATTGGCCACTCTCAAGCATTTTTCAATTCTTAGGCAAGGTGGAGTCATGGATAGCAGCTCGGATTGAGGAATCAGAGACCTGAGTGCAAATTCCAGTCGAATCCATTACATTCACTTATGTGCTAATACCCTTGGGAAAGGTATGAATCCTCTTCTTCTCCCTCCAGCTGTGGCTAAGTATCAGGACAAACTGGGTTCTATAGCCTTGGATGGCAACTGATCTAACGCAGAAAGAAATGGCAACCTACTGCAGGAAAAAATCTGCCTCGTCAGTCATGTATCACGCATGGCATATAACTGACTGACTTCCTCTTCTTATATATGTGTGTTTCCAGGATGTAGGCAGTCATGACTCTCCACAATTTCCTGTCTTTTGGTTTTTTGCTATTGCTCCTAATCCCTGATCTGTCAACTATTTACACAACCTCGTTTTTCTATGTGCCATGTCCCTTTAGGATGTCGTCAGTCATGGCTCTCCACAATTTCCTCTCCTTTGTAGCTCTTAGTAAAATTTGTGCTTTTGCTATCTCTCCTAATCCCTGTTCTGCCAATCATTTACACAAGGTCCTCCTTTGCCTATATGCCATGTCTATTCAGGACCTGATCAAACATGGCTCTCCACAATTTCCTCTCCTTTGTAGTTCTTAGTGAAATGGGCCTTATTGCTATCACTCTTAATTCCTGTTTTGCTTACCATTTACAAAAGCCCTTTCTTTCAGAGTAGAGGCAATCATGGCTCTCCACAATTTCCTCTCCTTTTTTTTGTTGCTATTGCTCCTAATCCGTGATCTGCACAAGATCATTCTTTTATGTGCCATGTCCCTTTAGGATGTGGTCAGTCATGGCTCTCCACAATTTCCTGTCCTTTGTAGCTCTTAATAAAGTTTGTCTTTTTTATCTTTCCTAATCCATGTTTTGACAACCATTTGCACAAGCTACTTCTTCTTCTTTTTCTTCTTCTATATGCTGTATCCATTCAAGACATGAGTGATCATGGCTCTCCACAATTACCTGTCATTTGTAGTTCTTAGTAAAATCTGTCCTTTTGCTATCTCTCCTAATCCCTGTTCTGACAACCATTTGCACAAATTCATCAAGTCGGTTATGTGCTACTTTCCTGTGTCCATTTTGCCTTCAATATGTTCTGTGAGTATCAAATTTTACAAGCCTTCTTTCCTCATTATGTTCTGTAGAAATTTCAACTATTTTTTTCTGATGTTAAATATAAGTGTCCTTTTTGTTTTTATTTTCTCTAAAACTTTCTCATTTTCATCTGTACGGCTTCACTGCCATATACGAGGACCAACATTAAGTGATAGGTCAGTACTTTTTTCTTTATTTCTAATGAAATATTCCAGTTTCTAAACACTTTGTTTAGCTTTTGAAAGGCATTTTTACTATCCCAGTGCACCTTTGGATTTCAGTGTCACAGTTTCTGTTCTCTGTTAAAACACTCCCCAGATATTTCAATTGTTGTACTTGTTTGATTTTGGTATCTCCAATTTGTAATTTGCATTTTTGGCTGTCCCTTTTGCTGGCAACAATACATTTTGTCTTCTTGCAATTGATGTTTAATCCTTTCTTCATACATTCCTTCACTACCTTCTGCAGGAATTTTTGTAGTTTCCTTTTCATGTCTGCTATCAACACTGTAAAATGCATATCTTATATTGTTCAGATTGTGGCCGCCAATTAAGAATCCTGGTAGGACTTCTAATTCTCTGTGAATCTCCTCACTGCATAGGTTGAATAAGTCTGGTGAGAAGACCCATCCTTGTCTTACACCCCTTTCTATTTTTGTATATTTACTGAATTTATTTTCTTTTTGTATTCAGGCTGTTTGTTCACAGTATAGGTTCTATATTATTCTAATATGCTTCCTAAATTTTGATTTTGTTCCTAATGCACAATGCCTTTCCAATCCCACCAGACACAGAGCATTCACCTTCTTTAGATGCAACTCAGCTTTTGAAGTAGTTAATAGTGGCGAATCTAATATTTCCCAAGGATATTTTTCACTCCACATTGTTGTAAACAAACCATTTTTCATCACCTGTGATTGTTCTTTTCAAAAATAAGTAATTCTTGTTTCATTTGAATAGGGAATTTCAGATGGTAATACAGTCCACTAAATGTTTTTTTATTAAATCACAAGACTCACAAACATCTTAGTGATTCATCTATGTGTATTTAAATGTTTTACAATTTTTATATGAGTCATGTGGGGTACTCTTTGTGATGTCCGATGTTGTATGACCTGGATTATTTTTTACCAGTATTTTGATTTACTCATTATGAATGACTGCAGGCTTGCCAGGACTTTTAGCCATCTGTCGGAGCAAATATTCCACTTCTTAACGAAGCAAACCACTTAATGATTTCTTTTATACAATAAAACTATATTTTTAAACATTATCACTTTATTGTCAAGGCACTTAATTAATGTGAATATTAATAACATAGAAAATGATGTACTGAAATGGGTCAGACTACAGTATGAAACCTGTTGTTTCATTATGAGAGGCAATAAACCCCTTTCTGTATAGATAGATAGATAGATAGATAGATAGCAACAGACTGAGATAGATAGATAGCAACAGACTGAGATAGATAGATAGATAGCAACAGACTGAGATAGATAGATAGCAACAGACTGAGATAGATAGCAACAGACTGAGATAGATAGATAGCAACAGACTGAGATAGATAGCAACAGACTGAGATAGATAGATAGAGATAGATAGCAACAGACTTAGATAGATAGGAAGAGATAGATAGATAGATAGATAGATAGATAGCAACAGACTGAGATAGATAGGAACAGACTTAGATAGGAAGAGATTGAGATAGATTAATGGATAGATAGCAACAGACTTAGATAGATAGGAACTGACTGAGATAGATAAATATATAGATAGGAACTGACTGAGATAGATAAATATATAGATAGCAACAGACTTAGATAGATAGATAGATAGCAACAGACTGAGATACATAGATAGATAGCAACAGACTTAGATAGATAGATAGATCTGAATAGACTGAGATAGATAAATCTGAATCGACTGAGATAGATAGATAGCAACAGACTTAGATAGATCTGAATAGACTGAGATAGATAGCAACAGACTGAGATACATAGATAGATAGCAACAGACTTAGATAGCAACAGACTGAGATACATAGATAGATAGCAACAGACTTAGATAGATAGAACTGACTGAGATAGATAGATAGATAGATAGATAGAAATAGAATGAGATAGATAGATAGATAGGAAGAGACATAGATAGATAGAAAAGGGACATAGATAGATAGATAGATAGGAATAGACTGAGATAGATAGATTGGAACAATTTCAAATATATGGGACAGGACAACTATTCATAAGTTCATCTTTCCTTTCCATCTCCCTGCTATGGATTAAATAGGGGAGTAAACTGGGCACTTGGGCCTTGGGTGGGTGGCAGCTGGTCTCATAAGAAAAACCTGACTTTAAAATGGAGAAGGCAACTGGAAAATAATCAACTGTTTTTTACAAGAAGGCATTGGTGGAGGGGGTATGATCACCTATATCCTGAAGGAGGTGGCATTCTAAAAAGGAACAAACATTTAGAAATGACACAGTCCTTTTCTGTCTGAAATGGAAGAGATCAATATTTTTTTTTTTTTTGCCAACAGCTGGAGGATACAATAGCACCTTTTCAAGAATCACCTCCTGGCAAATAATGGAAATAATTTTTTTTTTTTTGTTGGACAATGCCAATTTTAACAATTCCAAGCCAGAGATGAATGCTGTGAAAATGGTTTCTGATATTGGTATCACTGTAGTATATAGATAGATAGATAGATAAATGTTTATTTTGTGAGAGATTCTTCAATCAGTTCTTACTCAAGCTAGAAACTGCTTTTCCATTAAACAATTTTTCTCTCCAGAATCTATCTATCTATCTATCTATCTATCTATCTATCTATAAGTCTACCATTCGCCTATGCTTAGAATATTGCTGTGACATATGGTTCGGTGCCCCTGCTATTTACCTTGAAATCTTTGATAAAATTCAAAGAAGAATCAGCAATATTATTGGTCTTGATCTGGCAACTTGACTTCAGTCCCTTTCCAACTGCCGTAAGGTTGCCTCCATATGTCTTTTTTTTATAAATACCGTCTTGGTAATTGTTTGGATGAGCTCTTCACTATAGTACGTAAACTTTTGAATTTAAGTGCAGTACAAGACTGGCGACAAGATCTCATCAATTTACAGTTGAACTGGTTAGATGTAACTGTAAATTATATGCTAACAGTTTCTTTTCTTGCACTTCTCGCTTGTGGAACTCTTGCTCCATGCTTTCCAGTCAATTTTAATTTCAAAAATTTAAATGCAATGTCAATCGCTATCTGCTGTCCTCCGGACTACTCTTTTTTTCTTTACCACTCGTTATTAATGTTTCTGTTCCTAATTCTTCCTCGCCCTCTAACCCTTTGTCTCTTAGTGGCTTTACTGCCTTGCATGGGGTGATACTGATTTATAAAAAGCAATATGGAAGACCCTGAAAAAGATAATTTCTATGAAATGCTAGTTAAATATCCCCTGGGCTAGATATCTTAATTAAGATACAAGACTCTTTAAATCAATACGTGTTTGCTGCAAAACACACCTCCTAGTAGTTACAGTAGCAATATATGATATCAGTACTGAATAGGAATCATTACTCGTATTCAGAAAGAAAAAAAAAAAAATCTAAAACGCAGCAAGGCAAGTGGTCTCGGTTATAGTGCATAATTACACTGCAATGTCATTTCTCTTTTGCAGTCTGTCCATCGAGCCTGAGCCAACCATCAGCTAACAGCCCCAGCCATTCTTCATCCCTGCCACACTCTCAAAACAACTTGCAGCAACCCAGAAGATAGTGTATCTGTTGCTTGTTCAAAACTTTAGGAACAAAATATACATATATATATATATATATATATATATGTTTGAATATATATATATATATATATATATATATATATATATATATATATATATATATATGTTTGAATATATATATATATATATATATATATATATATGTTTGAATATATATATATATATATATATATATATATATATATGTTTGAATATATATATATATATATATATATATATATATATGTTTGAATATATATATATATATATATATATATATATATATATGTTTGAATATATATATATATATATATATATATATATGTTTGAATATATATATATATATATATATATATATATATATATATATATGTTTGAATATATATATATATATATATATATATGTTTGAATATATATATATATATATATATATATATATATATATATATATATGTTTGAATATATATATATATATATATATATATGTTTGAATATATATATATATATATATATATATATGTTTGAATATATATATATATATATATATATATATATATATATATATATATATGTTTGAATATATATATATATATATATGAATATATATATATATATATATATATATATGTTTGAATATATATATATATATATATATATATATATGTTTGAATATATATATATATATATATATATATATGTTTGAATATATATATATATATATATATATATATATATATATATGTTTGAATATATATATATATATATATATATATATATATATGTTTGAATATATATATATATATATATGTTTGAATATATATATATATATATATATATATATATATATATATATATGTTTGAATATATATATATATATATATATATATATATATATATATATGTTTGAATATATATATATATATATATATGTTTGAATATATATATATATATATATATGTTTGAATATATATATATATGTGTTTGAATATATATATATATATGTTTGAAAATATATATACATATATATATATATATATGATTGAATATATATATATATATATATATATATATATATGATTGAATATATATATATATATGTTTGAATATATATATATATATATATATATATATATATATGATTGAATATATATATATATATGTTTGAATATATATATATATATATATATATATATATATATATGTTTGAATATATATATATATATATATATATATATATATATATATATATATATATATATATGTTTGAATATATATATATATATATATATATATATATATTCAAACATGTTTCATTGAATAATATAGGCATAGTATTTTCTATTTATTTTTATAAACCTTTCTAGTTCTCTAATCATCTACTCAAGTAGTAATCATCAAGTTGAAATTCCTCAAGGAAGGTGTCATAGTTTGTTCTTACCGAGGTTGATAAGAGATTATTACAAAAATAAATAGGCATATGTCGATATTATTCAATTAAAAATGTTTGAATGAAGATCTGCTGCTTATATATATATATATATATATATATATATATATAGAGAGAGAGAGAGAGAGAGTACTGTGATGAAGATGAGGAGTAAGTTATAAATTTAGAATTATTACTCAGCGAAATAGTCAGTTCCCTATTTTACAACTTGTACTTCTACTACTATTTAATAACAGTACAAGTATAGAAAAAACAATTACTTAAGGGTTCAGTCTAAGTCAGTCATGGGCGACCTTCTCCAACAAGTGAGTCGCATAAGATATGGCTTATCATAAAGCAGGCTGCACTACTAAGAAAAAGTGCTTCAGTCATTTTCACTACAGAATACCATACATGTAAACATTAGTATTACTAAGTTTTAATATAGTATTATAACTGATTTATTTCCGACTTATTTATTTGACTATACAAAAAAAATTTTTTTTAAATGAAAAAATATATTTCGTCTTGAGTGAAAAAAAAATTATTATAAAAGTTTCTGGTTTTAAAGCAAAAGATTTTTATGCTTATGATCTTCCTTAGTGAAATTTACCGATGTTGAAAACGTTACCTCTAACCAAAATTACAAATTTCAAGATAGTATTGTATTTAATCATTAATATATATTTTTGGTTAAGTATAAGCAAATGTAACTATAGAAATGAGAGGAGACATTATAAGCAAAAGTTTCCAAGTAGATTTTGTTTGTCTATTCACACTCCTCTCCAATTTTTTAAACAGGAATAGAGATTTCTGCCGTGTTTCCTGTTTAGGATTGGGTTTCTGCTTCCTTTTAAAGTCTTCTCATTCTCTTTCACTCTCTTTGCATCTCCTTGTGTCTTAGCAGCATTATCACCTTGCATGGAGTGAATTGATATATATATACATATATATATATATATATACACACACACATACATATATATATATATATATATATATATATATATATATATATATATATATATATATATATATATAGTCAAACCTAGAGAGCCAGAGAAACCTACCAAGGTTTCACCTAAGCGGATCGCCAGGGAAGGCTGGCTAAAGAGGTAAAGAAAATGGTATACTTATAGGCGATAAACAAAAGACCAAGACCACGTGACCAAAGACAATAAAAAAAAAAAAAACTACAACAACGGGGAGGATGGAGAAGTTTCTTCTCCGCCCTCCCCGTTGTTGTAGTTTTTTTTTTTTTCCCAAACTATATCTTCCATAACTATTTCTGCTTGGACCTCACCTTAAAAACCTCAAGACCCTGGAACAGAGTCTGCACCACCACCACCACCATCATCATCATCATCATCATCATCATCATCATCATCATCATCATCTTCTTCTTTTTATTCTTGCATTATGGATGGTTCTTCACTAAGTTGTACAATCTCAAACAAAGGTTGCAGAATATTCGCAGGGCCAAGCAATACAGACTGCTGAAGCAATCGGTTACTCAGCTTTATTCTGATTTTCTTAATATAGACGACTAAGTTCAGGGGTATAAACCTTGACGCCCCAATGGTGACTGGTACAACAGTGGCCTGAACATCCCACATTATATCAACCTAAATGCAGAGATCAGTGCAGTTTTGAAGCATTCCAATTTCTTTGGCCTTGTGGTCACCACAAACTATATCACTGAGGAGGCATTTTTTTTTTTTTTTTTTGTTTAACAATGGCGATGTCTGGCTTGGTGTTATCAAGGATGCACTTTGTTTGAATGTTGAAATCCCATAAAGCCATAACTTGAGCATTTTCAATCACCAGCCCTGATTTCTGGCTGTACCATTTCAGTACATGTCGATGGGAGGCAGTGTTATCATGGCAGGGAATAATTACATATCCTCATCACCAATATTATTATTATTATTAGACTACTTCTTAATTGCTGTTGTTGCCTGGCCCTCCCTGACCCAGGGTGGTAGCACCTGTTAGAGTCTGAACTATGGGCAAATAGTTAATCCCCAAACTGATGTCAAAACACTATGAAAGTATAAAAATACATTTTTATAGGGAAAATACCAGCAATAAGTTTTCATAGTAAAAAAAATTACCAACAATACATTTTTGTAAAGATATTACTAATGCTCCCAACAAAATTACATTTTGGCATTAAATGACCCATAAAGAGTTGATGTGCCCCAAAACAAACAAAATAAATTATAATTGTTGATGTTGATATAATGTTGATATTATTATTATTATTATTAACGAATTTACCCCAAGCAAGGAGATAATGCAACTAAGACTCAAGAGTCTACTGGACAGAGTATGAGAAAACTTTAGAAGGAACCGGAAACACAATCCTAAACAGAAAATAACTCTGAACTCCTGTTCAAAAAATCGTGGAAGAGTATGAACCAGAAGATAGGTAAACCTACCTACTCCTATTAGCTGATAACATTTTCTGCACTGACCAGTCTGATATTATTTTTAATAAAGATGACATTTTCTTTTTTATAATATATGTTTTGTTGTTGTTGCTGTTGTCACTGTTCTTATTATTTTATTACAATTGTGCTTGGCCCTCTTTTCATTAGTTTGTCTGTTACGCCCTCTGCTGCGAATACCTCATGAATAATGGACTATTCTATTTTGATCATGGAAAAAAGAGGGAAAATGACACTACTTGGTTTCAAAAAGAGAATCAGATTAAACTGATAGAATAGATGCTACACTTTGATCTTAGCCAAAAGTCCGAGAAACCATTTTTTGACACATAACTGGCAGAAACTGAGTAAGATAATCGCCAAAAATCCAGTTATCATAAATAAAATAACATTGTCTACTGAATTATTTTTAAATTATTATTATTATTATTATTATTAAGAGAAATGTTTGTAAAACCGGGTATTTGGCTAGTTTTTATTATTATTAGTAGTAGTATAACTATTATGGTAACAGTAGAAACTAACATATACAGCTTGATAAATAGTTGCAGTGCTTTAATTGCTGTGAAGGTTACAGCCCTCTCATCTTTTGCTGGAACAGAAAACTAAACACAGTCTTTAGTCATGTTCTCCTCTATGGGGGGGGGTCTTACTCGGGAGAGATATCTGCAAAGTGTCGTCTTGCTTTTGAAGGTTGTCCTGATGTTATATGGACCACAGATCCTTTGTATTTCCTCCGATAACCCCTTCACATAAGGCAGGCAGACTGTTTTCTGAGTGTTGTTGTCCTCTTCTTGTACCCACCTACCCCAGTTTTTTTGGGCTTCTGCCATGTACCCAGGGTAGTTGTTATTTTGTAGGGTGCTACTTATAATGACGAACTCTTTATTTAATGTCTCTGGGTCGCCACTTATGACTTTTGCTCAATGTTGTAAGCAGAGGATAATCCCTTTCTTTATGCTGTATGGATGGTGGGAGTTGAAATTGAGGTACTGTCTGGTGAATGTTGGTTTACAGTATATGGATGTCTTGAACCCATGCTCTGTTCAAGATATTAGAACATCCAGGAATGGGAGTGTGTTTTTACCCTCTTTCTCCATCATGAACTGTATTGAAGGTTTTATTGAGTTCACATGGTCCAGTAGAACCTGAACATCTTCCTGGTGTGACCAGAGTATGAAGGTGTCATCTACGTACCTTAACCATAGAGTTGGCTTTAGAGATATAGATTCTAATGCTATTTCCGCAAAGTATTCCATGCATATATTCACCATTGCTGGTGATAATGGCAAGCCCATTGCTAAGCCCTCATCCTGTTGATATATGCGTGATCCAATTCCGAAGTGTGTTGTTTGTGTACAGAAAGTCAACATCTCCATCAGATTATCTATTGGAATACTGGTCCGTTCTTCTAGGGATGAGTCAGAGGCCAATCTGTCTCTGACTACTGAGAGTGCCTCCTCCATGGGTACCTTGGTGAACAAACTCACCACGTCCAAGCTCACCATCTAGTTGGATAGGATGGGAGCATCTTTGATTATTTCCACGAAGTGGGTGGAGTTTCAGACATATGAAGGAGACTTTCCGATCAATGGGTCAATTATATACAAGGAAACGACTCAGAGGGTGGCACACAGAGCCTTGGCAACTAACAATCAGCCTGAGTGGAATAATGTCTTTATGAATCTTAGGGAGACCGTATATGTGAGGTAGCTTGGTGTAACGCTGCGATAACTGCCTATACGTCTTAGGTGCGAAGTGATCCTTGTTCTTGTTTAGTATCTGTGACAGTTTGTGTTCCATTTTCATTGGAGGATCCTTTTTTACTTTGCTGTAGCTACCATTGCTAATGAGGTCTTCCAGCTTTCTTGTATAATCTGATTTGTCCATCGCTACGGTCGCATTGCCTTTGTCAGCCGGTAGTACGACAATGTTTTTGTTCCTCTGTAGGGATCCAATCGCCAGCCTCTCCAGTTTTGTTATGTTAGACCTGGGCGACTTGGCTTTCTCCAAGGTCTGTCTCACCTTCCATCTCAGTTCATCCGCCTGAGCCTGAGGGATGTTCAAGGCCACCTCCTCGACTCTGGTAATGATGTCCAAGTATGGCACTCGCCTGATGGTTGTGGCGAAGTTGAGACCCTTATTCTATACTGACTCCTCAGAGACACTCAGCTGATATTGGCTGATGTTGACTACTGCTTTCACTGGTGGGTGATGGACCTTGTGCGTCACCTTCTGATCTTTCAATCTATTTAATTTTTGTACTTGACTACATCGAATTCATGTCTGAAGGATTTATCCAGGTCATTTTGGATCCTTCTCTGGTCTTCTTCATTCGTAATTCTGTTGAAGAAATCCTCGAGCCTCTGGGAGATATGAGCTTGTAGTCTCTGTTTTATCCAACGATTCTCTCTCGGACAAGGGCGTGTCCTGCTTTCTCTGCGACTAGACAAGCTCTCGTTGAATTGATGGGAAGTCTTGGTGCCAAGCCTGAAGAAATGAGTTGTAGATCTCTGCATCGGTGTAGGAATGTCATGGTTCGATATTCGTGCCAGAGTGTGAGTTCAATACCCGGTTAAGGCAGTGGAGAACTTGGAGAGGGGAATTAACAGGAGATAACTGACATTCATTAAACATGGCATGTGGAACTAGAACAGTCTACACCAGTGAGCGAAATAAAGGGTTCAGTTCCACATTCCAACCACCTGAAGAAGGCCGAAGCGTACAATGGCCGAAATGTTGTGATAAACATGGCGACAAAGATGAGGACAATAGTCCAAATAATGTAAATAGTGTCCTCATCTTTGGTGTTATTATCACAATATTTTGTCTTTCTGGGATGAGGAGTTATCATTATTTACATCAGACTACTTTCCTCATCTTTGTTGTTATCACAATGTTTTGTCTTTCTGGGATGAGGAGTTATCATTATTTACATTCAGACTATTGTCTTCATCTTTGTTGTTATTATCACAATATTTTGTCTTTCTGGGATGAGGAGTTATCATTATTTACATTCAGACTATTGTCCTCATCTTTGTTGTTATTATCACAATATTTTGGCTTGCTGGGATGAGGAGTTATCATTATTTACATTCAGACTATTGTCCTCATCTTTGTTGTTATTATCACAATATTTTGGCTTGCTGGGATGAGAAGTTATCATTATTTACATTCAGACTATTGTCCTCATCTTTGTTGTTCTTATCACTATGTTTCGGCTGCTGTGATCTCCAGCCTTTATTAAGTGCAATCTGGGTGACCTTTAAGTAATTATTATTTTTATAATCTACAGAAACAAATTGTTCTCATTCTAGACATGAGCAGCCAAATAATAACAATCTATCCCAGTAGATTAAATTTTGTGTTCACTTCAAAATTCCCTGATGGTTACCTGGATCGACAAACATCTGAAGAAGGCTGGAAAGCACTGCAGCTGAAACATTGTGATAATAACAACAAAGGTGAGGACAATAGTCCACATGTAAATAATGCAAATAATAGGAGGATCAGATAAAAAAAAATTAGAATCAGGAATCTTTAAAAATTAACATCTGGATTAGCACCACCACTTTTAACATCTGATTTAACCTCCACCCATTTTTTTATCTGTGGGGTTTTGCCTATATAAAGAAAGCATAAGCTGACAGTTGAACAGGTTTGAAGATCCACACTGAGTACCTGGTTAGTGATGTTTGTTAACACTGATAGAAAATTTCACTTAGCAGTTAATCTGTTATCTTTGTTTTTTAGTAATTTTATCCTAAGCAAGGGAATAAAGTCAATAGGCTGCAAGAGGTCACTGAGTGCTAGAGAATGTGAGAAAAACTACTATTAAGGAGAGAGGAGAATAAAAGAATATGAATTAAGAAAGAAAATAAGGATTGACATTGGATTTAAATCGTTGACTGGGAAGCAAGAATCTGGAAGAGATTTTCACAAGCAAGAAGTGCAATAAAAGAAACTGTTAGCATAGAACTTACGGTTACATCTAGCCATTTCAACTGTAAAATGATGAGACCTATCTGCCAATCTAGTACTGCTCTTAAATTCATAAAGTCTAGGTACCAAAGAGGATAGCTCATCAGAACAATTACCATGAACATACTTATCAGATTAAGAAACTGTTAGCATAGAACTTACGGTTACATCTATCCATTTCAACTGTAAAATGATGAGACCTATCTGCCAATCTAGTACTGCTCTTAAATTCATAAAGTCTAGGTACCAAAGAGGATAGCTCATCAGAACAATTACCATGAACATACTTATCAGATTAAGAAACTGTTAGCATAGAACTTATGGTTACATCTCGCCATTTCAACTGTAAAATGATGAGACCTATCTGCCAATCTAGTACTGCTCTTAAATTCATAAAGTCTAGGTACCAAAGAGGAAATCTCATCAGAACAATTACCATGAACATACTTATCAGATTAAGAAACTGTTAGCATAGAACTTATGGTTACATCTAGCCATTTTGACTGTAAAATGATGAGACCTATCTGCCAATCTAGTACTGCTCTTAAATTCATAAATTCTAGGTATCAAACAGGATTGCACATCAGATTTGAGATCATTTTGGGATCTATTTTTTTCATCTAAATCCGTGAATTTGTTTTGATCATGCTAAGTCTCAAAAAAAACCATTTTAGATAAAATTCATTTTTTTTTTATCCATGATGTTCAATGTGTTAAAATCATTCAACTTTTCAACAAGAAAAATCTTAAGTCGATATTAAAAATTGCTGCGTAACATTGTTGATTTATTTAAGATCGAATGATCTATTATGACATGTCTCTAATTATTTAAGATGGAATGATCTATTATGACAGGTCTCTAATTTGTATTTAGATACATTGCATTTATTTTTATTTGAATCAGTCACCTGTATTGCATAAGATACAGTAATTGTACATAAGTAGGTTACAACAAAATTTTTATTTTATATGAATACAACCTTATGAAAATGTCACAATAAAATGTATATTTTATATGAATACTGTTTTATGAGCATTCAGATGTAATAGTGGGAACCCCGTATCATTGATTCAGGTCACGAGATCCTTGCACTGGCCTTGATTTTGTTTGTAATTGTCTTTTAGTAAATCTTTACCTAATTACATGGCCCAAGAGCTACTCAAGGTAGTGGGTAACTGAAAGAGGTTTTTATAGAAGAAAGAAGAGGAAGTAAGTGTAGATTATGAGTATATGTATGATAGATAAAGGTTGACCCCAGACTTGAAGAGGTTAAGTGATCAAGGAAGTATCCTCTTGGGAGTCGCATTTTAATTGAGTGCTTAAAAAGAAAACTGGAAAGAGAGAGACAGTGAACTGCCGGACTGGTAAAGCTCATTACCACAAATTAACCATGAAATGAAATTCTACTTTTCAAACCCCAGTTAAAATGTGTCTTGCTTCTGTGATTAGTTATTTAAAACCTCATTTATCTTATTAGCTGTTTTATAGCGGCCATTGGTAGAGTAGACAACAGGAGGCTCAGGAAATGTGAGGTTATAACAAATATGTTTGGTTGGTGAGTATTTTTTTTTTAATCTTGGAAAAATTATGCAATCCTTTTTCAACAGTCAATTATGAATAGATCGGCAGATAAAGCTGCTTGAAAGGTAAGTGGCCCAAAGTAGAATGCAAATGGACAGGTTCACCAGAATGCCACACCTCATAGTACAAAAAAAAAGGTGGATGGATTTATAATTCTGAACAAGATGCTGTTCATTTTTTAATCATTTCTTAAAATTTTTTTAAAAAAATTAAATTTTTTTTTTTTTAAATTTTTGGCTTACAGTCTAAATTTACCCAGAATCTCGAGAGGACTGAGGCTCAGAGAGTTGGGGGTTCCATTCAAAACACACAGGTGTCTTCATGAATGATAATTGTGCAGAAAGAAACGTTCCTTTTCAAATCAGAAATGCAGTCAGCATATGACATACACCAGGTACTTGTAAAATCATTTCCACCAATAACATTTCTTTTATCACAGAGAGAGCTGCATAAGTGGGGAAAAGAGACAACTTAAAGAATAGAATAGAGAAAAAAAACATTGTCACTATCACCATGAGAATCCCAGACATTCTTGTCCCAGTCACAGGCACCATCACCAAAGCAGCCAGGAGAGGTAGTAGCAGGCGTTGATGGTGTGCATGTACCATTCACAAATAGAGTTATGTCCCTTCAACTGTACCTTCAACAAATGCAGCTCTGAAATGCAGTCTGTTCACAGCTGTTGCCATGGCAACTGATAATGCAGTTTGAAAGTCTGGGCGTGTGCGCATGCTGCATGTTGCATATATTACTATCGCAGTGTCAGTCGCAACTAGTGACACCCAAGAAAATGTAGAAAATCACACTCATATACTAAGGTGTGCAATTTTCAAAGGCAAAAAAAATATATATATATATAATGGTTAATGGTCAGAGTTGAATTAGATGAGGAAATAGTAATATTTGAAAGTGCACAATACACATGTGAAAAAAATAAAAAATAACATGTAGAGCTTTTAACTTTAAAAATTACATCAGTTGATTCCACTACATTGGTTCTCCTAATTTTTTAAGTTATATATATATATATATATATATATATATATATATATATATATGTAACTGTCTATCTATATAGATAAATTGTGTGTGTGTATAGATATATATATATATATATATATATATATGTGTGTGTGTGTGAGAAAAATAAAAAAATGGTTAGAACTAACATGTGCAATTTTCAAAATATAAATATATATATATTATGTGTGTATGTATGTATGTATGTATATATATAAATAGATAACTATATCGTGTATGTGAGAAAAATAAAAATAAAATGATGCTTAAAACTAAGGTGGGCAATTTTCAAAAAAATACATAATGTATATTGTGTGTGTGTATGTATATATATATAAAAGAGAGATATTGTGTGTGTGCATGAAAAATAAAACTATATAATACAAGTACTAACTAATAAGCTAAAACTTGAAGGTGGAATTTACTCTATCACCTGTAATACTTGCTACAAAGAATACATTGGGGAAACCTTAAAGAATTTAAATAAAAGCTTATATGAACACAAAGTGTTTTTTTATGAAACAACACACTCAATGCATCAGTTGCTCACCATAATGAGTTTGACAATAATTTCCATTTAAAAATGCTACTTTAATCAGAAGAGAAAGCCATTCACTTATTCACAAGTGTATAGAAAGTGCTTTAATTGCTAGATCATACACAATGAATTTGAATCCAGTTTCTTACAACATTTCACTTTCCTTAGTAGATCTTCTATTATCCCAATATGTGATGCTTAATGACAAACATGATAAAAGCAGAAACTAAATGAAATCGGCTAGAAAATGCATATAATTTTTTTTAAATCTCAGAATCCCCTCCCCTTCATGCACATGTGTAGTTATATCAATATAGACATCACTTTGGTCCAATGAAGTCCTAAAGGATTAAAAGTGTCGCAACAAAATATCTGTCTTCTTGCTCATTGGTTTTTCTAATATATAGAAACCTGAAGAAAGAGGTTACTCAGTCACCTGTAATAACACTGGTCAAAAAAATAATTTTTTAAATGGTGTTCAGATACCAAACATCTTTTTTAGCTAATTTGAGGGCGCTGAATCTGAAAATCACCTCACTTTTTTTGGTTAGCTACCATTTTTGCTGTACAGAAATGCCACATTTTTTGAAAAAAAAGCATTTTTTCATTTGTTTTCTGTAAATATGATATTGACGGATGGCAATATTTCTCAAAATAAAATCGTAGAAACCTCAGAATTCGTATTTAAACCAACAAATATTGGTCTACTTATTGAGAAATACTATTTTTGCAATAACAATCAGACCCTAAGTCTTTAAAACTAACACAATTGAATGTACCAAGACCAATAAGTATTTTCATCAAATCATTTCTAAACTAACAGCAGAAATAAAACCTTTGTGAAGATAAGAACTATGGTAAAAATTTTCTCTTTCTTGATTGTCTGTCATGTTCAATGTTATTTAAGTCCCTTTTGATACTCCAGCAGTATCATGTACAATGGAATAGGTGCATTTAATTGGAATGTCTTTAGTTGGAGTTTCTTTCCAAATGTGAAAACAAAATGTTCTCAATGTGTTTGGTTTCCTTCTGTAGTGATGGGATAAAAGTGATGGGATAAATTTATGAATAGCAAACAGAAAATTTTAATTATCAAGTTTACTAAAGTATATTTCTGATAAAGTTTATTAGTTAATTAGAATCTTGGTGATAAAATGAAAAAATTCGGTATTTCTATTTTAAAATTTTTGATTCAAAAACATTTTTTTTCTTATAAAAATAGTTTATTTCAGGTGGCTGACATAAATTGCTCGGCTTACCTGAAAATTAACTAAATTTTGTGATCAGCTAAGATTGTAAATTGATCTTTTTTCTTAAAATGAGTAATTTCAGTACAGCAAAAATGGTAGCTAACCATGAAAAACTATGGTCATTTTCAGAATCAGCACCATCAAATTAAGTAAAAAACATCTTTTGTTTCAAGGCACCAAAAATCGTGTTGACCAGTGTAATTGCCCCAAGAAATACATAGGAGAAACCACAATGAATCTAAATAAAAGATTATATGAATACAAAAGGGACATTTTACAAAGCAATACATCAAATGTATTGGTTGCCCACCATAATGAGAATGACCACGATTTTGACATAAAAAATGCTACTCCAATCAAAGGAGAAAACAATTCACTACAATGAAAATAAGGTAATTTTGGATATTGATGTGTAATATATATATATATATATATATATATATATATATATATATATATAATGTGTGTGTGTGTAGCAAACTTTCTTTTAGACATGTTTCATTGTATGTGACAGACAAGAAAAATCTCAAAAATTTTTTTTAGAAGTTTTTCCAATTTGTTATATATGTAAAATATCTGTAAATAAATTCAAAAGATTTATCTTCCCTTGATAAGTGGTGTGTCTATGAAACTTGAAGAACAGAAGATAAGTATTTTGAACTAATAAAAAGAGGCAAGAGGAAATACTATTCTTGGCTGACTGCATTTCATCCTCTGAGGGACTTTATCAAGGCATTGATAAACTCCCTCAGAGGATGAAACGCCTCAGATAAGAATAGTTTTTCCTCTTGTCTCTTTTTATTCATTTTGTTCCTTTAGAGTTACACTCTATCTGAAAATAATTTACATATATATAAATATAAGCACACACACACACACACACACACATATATATATATATATATATATATATATATATATATATATATATATATATAATAAACACACACATATATAAACATGCTTAAACATGCACACACACACACACACACACACGTATATATATATATATATATATATATATATATATATATATATATATATATATATATATTGTTCTGCACCAGTAACATGACTCAGAGTGAGATACCCAACACATAACAACCGTTGGGTGCTGAGTATAGACTACCCATTACATAATTTAAATTTTAATAAACGTATCTGTTCATTGATTTTTATTTAATATATATATATATATATATATATATATATATATATTATATTTAAAATACACAGGATTTATATTTTATATTTAAAATAAGTGGGACTCAATTAAAAAAATATTATATATTAAAATAGACAGACCTAAATGTAAAAAAACAG
The DNA here is from genome assembly GCA_964036315.1 of Acanthosepion esculentum. Taxonomy (NCBI): domain Eukaryota; kingdom Metazoa; phylum Mollusca; class Cephalopoda; order Sepiida; family Sepiidae; genus Acanthosepion; species Acanthosepion esculentum. The sequence continues at coordinate 23,358,193 of OZ038510.1, read as the reverse complement.
ATTTCTTTTTAAATAAAAATAATTTTAATCTTTATTTAAAATAGATGGAATTTATTTGATATTAAACACAAAGAGCGGTTCCTGTTTTTTTAAAATTTATATAAAAATAATAAATAAACCTAAAAAAATTTATTTTATACTTAAACACTGTTTTATTAACACCAGATAAAATTAAACTCAAGTAGGCATTGACTGGCCATGACTGCTAGATTCATGTGTTTGCACACAATCGTCAGGTGGCCAGTGGCTGTAGTTTTGTAGAATAGGTACCATATATATATATATGGTTGGTATGCCATAATGAACACACCTGATGGTATAGAGGGTACCCATTCTTCAATACTACAGCCACCTGACGATTGCATGCAAACGCATGAAACTAATAGTCATGGCCTACCTGGAGTTTGATTTAATATTGAAGCTCTGCCATTTCTTCTGACATCGAGCACTTTTTTGCCAACAAGTAGCTTTTCAGCAGACTGTTTTTAGAGCTGCTTATCCTTTCCTAAAATATATATATATATATATATATATATATATATATATATATATATATATATATAGAGTAAATTAATAAATTTGTTGGTATATAATCCAGTGCATCCTAGTAATATAAAATATTAAAACTGATCCACAAATATATATTTTTATTAATACAACAGATTTTTTCATTTTAAACATTATCTTTAGTGGATACACATATTTGAGTAGACGTTTCATTTATTTATTAAACAGTAGATTTATTTACCTTCATCTACTGGCCTGAGTGTTCAAAATATGCTGCCTAAATATACATATATGTATATACATTTGTCAGATTTCTATATGCAAATCAAGTTCAAAATAGAACTGGTGTCAATCAAACACCAGTTCTATTGAATCAAGTTCAATAGAACTGGTGTCAATCAAACAATGTTCAAATTTTCAGATAGTATTATACAATAAGTAAACATATTCTATGACATTCCAATTATAATATCTGTTTTTTAGTTAGGTGGTATGACAAAGTAATGGCTCAGATTGAAGAATCGGAGTACTGGGTTCAAATCCCAGTCAAGTTCATTACATTCATTTACATGCTAATACCATTAGGAAAGGTATGACTCCATCTCTTCTTCCTCAGCTATGGATAAAATAACAGCACAGACCGGATCCTATAATCTTGGGTGGCAACCAGTCTTAGAGAAGGAAAATCTGGTTTCAAAACCTCTGCCTTGTGGGTTCTGCCTCTTTAGGCAAAAGTCTAGAAGAGGGTAACTTCAAAAACAAATCCACCTCTGAGAGGAGGAACAGGGTAACCTCAACACCCATCCTCGGGGGGTGGAGGCAAAAGGAACCAGCATGCCATTGCAATATTCTGCTTTGAATGTCACCATGAACCACAATTGTGAGATGGAAGAGAGTGGTGACCACAGTGGCGGCACATCTGAATAAAATGAAATGAATGATAATTTTTGTCTATTTCTCTGAGATGGGGTATTATGATTATTTACATTATTCAGGCTATTATCCTCATCTTCATTGCCATATTCAGAACGTTTCAACCATTGTATGCTCCTGCCTTCTTCAGGTGATTGGCATTTCAAACTGAACCCTTTAATTCGTCCACTGGGGTTGATTGTTCTAGTTATAGAGTGAAGAATATCCTTCCCCACAAGAGCAAAATGTGTGCCGCACAGAGCAGCACTTGAGTTTACCACCTATCCCCTCTACAAAAAATAAAACATTGCACAGTGATGTTCTCTTAAGGCAAATAGAATATAATACTTCTTTAATTAACTCTAAACACATTAATCTTTTATATTACAATCAAATACATTCTAATTATAAATAAGACGAAAATATCTTAAAAAACTAATAAATACTAATATATCCACCACAGATCCTAGTAAAAACATAAAATTAATTCTATACTAAGTTCAGTATATCCAATTTAGTCACTCGTCATGATACATCCCCACCAACTCATGTGTTGCAAAAAACTAACATTGTATATGAATTTAAATATCCCTTAGGAGACTGTACTTCCAAGAGAAAAAATAATATATATGTTGGTCATACTACTACTACATTATCTCAGCAGTTGAGTTTTCATTTGAATGATGCATCAAACATTTACAACAGCATGCCTGTCCACATTCATAATTTAGAAAAATTCTTGTTGAAAATACAAGTATACTTTTCATGAAAATAATAAACTAAAAATTCTTGAAGCTATCTATATTAAAAAATTGAAACCAACCTTTAATAAAATTAATTATGAGTACTGTACAAATGTTTTAAAATGTTTACAGTAGATACTTTAAAACATCTAGGTTTTAACTAATAGTTTTAAATAGATTTTTGACATTTCATAACATAGTTATCTACCCTGATGTTTACACAATGAAATTTAAATCGTACAGTACATAACATTAGCAGTTTTCGCTTCACAGATAAAAACTTGAATTTTCAGATGAGCACAACAATTTTGTCATAGAAAAATGATGAACACAACAATTTTTGTCTTAGGAAAAACAACACCGTGATGATGACATTGTGCTAATGTCTAAAGTACTTGGAATAAGTGAATATGTATCAACATGGTAATTTTCTCTCTTCCTTTATTAAGGATACTAAGAAGCTTGTCCGTCAATATGAGAGAATCCTATTGAAAATAAGTAGATAAAACTTGTCTAAATTATTTAATGAGACATGTCTTAATGAAAACATGCTGCCAATATGTATAATAAATAAATACAAAAAGAAAACTTATTTTAGCCGACATGTTTCTTCCACTGAGGTACTTTATCAAGGCAAATGCAAGGATTTTATTTTTATTTTTTTAATCATTTCATCCCAAGCAAGGTGGAATGCCCCTAGTACACAGGGGATTACAGAGTGTGAAAGTGAGAGTTCTAGAGGTTTTGAGGAAAAGATAAACAAGGTTCAAGATGACAGAAGATGGCGATTGACATTTCATTTAAATTTTTGAAGATTGTAGTTTTCAGGGAAGCAAGCAAATGAAAGGGAGTTCCACAGGTGTGAAGTGTGAGAAAAGAAACTATTGGAGTAGAAGAGGCAGTTACATTTAACTATTTCAACAGTAAAATGGTGGGACCGAAATGCCAATCTAGTAGCATGCTTAAATTCGTGCAATCGCGGCACCAAGGAAAAAAGCTCGTCAGATCAGTTGCCATGAAAATATTTGTAGAAAGGACAGAGGGAAGTCACATCATGGTATTAGCATGTAAATGAATGTAATGAACTTGATTGGGATTTGAACCCAGCACTCCGATTCTTCAATCTGAGCCATTACTTTGTCATACCACCTAACTAAAAAACAGACATTATAATTGGAATGTCATAGAATCGATTACATTGCAGATCCTTCTTTGGATTTTGTCAAGAAGCTCAAGATGAATGGCAGGAGCCCCAGGTATGGCAACAATATTCAATGCATGACCGAATAGTAGATTGGTAAATGTGCAAAATGGACTCTGACAAGAAAACCTTCTGGCATGACACAATGAACCAACTTTCCTTGTAGTAGATACAGCTTTTGATTCAATGTAGTTGTTTCAAGTCATTTGAAAACGTGAGGCCAAAAAGGCACAGTGTGACGCGCTCCAGGAGTCGAGCATCAACCATGCTGATGGTGGGGAGGGAAGTTTCTCTATGGTAGTTAAATGAGAGCAGTTTTATTTTGGAGGCATTAAAATTTAGAAATCATTTCCTACTCCACTTAACCACTGATTGGAGGGTCTTTTCAAGAGCAGCGGCCAGGTTAACTTTGTCAGCTCTGATGGATTTGCTATTGAGATAGGAGAAAATGATTTCCTATTGTTCCCAGAAAGGGTCAGTACAGTAAATCAACAATGTTTTAATAATGCCACTGTGAAATCGTTAATAACTTAATAATATCTTCTTTCTCTTGTGGTAGGGTATGCTTTTTCTTATGACTTATCGTGATCTTGATATATGTGAAGTATAAATATCGATAACTATACTATGATGCCCTGTTTATTTAAAATATAATAAATCTCACATCACTGAATACGCTTTTGGAAGAGTCGAGTGTTGAGTTGAAAGAGAATTTCCGAACAAAGCATTCATCCTTATCTGCTGGCCGTCCTGGGTAAGACGTTAAACTACGTCCAGCAGCAAGGCCTCTGATCAGGCGGTTTTGAGGAGCGTGCAACCACCTCTTAATTGCTGGTGTTCCCAGGTCCACGGGGTGGTAGCACCTGTTGGGGTCCCAGCTATGAGCAAATAGTTAACTATTACCAGCAATACTTTTTTGAAAAGAATTATTACCAGCAATACAATTTTGAAAAAAATATATTACCAGAAACAGATTTTTGACAAAACAAAATATTACCAGTAATAAAATATGTTGTCGGCATTAAATAACCCATTGAGCTTGATATGCCGTAAAACAAAATAAACCAAAGCAATCTAAACCAAAGAATACATTTTCTATTCATACGAATCTATCCTAAAAATGTTGTCGGCATTAAATAACCCACTGAGGTTGATATGCCATTGAACAAAATTAATCAAACCAAACCTTATCTGCTTTAGATGTCAGGACTTGATTGAATAGAGGAATTGAGGATTTGCTGTTGTTCAGCACACTCTTGCGGAACACCAATGATCTCTAGAACCGAACTTGCAAGATGCTATACGTTGTTTCATTCTATCAGCGCCAACAGTAACTTCGCTTCATTGGGGACACGCTTGCACTCATTTCTGGTACAGCCTGAAGAAGTGATTCCTGGGGACTATAGCCGACAAGCATACTCAACAGGTAGGGAGCGGAAAGAGATGTTTACAGACACTACCGCATGATCAGAATTATCAAGAGGGCAAAACTGCACACTCTTGCGGAACACCAATGATCTCTAGAACTGTTGTGGTGGGATCCACCTAATCTGCATAGGTGACTACCAACTATATAAATAGAGGTTGGTACCGGAAGACGAGGAGGAGGAATCACGAGATCCAACTAGAGACTCTGATCGACTGCGACTAGTCAACACATTCTCCAGGAACGTCTTCCCAGAAATATACAGAAATACTATTTGTACTTATTGTGTACACTTTCTTGTTATAATACATTCTTGTTCTAAGTACATTTTGTGTTGCATTATTATTCCATGCATTAGGCGAGATTCAACAATGAGTCAAGACTCAACAATGGCGACGAAGTAGAACGAACCATACGCCAAGTTTCAACAATGGCCACGAAGTAGAACGAACCATACGTCAAGTTTCAACAATGGCCACAAAGTAGAACGAACCATACGCCAAGTTTCAACAATGGCAAAGAAGTAGAACGAACCATACGGAAAGAAGAAAGAATTAATAGTGAGAGTTTTCAACAATTGGGACAAGTCATTGAAGAACCCAGGCTGAAAAAAACTATTAATTCAAAGTCCAACGTTAACGTAACGACGAAGGATTCTGAACTTCTGGATATGTAAAACTCGTTAAAAGACGACTAAGCATAAAGGAACGTTCACTCGGAAAAATTGAAAGGTGTCGTAATCGAATAACGGTAATTTTAAATTAAAAAATTATCTACAACGAGACACCCTCTAAAAAGAAAAATTGGCCGACTACAAAAACATGCATGGATTTAAAAGGAGCACAAATACACCGTGTCGACTTTGAAAGGTAACAAACTTTAAAAAATTATTTTTTTTAAAATTATTTGTTCAACAATATAGTGACGAATTACCTCTGATAAGAAAATCAGACGTTGTCATTGAAATACGCGAACAGAAGTCGAAAACGAAAAAAAAAGTCCGACGCTCTCTGTTCACGAAAAAAAAAAAATACCAAAGTTGATTAGCACGGGCGTGAATGTAAAAGCAAGACATAAAATAGAAAAGTCGTACGTTGTTTCGATTTTTTTGGTCAGCTTATATGATATTCGTGGATACACAAATTAAAAGTATATTCCTTGTTGCATGAACACTATCAGCTAAAAATGGAGGAACTATCCAAAGTCATAGCTGAATTATTCAAATCCCAGCAGGAACAGTTTTCCTTATTAATAAGGGAACAACAGATAGCACAACAAAAATATCAAGAACATCAAGAGGAAAGACAACAAGAACAACAGATAGCGCTGCAAAAATATCAAGTTAAACAAGATGAAAGACAACAAAAATATCAAGAAAAACAAGAGGAAAGACTTTTGGAAATTCAAAAGTTAACACTGGAGAAATTAAACAACTATCAGGCAAATGAGGGAAATTCTTCATATTCTAATAACACCATATTTAATTCGCTGGAAACTTTCAACTATGTGCCAGACGAAGAAAAAACGTTTGAAGCGTACTTTAAACGATATGAAGATATTTTCTACACAGACTGTGAAAACTGGTCGAATTCAAGAAAAGTCAGTCTATTACTAAGAAAGCTAGGTACAGCAGAACATAGCAAATTTGTAGATTTTATTCTACCGAGAAAAACAACTGAATTGGAATTCTCGGAAACAGTGAAATTGCTAAAAGAGCTGTTTGGAGCAAATATGTCGCTTTAGCATAAGCGATGGTTATGCATGAATGTCTCTAAATCCGACGATCAGGATTACTTAACATATGCATCTATAGTGAATAGACATTGTGACAATTTCAGATTGGCAGAGATTACGGTTGAAGAATTCAAGTGCTTAATTTTTGCTCAAGGACTGGTATCCAGTAAGAGTGCCGAAATAAGACGTAGAGTTTTGTCTAAACTCGAATCTGAACAAGGCCTTACCCTGCAAAAGTTAGCAGAGGAGTGTCAACGGGCCGTAAGTTTAAAGAAAGAGTCGCAAAAAATCGAAGAAGCTGGCATTGCTTATATTAAAAAAATAAAAAAGCAGTCAAAGTACCCATTAGAGAAAAATTGGAGAAAAAATTCAGCGTATTATAATAATAGACAAGAAAATAAAAAGAACGAAAATAAAAAAGGCCCACCATATAATTGCAGACGTTGTAACGAAAGACATTGGGAGGTAAATTGCCCATATAGAAATAAGAAATGTTTCGTGTGCCAAAAGAATGGTCACAAAGGATCGTGTTGTAAAACGAAAAAATTCAAGAGTCGAATTAGACAAACAAATTCGAATATCAAATCAGATAGAGATTTGAGGAAATATGTGACGACTGAAATATTCAAAAAGAATATCAAATTTCAACTCGATTCGGGGTCAGATTTAACAATAATGAACGATAAAACATGGAAAATTTTAAAAAGGCCTACAATAATGAAGTCAACGAAACTCGCTCGAACGGTAACTGGAAAGCAAATTAACTTCGAAGGCGAGGTTGTACTTCCAATGAAATTGAATGGGATCGTTAAAAAAATAAAAGTTTTCATTCTGAGAAATGGAGAAAACTTGTTGGGTACAGATTTTATTGAAACATTCGAATTGTGGGATAAACCGTTAAACTCATTCTGCAGAAAAGTAGAAAGTAATACGCAAACAAGACAGGACATTAAAGATGAATTAAAGAAAAAGTTTCCGGAAACCTTTACACCTGGTCTTGGAAGATGTAACAAGTTTGAAGCTAAATTTGAATTAAAGGAAAATACTATGCCTATATTTAAAAAGAAACGTAACGTGCCTTTCGTAAGTGTAGAGAAAGTAGTAATCCTACGGGACTTTCATATGGGTCGCCCGGGGATTAATAGAACAAAAAGCTTAATGCGAAGCTTTGTATATTGGAAAGGAATGGATGTGGATATCGAAAACATGGTTCATCGATGTAAAGGGTGTGCATTAGCAGCTAAGGCACCACCTATAGTACACAAACCATGGCCAAAAACGGATCATCCGTGGGAAAGATTACACATTGATTTCGCTGGTCCAGTAGAAGATTATTACTACTTAATAGTGGTAGATAGCTTTACAAAATGGCCGGAAGTACTACGCTGCAAAAAGCCTACGTCCAATACCACAACAACTTTTTTGCATGAACTATTTGCACGGTTCGGTGTGCCAGAGTGTATTGTGAGTGACAATGGTACACAATTCACTTCTGACGAACTTAAGGAATTTTGTGAGTTATATCAAATTAACCACATAACGACGCCGCCGTATCATCCGAGATCCAATGGACTCGCAGAAAGATTTGTAGATACGTTAAAGCGCGCTCTGAAGAAAGCCTCAGGAGTTCCAACGGAAAAGGCGCTTCAGCAATTCCTACAAGTATACAGAATCACGCCTAACCAGAGAACACCATCAAACATGGCACCAGCTGAACTTTTGTTCGCTAGGAAAGTTAAGTCAGTGTTTGACAAGCTTTTGCCAGGAAGAAATAGAATAAAGAACACTATGTATACAGCTAGAAAAAGATACACCCCCGGAGAGAAGGTCTTTTTCAAGTGCTATAGAAACAACATTGAGTTCTGGGAGCGAGGCATAGTCGACAAGAGAATCGGTGACCTGATTTACATTATAAAAGGGCCGAAGAATACTCATAAAAGGCACCAGAACCAACTCAAAAAATGCTACGTGCTAGAGCATGAAGAAAGTATACCGGATGAGGAGGAAGATCTCATTGATGTAATGTATGATACTTTTCAAGTAGAACCTCCGCAGAGTGCTCCTGAACCGAGAAGATCCGGTAGAAAACGAAAGTTCACGGACCCATTGGACGTGAATCCAAAACGAAAAAGATATTGAAAAAAAAAACAGATATACATATGAACTATGCAAAGGGGATCTACAAAGAAATAACCATAATCATCATCCCATATAGAAGCCAGTTTGAAATCCAAAAGGATTCCAAGGCTTGGGAGGGGGGTGTTGTGGTGGGATCCACCTAATCTGCATAGGTGACTACCAACTATATAAATAGTGGTTGGTACCGGAAGACGAGGAGGAGGAATCACGAGATCCAACTAGAGACTCTGATCGACTGCGACTAGTCAACACATTCTCCAGGAACGTCTTCCCAGAAATATACAGAAATACTATATGTACTTATTGTGTACACTTTCTTGTTATAATACATTCTTGTTCTAAGTACATTTTGTGTTGCATTATTATTCCATGCAATAGGCGAGATTCAACATTGAGTCAAGACTCAACAAGAACCGAACTTGCAAGATGCTATACGTTGTTTCATTCTATCAGCGCCAACAGTAACTTCGCTTCACGTCGTACGACAAGAGTCAGGGGTAGAGTTATAAAAGAGATCGAGGAGATCAGCATGTCCATCAGGGTTACTGGGGAAATTCATGGGGAAGTCAACCATTTGCGTAAGAGGTTGAGTGACTGAGAAGTTAAGGGTTTGGATGCGAATAAGGCCAGTGACAGAGTGTTTAAGCCACCTGATATGGTTGGCATTAAAGTCACTGAACACAAATATATTTGCAAACGAGTGTAGGGAGATGGCCTTGTCTATATTATCGGAAATACTATCTATCACACAACAACCATGGGAGGAAGGGGAACGGTGGAAAAAGAAGAGATAGCTGAGTTAGAGAGAGACAGAGACACATGTAAGAATGGATTGAAGATTCAAGAGAGAGATCCCTAGCCAGTGGGTGATGTTCGCAGACATAAACTCCCAGGCCATTCATGTAGACATTAGAGTCCTTTCTAAAGAGAGGAAGGTAGCCAAGAATCGAGAAATTAGTGAAGAGGATTGAAGAGTTAAGATTAATTTCTCAGACAGCTAGAATGTTCGGAGATTTTTCAAAGAGGAACAATTCCACACAACAGAAATTGGTACAAATACCCCGAATGTTGAAAAAAGAAAGACTTTAGGTGTTTTTTGTTGAGTTGGTTTAGATTGTTTATGGTCATGATGTGTTATTTTAGGAAGGAAAAGACTAAGATAGTAGTAGCAATCGGCCATCTAATGTAACATATGCAGGAAAGGGACTGGCGCAGACTACAACATAGTGAGTCCTCAGGGTTGCCTATTAGAGGTGCTTGCAGGAAAACACTTCCATGCGCAACATGACACTGCATATTATGAAACTGTTGATCAGATCAGCCTCTCAAGACACTACGCAAGAGTTTGGACTCCTAACAGTCTAAAAAACTGCCAACCCAGTACCGTAAGTATGAAGATATGTTGCCACGATCAACATATAACACAAATAAATCATGAGAGCATCACAATTAAGAAAAGGGACCAGGAACCCCTTCCTAAACAGGAAACAAGGGATGAGCCTGTCGGAATTAGCTCGTCCTCAGTTCCTTAATCCTTCAACAGGTGTCTCTCTCCCCTGGCTATAAATACTGGCTGATCCTTCTCTCTCTCTCTTTTCCGACTCAGGCCTCGTGCCACCACCTCGCGTGGAGATGAGGTAAAATCTCTCTTTTCCGACTCAGGCCTTTGGCCGCCACCTCGCGTGGAGACGAGGTAAAATCTCTCTTTTCAACGAACTCCAATATGTGACCTCTCACAAATATTCTGGGAACACGCTAAGAACAATACACGTACGTACGAACACTCACATCACACACATAATTTCTCCACACAAACTCTATGTAACTGTTCATGTCTTTGTGTAACTTGTTATTAATATATATTTGTTTACCCATCTATATCGGTCTTGTTTGTTTTCTTTGTCTTCTTTGGACTTAATTAAAGTCCAACATTCTCATGTAGCTGGACCGACCAGCAGGAAAGTTTAACCTTCTGATATCTCTTCACATCATCACCCCCACGGTCCGCTACAAGCCTCTACTGCTGCACAAGAGAAGGGGAAGGAAAACTTATCTACTACTATTACAAAAATAAAATAAAAATAAAACAGTCCCAGGTTTGACTTCAAGATAAATTATTTCAAAGAATGAACTTTTCAGATAACTTATTTGCTGAGTCGAGCTGTGACAACTATTTATATACAAGAGCAAAACTATTATTGTTTTTTTTCAAATTTAATTAGTCGATCATGTATCAAAACATGGATTAGGAAAGATAAAAAAAGACAAACTTTAATAAGAGCTACAAAGGACAGGAAATTGTGGTGGGCCATGACTGACCACATCCTAAAGGGACATGGCACATAAAAGAATGATCTTGTGCAGATCACGGATTAGGAGCGATAGCAACAAAAAAAAGGACAGGAAATTGTGGAGAGTCATGATTGCCTCTAGTCTGAAAGAGAGAGCTTTTGTAAATGGTAAGCAAAACAGGAATTAAGAGTGATAGCAATAAGGCCCATTTCACTAAGAACTACAAAGGAGAGGAAATTGTGGAGAGCCATGTTTGATGAGGTCCTGAATAGACATGGCATATAGGCAAAGGAGGACCTTGTGTAAATGATTGGCAGAACAGGGATTAGGAGAGATAGCTAGATCTAAACAGAGATAGATAGATAGATAGATCTAAACAGAGATAGATAGATAGATAGATCTAAACAGAGATAGATAGATAGATAGATAGATAGATAGATAGATAGATAAATCTAAAGTGATAGATCTAAATAGTGATAGATAGAAAGAAAGAGATCTAAACAGTAATAGACAAATCTAAACAGTGATAGATAAATCTTAACAGTGATAGATAGATCTAAACAAAAATAAATCTAGACAGTAATAGACAGATTTAAACAGTAATAGATTTAAACAGTGCTAGATAGATCTAAGCAGTGATAGATCTAAATATTAGATTAATTTAAATATTTTTATTGAACTCACAAGGACACATGGCCAAGTGGATAAAGACGTTGGTTAGATCCAGTGACTAGACCCAAAGAGTTGTGTGTTCAATACCAGGCCACAGCAGCGGTTAACCAAAGACTTGGAGAGCTGAGTTAACGGGAAATAACTGAGACATCTGGAAGGGGCATGGCACGTGGAACTAGAGCAATGTACTCCCGGTGGATGAAATAAAGGATTCAGTTCAAAATTCCAATCACCTGAAGAAGGTCGGAGTGTACAAGAGCTGAAACGTAGTGAATATGACAATGAAGATGAGGATAACAGTCCGAATAATGTAAATAATGCAAGTAAACCTTTAAAACACTTAATTCTTAATCCTAAAGCCTCCAGATGTATGGTTCATGCACATTTTAGAAACACTATGTAATTTTTACAAAATAATAGTTTATGTTGATATTTTTTAATTTCAGTGCCTCCAAATCTTTCTTAGAATGGTAAAAAGTTCTGTGCAACAGGTTGTCATGGTAACTATGATTAAAAAAATAAGTTTTCTGTATTTTGTCTTCCCCAAAATCAGAATGAGTGAGAATGATGGCTAAAGCAATACCTGGAGACAACACCCCTGACAAACTTTTGTTTGTGAAAGGCATTTTCCATCTGATTATGAAACTGTGGTTATTACAAGAAAAGTACAACTCAGAAATCCACCATCAATATTTCATCATTTGCCATAAGTCCTCAATCAAAACCAACAAAACTTCTGCTTCTGTGTGAAATGTGCAAAATGATGAGTTGGCACAGTTTATAAAAAAGACAAATTTTGTCTCAACAGTTACATACTATAAATCAGACAATCAGTTGTTCATCCAATTTGTTGACTTTTTTCACTGGAAGAATTCCAATATTTTTAATTAAAACTTTTTAAAAAAACTTGTGATTTGAATTTGAATGTTACAGTGTTGGTACATGTGCACCCATTTTTTCTCTTTCAAAAATTCATATATAAATGTTTCAGCACTAGTCACAAATCAATGAAACAATTCGTTATCATAATAACTTTTCATAAAATACATATATTGGATGCTTTGGTACACATAATCGGAGATGTTTCTAGACAAGGTTCATTAGGGGTTTTCAGGTCTTTCAACATCATACCCCCTCTCCGCAGTGACCCAGCCAATACTGATTGGGTATCGGCTTGTGTACCTTCCATTAGCTACAATTTTCCCATCCTCCTGGCCACACACTGCAACTCCTCTTGACAATTCATGGTTCAATCCCATATAACTTCCAGTTCATACACAATGTGCACTTTGCCATAAAAAAAAAGGAAACAAACGCAACCACAGTTTCTATCTGGTAAGGAACATGACAGCGTGCTCAGCTTGAAGTGATAAATAACGATTTGTTTTCCTCACTGAGACATATACATGTACATGTATACACACAAAAACGCATTCAAGAATCATATTCTGCTTACACTTATCCTAATTCCATTCTGCTTAATCATCTGACAGAAGGAAAAAACAAAAATTTCTCTTTCTTTTTTTTTCCATGACCCTCCCCCTGTATGAGTTACATACACACGCGCACATACACACACAAACACGCACACACACACATATCAATGCAGACACACTCACACACACATGCCAAAATGCACATAAAAAAAAACAAAAGACAACCATAACCCTGGTATGGGTGCAAACAGGTGCTAGAATTTAGCCAGAGGTCACCAATAGGTAACAATGGTTAGGGGTGCCCTAATTCTGTCCCCTAGTTGAGACTCCATTGTTGGATGTAGTTTTAGGTCATACCCAAGACAACCCCCGCACCCCCGAAAAAGCAAAATCATAAGAAAAAAAACAATAAAAATATATCAAGCACACTTTCCTTTCATTTCCTTACTGACTGCCATTCACTTGATCTTTTCAGCCACAGCCATTTAGAAGCTTCTTCTGCTGCCATTGTTATTGAGCGAATCGCCTTGTTTTTTTTCCAAACCTGTTACACCTAATTTTGTCAACATCTTACATAGTGACCACCCAGCAAAGCCTATGCAACCGATTTCAATTGGTTCGCGCTGGGCTCACCAACCACGTGTTTTACATTCCTCTAAAATCTGTAAATATTTTCCAAGATCCCTATTTTGATCTTCGTCCATATTTTCTTCCGAAGTGGCTGTTAATTCTAACATGATGATTTCCTTAGTCTTTTCAGAATAAATAACCGTGTCTGGATGAAGTTTAGTTTCAATAATTTCCACTTTCTTAAAAACTGATAATAAGAAAAAAATATAAAAGAGCATATTAATGTTATGTCACCACATAGGACTGAGATAAAACATTATGATTCTAAGATTCTTATCAGGGCATTTGAAGACTTTGTTACATTTTCGTCATTATATAACAGATTTCAGGATGATTTTAAGTTACCCAGTGTGAGAAAATTACCAGCTTTGATATCAGAAGTTTCAAAATTAGATGACTTTAATTTTCTTGGTGATAGCTTACTGAAATCTCTGAAAATCAGAAAAAAGTGTATTCTTTTAGTTGATGAAATGTATGCCAAGGTTGCTCTGCAATATCATGGAGGAAACTTATTTGGTTTGGTTGAAAATTTTGAGGCATGACTGGGCATCATGGTAAAATATTTAAATGGAAGACCAAAAATTTTATTTAAAATGATTCCAGTTGCAAAATTAGAGGCAACTTTTTTATATGAAAAAATTTTATATATTGTTGATGCAATCAAATGATCAAGTAATTGTAGTTGTATATGATAATAACAGGACCCATCAATCTTTCTTTCCAGAAATTTGATATTGTTTTTAATAAGTCTTGGATAACTAAAAATGGCCTTTTTGATTATGTCGACCGTTTTAAAAAATATTCCAAATAATTGAATTACTGAATCTACTTCTGAATTACTCTTTTATTCTAAAGGCAAAATGATGACAGTAAAATGGGAAATTGTAAAAGGTCTTTTTAAATATGAAAAAACTCAATACATTAAGCTGTCAAAACTAACTGATGTAGCTGTTTACCTAAAACCTGTTGAGCAACAAAATGTTTCCCATTGTTTTTTGTGATCGAATTGTAGCTGCCATTAAAACACAGCCATTATTGAATGGGGAGGATACTACAGAAACAGCTCATGTCATTGAAATGTTTTAAAATTTTGGAAAATTGTCTTTGTCAAAGAAATATATGGGGATATTATGAAAATAGATCCACTGAAAAAGGTGATATCAGATTTAGATGATGAATGTATAATTTATCACAGGTTATTTAGAAAATGACTTTGGAAAATTAAGACAAAGTTCTGGAGGTGAATGTTTTATAACAGTTCAAAAGGTTATTGAAAAATTTCAATATTGAAAAAACTAAAACCACTTCTTAAGTTAAATGTTGACATCAAAGAATACAACTTTAATCCAGGCCATAATTGCTCAAAATGTGAACATTTGATGGATGAAATGGGATGCCAAACATTTGATAACTTACCAGACCTTAAAACTAGGATCTCTAAGGATATTGAAATATCACTTTTGTATCTAGCAGGCTATATTACAAGAAAAGGTTGTCCCACAGAAGAGGAAATATTTAATAATATTAGTTTTTATTTTCAAAAATATGAACATTTTTGAAAGAAATAGATTGTGGCAATTTAAAAATTCCACTGGATACCACAAGGATACCAGATATCTTTTATTTTCAAATTTCCCCCTTTTTACATATATTTAATTGGTTAACTCCCTAAATTATCCTGTTAATTCATGTTGTGTTCTTGCTCAGGTAAATTGATTTTAATTTCAAAAACTATATGTACTGGTAATATCTATTATTGTATCATAGCAAAATAAATATTTTCTTCATCTTCTGAGAAACAAATTGTGTATGCAACAAAACTCACAATAAAATAAATTTTATAAAGATTATCAAAATTATTGTTTCTCTGAAATTCACATTTTTTGTAAAGTATTTTCAGATTTTGTTGATACACGATTTTGTAAAATGTTGAAATTGCTTTCTGATTGTATTATACAATTTTATATTTTCTGTAATAAATTAACATAAACAAATTAACTCATTATTTTTGCAATACTATCTAAAAATGTTTAATTTATGGTGAATAAAGTTATTTTTGCTCATTTAATTATTTTATGGCATTTTTGTTCTTTGTACATTTGCATTTATAGAAATAAGTCAATAATTGCAAGGTGCTTTCTAATATTGTATATAGTTGTTAATTAACTAAATACTGGATATTACTAACAAGTTCCTTACTAAAAATGTTCTCAGTAATTGTTATTTAGTAGTAATTTCTCTTTTCACATGTCCACCCCTAATCATGGACCCCAGTTGCTTGGTTGCCAGGCCTGGTATAAGGCTCACCTTGGTCTATGTCGAGTTGGAAATAGCACTAAGCATTTCTTTTGTGTGTAGGATGCGGCCAATAATAACTCTCCATTATAGTGCTAAGCAATGCTTGTCTCCTTACTAAAGTTCCTGGTTCGTGTTGGGCCATCTATTTAGACTAGCTCATTAGGTAAGGGATCATGGCTCTCCACAACTTCCTATCCTTTATAGTGCTAAGCTTAGCACTACAAAGCAATGCTTGTCTCCTTACTAAGCCTCCTAGTCCCTATTGGACCATCCATTTACACTAGCTCATTAGGTAAGGGATCATGGCTCTCCACAACTTCTTATCATTTGTAGTGCTAAGCTTAGCATTACAAAACAATGCTTGTCTCCTTACTAACACACCTAGTCTCTGTTCGACCGTCCATTTACACTAGTTCATTAGGTAAGGGATCATGGCTCTCCACAACTTCCTATCCTTTGTAGTGCTAAGCTTAGCACTACAAAGCAATGCTTGTCTCCTTACTAAGCCTCCTCATCCCTGTTGGACCATCCATTTACACTAGCTCGTTAGGTAAGGGATCATGGCTCTCCACAACTTCTTATCATTTGTAGTGCTAAGCTTAGCATTACAAAGCAATTCTTGTCTCCTTACTAACTCTCCTAGTCTCTGTTCTGCCATCCATTTACACAAACTTGTTAAGCCTGGTTCACACTCCTCCCCAGTCTTTTGAACAGGAGTAGACATTTATCCTTTGTTTCCTGTTTAGGATTGGGTTTCCGCTTCCTTCTCCAAAAGTATTCTCATTCGTTCTCACTCCCAGTAACCGTTTGCGTCCTAATAACATTCTCACCTTGCTTGGGGTGAAATTATGTTTACATGTCCTTCTTGTCTTCATTATGTCTTATGAGTGCCAAATTCTCCAAGACGTCTTTCCTCGTTGTGTGTTAAAGAAATTTCAGGTCTCTTTTTCTGATTCTAGTTACAAGCTTCCTTTTTATTCCCATAAAATTTCCTCATTGCTAATATGTTCCACCTACAGTATTCTCCACATCTTTCTGTCAAACTCTATTTCTCTTGCCTCCTTTTCATCTGTGAAGAAATTGTTGAGTGTTCTCTGCCATATAGGATTAATGATATTATATCACAATTCAGCAAACTTTTTCTTTTGTTTCCAAATACTTTGTTTGGCTTTTAAAAGACATCTTTCGTTATTCCAATACGCGTCTCTGTCACATTTTCTGAGGTTTCTTAAAAACGCTTCCCAGATATTTCAATTTCCGCATTTTTTTATTCTATCATCCACAATTCGTAACTCTCATCATCGACTGTTTCTCTTACTAACGACCATGCATTCTGTCTTCTTACAAGTGATAGTCATCCCAGTGGTGGACTGTGTCTAAAAATATTGGTTGCCATGAGACAAAGGTCGCCGACCCACAATTACAATGCTGTCATTTAGTTTTCATAACGAATAAATAATCATTTTTTTAAATACATTTTTTGTTATCATTTCACCCCAAGCAAGATAATAAAGCCACTAGAATGCAAGGGGCTACTGAATGTTAGAGAATACAGGGAAAATATACTATTAAGGAGAGAAGACAATAAAAGAACAGGAATTAAGAAAACAGAAGATAACAATTACTATCACATTCAATCATTTCATCCTAAACAAGGCAATACAGCCACTAAGACACAAGCAGTTACTGAGTGTTGGAGAATATGAGGAAAATATACTTTTAAGAATAGAACACAATAAAAGAACAAGAATTATGAAGAAAGAAGACAGTGATTGACATTGCATTTAAATTTTTGAAGATCAAAGTTGACATTTGAATAAAATGAATATGATAGAAATTTGTTGGTGTTCTTGTTGTTGATGATGCAAAATGAATTTTGTATAAAATTATACACAAGGGGAAAATACATAAAAATATGAGGAAATTTAGTTACAAGTGAATTAAATTTCCTGATAAAACTTGTGAGTGAATGACACTGAAACATCTTAAGAATACACTGGGGCAATTAGCATTTTGCTTGAAATTATAACTTTTACTCACGGTAGATTGAAGGCAAAAGGGACAAAGGAAAACATGTAACCTACCTAATGAACTTTAATAAAAGGATGACAGAATAAGGTTTAGGATAGATAACCAAAAGACAACATTTATTAAGAGCTACAAAGGACAGGAAATTGTGGAGAGCCATGATCGCTAGTGTCCTGAAGAAACACGGCACATAGAAGAAGAAGAAGAATGAGCTTCAGTAAATGGATGGTGGGAAAGGTTCAGAAGAGATAGCAAAAAGACAAAATTTATAAAGATCTACAAAGGTCATGAAATTGTGGAGAGCCGTGATCACTAACGTCTTGAAAGGACACAGCACATAGAAGAAGAAGAAGAAGAAGACTAGCTCAGCAGAACAGACAGAGATTAGGTGAGATCAAAATTTTAAATAACCAAGCAGGTTCGTTTATTCAAGATGCGGGAGTATGGAAGCAGATCTTGTTAAAAATCCTGTTTTAATTTTTGAAACCCTGACACTTCCACCCCAAAGGAATTGTTTTGTAATTGTTGTTGTAGCAACACTGATTGATTCAATTTATTTATGACTTATCAACCCTTTGTGAGTTATTTAAAATCGAAACGTATTGTAAGAATATTTTTTTGCGAGTGAATATGGCAGTAAAAATTTGGGGGGGAATAACAATGATGTTTCTAGATCCTACTATTTAACCCATAGCTTGGGAGGTTTGTAGAAGAACAATGGCAATACAGTGTATTGAATAGATGAATAAAAACGACCAGATCCGCAAGAAACTCAGAGCATGGAAAATAAAATAAGACCAAGATTGAATTCTTCTTGAGTTCTTTCAGGTTGTAGGCGATTTTGGCTCTCCACAATTTCCAGTCCTTTGTAGCACTTAATAAATGTTGTCTTTTTGTTATCTCTCCTAAACCCAGTTCCGCCATCCATTTACTCGAACTCACTAAGTATGTTATGCATTCTTTTCCCCTGTCCCTCTTGCCTTCAGTCTGTCTTGTGAGTATCAGATTTTCCAGGCCTCCTTTCCTCATTATGTGCCCCAGAAATTTCAACTGTCTCTTGCTGGTGTTAAATATAAATTTCTTTTTTATTTTCATTTTCTTTAAAACTTTGTCATTGCTCACAAGTTCGGTCCTTGGTATTCTCAGCATCTTTCTGTAGAACCACATTTCTGTTGCTTCAAGTTTCTTCTTCATCTTTGAGGAGATTGTCCAACACTCACTGCCATACAGGAGGACATAACATTTCAGTACTCTTTTCTTTGTTACTAACAAAGTTTTTTTCCTGTTTTTTAATACTCTGCTTAGCTTTCGGAAGGCATATTTGGCTATCCCAGTTCACCTTCGGATTTAAGTGTCAGACTTTCCATCCTCTGTTAAAACACTTGTGACATACAATGAGACCCTGGCTTAAGTTGTTTCAAGTTAAGTCATTTTCAAAGATGATTTTTTAAAATATTATATGGAGAAATAAAACTCGCCTTAGGCCGTTTTACTCAAGTTTATGTCGGCTGTTAAAAATATTAAAAATATTAAAAACTGCAAAACACTAAAATAACAAGAAACAAATATAAAATCATATTGAAATGAAGTTAAAAATAATATTATTTATGTTTGTTTGTTTGGGGTTTTATGGCATATCAACCACTATGGGTTATTTAATGCCAGATCCAGTATTTACTAGATATATCAAAAACGTATAGCTGGCAACATCATTGTTTCAAAAACATATAGCTGGCAACTGTTTCAAAAATGTATAGCTGGCAACATCATTGTTTAAAAAAAAATGTATCCCTGGCAACATCATTGTTTCAAAAACGTATAGTTGGCAACATCATTGTTTCAAAAACGTATAGCTGGCAACATCATTGTTTCAAAAACGTATAACTGGCAACATCATTGTTTCCCATCACATTTTAGGGGTAAGGTGTTAGTATATTTAATGTAGTGTTTGGGCGGGAAAGTTAATTGTAAGTTGTAGTTGTTTTGGGATGGGTTAGATGTGATGGGGCATGACATGACCAGCCGATTGATTGGATCGACGGCCTTTTGGTTGGACGTAGTTTATTGTCATACCCAGGACGCGGATGTAGTTTATCGTCATACCCAGGACGCGGATGTAGTTTATCGTCATACCCAGGATGTGGATGTAGTTTATCGTCATACCCAGGACGTGGATGTAGTTTATCGTCATACCCAGGACGTGGACACACCTTGGGATTTCACTATTTTCCCATAGCTGGGACCCTAACAGGTGCTACCACCCCGGGTCAGTGTGGACCTGGGAACATCAGCAATTAAGAGGTGGTTCCACGCTCCTCAAAACCTCCTGATCAGAGGCCTTACTGTTGGATGTAGTTTATCGTCTTACCCAGGACTCGGATGCAGTTTAACGTCATACCCAGGACGGAAATAATATTATGATATATATATATATATATATATATATATATATATATATATATATATATATATATAAAAGTGAACATTGAAGTCAACACTCAGAGGTGACAGGATTGCATCTAGCATGAAACAGCCTGTCGCCTCTGAGTGTTGACTTCAATGTTCACTTTTATATTTATATTTACATATGCTCTATCTCTGATATTGAGCATTTTATCCCATAAATATAGCACACCTTAAAACTATATATATATATATATATATATATATATATATATATATATATATATATATCATAAGGTCATCAAAAATAAAAAAAATTGGTATAATAACGTGTGTTCAGCAGATGTTCTTAAATTCCTGCTGACAGGCGGCCCTTGTGAATCGTTTTCTACTCCAACACAGATTTTAAATTCAGACTTGTTTACATCTGTGCTCTGCTGTTGATGCTCTTTCAATTACATTTCAATTGTGATTTAGAATATATTTTTACCCATGCCTTCGAAGAAAAGTCCCAGTGTAAGTGCTAATGCTAAGCGTAATGCTATATCACTGGAAGATGAGGTGGAAATTAATTATTTTATACGGAATACTGTACATACATATAAATACAGTAATAGGCAATATGCGGTGCTTATTTGAGTTTTATAGCATGGTTATTTTGGCTTAAGCTGTTTTTCAACCTAAGTCGTTACCTCTGGAACCAATTAACGACGTAGGGTAAGGTATACCTGTATTTACATTTTTGAACTTGTTTAATTTTGGCATCTCTGAATTAACAGACTTTTTTTTTCAAAGTAATAATGAAGACTTCAACAATCATAAGATTAATAAAGTATTCGGTGTGATTTTTTTAATCATTCTGTTTCTATCAGAAAATAATGTTTTTAAATATTAGATTAATTATGCATTGAGTTTTAAAAAACAATGAACAAATTTTCTGCATCAAGAGAAACGGATTGAAATGTGAAGATAAAGGAAAGGAATGTGGTTAAAAGTCAAGATTTATGTGGAACAAAAATTGCTGAAGCCCCCCCACACACTCTGCATTTTCATCTATTTGGAGACACCTCAGATACCAGGGGTTTACCCTCACAATCTCCCAAAGAAAAATTATGCCTCTGGGGATGATTATCTCTCAAGTCCTGGCATACTGGTTATGTGTAATTTGTACACATCAAATGATTTCTGAAAAAGAAGAAAAAAATGAATCACGACTGCACTCTAAAATAATAGAACAATATTTTGGCTTTCATTTTTAGGTAGATGCCTCAAAAAAAAAAAAAACGATACCTTATTGGAGTGGGACTTAGAGGTTAAGATGAAAAGTTGATTTACTCACACCAAGAAGAAAAAGGATAATAATGAAGAAAACACAGATAATTTTAACAAAACAAGATAAGGAATTTATTCAAGAATTTACATGCTTGAAATTGTATCAGTCGCACTTTTCAGGAAAATAAATCAGAATTCTTAAAGTCTGTAATTTTAACAAATTGTCATAGATTACTCATGAATTTATTGTTTAAGGGCAGCTTCTAGGCTAGTAAACAAGAAAATGGCAAATTGTGTTTGATATTATAATAATATATTATTAATAGAATCTTGAATAAATAATTAAGGCTAAGCATAGCAATGTTTATATGGCAAATACTTGTAGGTTGTCCCCACATAGCTTCGTGAGATTTGCCAAGAAGTTAAAGGGCCCTATCAAAAATGGGACACTTTTTGTCTTTCACACTCTTATCTCTGTTTTTCTCCCAGCATGCTGGAATGAAATCACCACTGGGACCTTGTTCACAGGCATGGGGATATCTTTCCCTTAAGTAACTGAACATTCTTTTTCTCTCTCTCTTTCTCTCTCTCTCACACACACACAATTCCCAACACTTAATGTTATCTTTCTTTTAGACTCATGCTAATGTATTTTCATTCTCTTTTTACTCAGTTACATAAAGACAAAAATACAAAATATCGCCTCGTTGAAATTGTCTTCCATTTCTTTACACCAATCATTTACATGTGAAAAATATTATTGCTACTGAATTTAGTCAAACCAAGAACAAGGCATAGAGCAACATACTTAATAATGTTAATATTAATATTACAGTATACAAAATTTAACTACAAATTTTAATATCTGTCTATATTTCTGATATGAGGTATTGTAACTATTTACATTGTTCGGACTGTTGTCCTCATCTTTATTGTCACATTCATGATGTTTCAATTGGTGTACGTGCCCGACCTTCTTCAGTATCTGTCTATATTTCTGAGATGTTGTCCTCATCTTTATCATCATATTTACAATGTTTCGGCCATTGTATGCTCCAGCCTTCTTCAGGTGATATACATTGGAATTTCAAACCAAACCCTTTATTGTGTCCACCATAGTAGATTGTTCTAGTTCCACGTGCCATGCCTTTTCTGGATATTTCAGTTTCACTTAATTCACTTTAGTAACTCAACTCTCCTAAGTTTTTTTATTCACCTCTGCTGTGACCAGGTATTGAACTCACAACTCTTTGGGTCAGGTCACTAGATTACTCCAACCAAAAAATATGAAACAGTAGTAGTAGGTGGCGTCACTGTACTTTGATATAGAAATTCTCAAACCCATAACGATTGTGCTCTCACAGTTGTTTAGTCAGTGTGAACACTGGTTAGGGTGACTATCCAGTGACTTGAATAGCTATACCTGGTACATATGTGGTACCATAAATTCAAAGAGGATAAATTTAACCTATAATTTCAGAAATAGTTTGTATAGTACCCAGTATGGTACCCCGTTGGAATTTCAATAATTCACATTGTACAACTGATGCAAGTTTGAGCATTTCTATATCAAAGTACAGTGATGCCACCTACCACTACCTTTTCATATTTTCCTGACTTTTGGCATGCTCCTGTGTACATGCTCCAAGAAAAATGGTAATGGTAATATTAGCCATTTCCCTATAAGGAAATATTCAGTATTCATTTACTGAGCAGCTTGTACAACTTTCAGTTAAAATATACAAATTCTTTCTCTTAAAATAATTTTTCAGGAAAATAGGTTTCTCAAGTCCCGTAGCTGTTATTGCTCTTTCCAGTATTGATGGTGGTTTCCTTCCTAACCTTTTGTTTCATGTAGTGTGGAACACAACATCTTGATTGTCATTATTTTCTTTTCAAGTTCCATATACCAGATCGGATATCACAAACAATTCTTCACAAAAACAGGTTTCTCAAGTCCAGTAGATGTTATTGCTCTTTCCAGTATTGATGGATTAGTTAAAAACAGATGATTTACATGTTGTATAATGGTTATAGGCGTGAAAATAGAGTTGATGAAATGAGTTCAAATTCTGGGCTTGTCTGCTGCATTCATTTTCACACAAATGCTTTTAGCAAAAATCATGAATCCATCTCCTCTCCATGGATTAAATTGTAGAGTAGATTTGTCTCTTTAGCCTTGAGGTGGCAGCTAACCTAGGAGAAGGAAATCTGTGAATTCAGAACTGTTACGAATGCAACGGGAAACCAATCCATTATCCTTGACAAGAAAACAATTCATATATAATAAAGAAAGAGGAAGTTGCAGAGGGTCATGATCATGTACAATTTGAAGAGATGGTATTAAGAAGAAGAATAACACTTAGTAAAAGCAATCCTTCTATTTTTCCAGATAAGGGGTTAAATAGCTGTGTAGATTGGGCACTCTACATTTTGTTGGTAAATCGTCTAAGAGAAAGAAAATTCTAAAAAATCCAAACCATTTAGAAAGACGCATGGTAATTTATATATAATGCATGGTAATTAATATAAAAGGTATGATAATTTATATATAATGCTAGTAATTCATATATAATGAATGATAATTTATATATAAGGCATGATATTTATATAAAAGGCATGGTAATTTATATATAATTCATGGTAATTTATATATAAGGCATGATAATTTATATATATATATATTGCATGGTAATTTATATATAAGGCATGGTAATTTATATATAAGGCATGATAATTTATATAAAAGGCATAATAATTTATATATAATGCATGGTAATTTATATATAAAGCATGGTAATTTATATATATTGCATGGTAATTTATATATAAGGCATAATAATTTATATAAAAGGCATGATAATTTATATATAAGGCATGGTAATTTATGTATAAGGCATGGTAATTTATATATATATATATATATATATTACATGGTAATTTATATATAAGGCATGGTAATATATATATAAGGCATGATAATTTATATAAAAGGCATAATAATTTATATATAATGCATGGTAATTTATATATAAAGCATGGTAATTTATATATATTGCATGGTAATTTATATATAAGGCATAATAATTTATATAAAAGGCATGATAATTTATATATAAGGCATGGTAATTTATGTATAAGGCATGGTAATTTATATATATATATATATATTACATGGTAATTTATATATAAGGCATGGTAATATATATATAAGGCATGATAATTTATATAAAAGGCATAATAATTTATATATAATGCATGGTAATTTATATATAAAGCATGGTAATTTATATATATTGCATGGTAATTTATATATAAGGCATAATAATTTATATAAAAGGCATGATAATTTATATATAAGGCATGGTAATTTATGTATAAGGCATGGTAATTTATATATATATATATATATTACATGGTAATTTATATATAAGGCATGGTAATATATATATAGGGCATGATAATTTATATAAAAGGCATAATAATTTATATATAATGCATGGTAATTTATATATAAAGCATGGTAATTTATATATATTGCATGGTAATTTATATATAAGGCATAATAATTTATATAAAAGGCATGATAATTTATATATAAGGCATGGTAATTTATATATAAGGCATGGTAATTTATATAAAAGGCATAATAATTTATATATAATGCATGGTAATTTATATATAAAGCATGGTAATTTATATATATTGCATGGTAATTTATATATAAGGCATAATAATTCATATAAAAGGCATGATAATTTATAAGGCATGATAATTTATATGAAAGGCATGATAATTTATATATAAGGCATGGTAATTTATATATAATAAAGAAAGTGAAGTTGTGGAGAGCCGAGATTGTCTACGGCATGAAGAGAGATGTCATTAAAAACATAAATTATTAACCTTTCAATGATGAGTTCTTTAAAACTGTTACTTCAATCCTGATACTTCACCTCAATGTTGTACACCGCATTTGTTCAAATGAGATCACTAGGCATTAAACTAACCTGTGCTCCATCCGAATTACATGACTTGTTGTCATGAGTTTGAATCAGAAGACATGGGTGAGACTGGTGAAAAATCAGCAACAACAAAAAATGAAATGATTATTATGATTTATTCACAGAGCAACAGGATATATATATATATATATATATATATATATATATATATATATATATGTGATGGATTTTTTATTTATTAATCTGACAGATTTTATTACTTAAAATTCCAAATATTTGTCAAGTTATAATCAGTTGAGTTTAACCATTGATTTATAGATAATCAGTTCTGGATGGTGACTTTTTCTGCTTGTTTTTGTTCTTGAAATATTATAAATGACAGACATGTTTAACTCGACCCTGTTTCTCAAAATTGACTGAAAATCAAATGGATATTTTGTGTCCAACAACACAAAATCCAGTCAAATTAACAGAATTTTATCAAATTTTTCCTAATTTTTGTCTCTGAAATGTTGAATAATGCTCATAAAAAATAACGCTGACATAAATTTTTTTCACCTTTTTAGTAAAAGTTCCCAAATATTAAAATTATCTAAATGTGCAAAATGAAAGAAATTTTTCTCCAGAAGGTATTTAAACCTCTCAGTTCCATTCATACATTAAATTTCTAGCTACCATACATGCTGGGTACCAAATATCAACTTCTGACATTACTTTCCTTCTATTTACAAGAAAATTATTAGCTAATCCAGTACTCTGATGTTCTTTGGGGTGCCAAATTCATTTTTGGCAGTGAAATTCCCAAAATGGATGCGGTATATGCAAAAAGCCAAGCTCTTTTGGAAAATTTTAGATTGTCACTGTGAACCAGTATTTCGTAACTAGAAAAAGTGAAACCAGTGTTTTTTTATTAGAAAATGGGAAACCAATGTTTTTTACTTAGAAAATGGGAAACCAATGTTTTTTACTTAGAAAATGGGAAATCAGTGTTTTTTAATTAGAAAATGTGAAACCATTGTTTCTTAAGTAGAAAATGGGGAACCAGTATTTTTTTTTTAATTAGAGAATGTGAAAGTTTTGTTTTAATCTTCCTGTTAAGTAGAAATATAATTAATCTTCTATGCACTGTGTCCCTTCAGGACATTGGTGGTTATGGCTCTCCACAATGTCCTGTCCTTTTGTAGCTCTTAATGAATTTCGTCTTTTTGTTATCATTCCTAAACCCTGTTCCGCCATCCATTTACCCAAGCTCACTATGTTATGCGTTGTTTTCCTCTGACCTTTTTGCATTCAATTTCTCCTGTGAGTATCAAATATAATTATTTGCTATATTTTTTGTGCTTTTTTGTCTCTGACCTTTCAACTTCAAATTTTTGCTAACAAAAAATGTCCTTCTAGAGTAAGCTTCCAAATATTAAAACAATTTAAATCTTCAAAATGTAAAAAAAACAGTGTTTCTTAATTAAAAAAATCTGAAACCAATATTTTTTAATTAGGAAATGTGAAACCAATGTTTTTATTAGAAAATATGAAACCATTGTTTCTTAATTAAAAAATGTGAAACCAGTATTTTTTAATTAGAAAATGCAAAACCAGTGTTTTTTAGAAAACGTGAAACCAGTATTTTTAATTATAAAATGTGAAACCAATGTTTTTTAATTAGAAAGTGTGAAAAATTAGAAAATATTAAAATAATTTAAATCTACAAAATGTAAGAAAATTATTCTCGGGAAAAGATTTAAAAAATTACTCGGTTCTTTTCATACATTAAATTGATCGTTACCTGCTTTTGGCACAGTGTACCAGGCCCCAAATATAAGTTTTAGCCAACTTTCCCTGTATTTATCAGAAAATCATGATCTAGACCTACGTCTTTGGGCATACTAGATCCTTTTGTGGCATTGAAAATCATGACCCACTGTCAGAAAATTGAATATTAATGTAAAAAAAAATTTATTGCATCTTATCAGACTAAGCTCTTCTCAGAGAAATTGGATTACATCACATGGTTCTTTCATATGATAATTGCGTTGACAAGAACACAGATTACACAATGGGAAATCAAAGAGAACTGGTAGAAAAAGAGTCTCAGACTGGAATAATGAGAATGGAAAAGTCTTCAAATTGGCCAGCAAAATAGGGTAGGAATTCTGGAGAATGTAAATTCGGAAGGCTGGGCAGAGAAAATAGGTCTGGTGGAGCTATTCATGTTAATCAATAATTCAAAAATGAATGGATTTAATCTAAGTACAATGTCATCATGTTACTAAAGAGCAACTCAGTGCTTTCAAACATTAGATTGGATGTGAGTGGATTGATAGTTCAATTTCCACTATACTTTATTTGCTACATTTTGGCTATATATATATATATATATATATATATATATATATATATATATATATATATATATGGAAATAGTTTGAATTAAATAACATGAGCAGACAATCATTTTATCTGAATGAATTTTCAGAGCAGTAAACTGATTCAATATCCTATTACTTTAGCTAAATGATTTATTGATTTGTCTTTTACAGCTTATCAACCCTTTACAGGTTATTTAAAGCCAGAAAATATTTTTAGATTATAAGATTTTTTTTTTAGATAATAATGATTTACTGATATCAAGTCCAACTAATTAATCCATAGCTAGGGGGAGAAGAGGTGGATTCATATCTTTCCCAAGGGGATTTGCACATAGGTGAAGATAACAAACCCCAAATGGAAATGGAACTCGGCTCTTCGGTTTCCAATTCCAAACTATCAAGCTTATAGTACTGGGGATTCCCAAGTAGTCACCCATTTAGGTACTAACCAAGCTTAATGTTGGTCAATTTTGGTGATCGTATTAGAACTGGTATTTCAACGTGACATGATCATAAACCATTTCGCAAAATCAGAATGGCGTGCTAATTCCTGATGTCCATAAGTCTATCATACTCCATTCTTGAAAGAACAACCAAATGTAAATTTACAATATTTGTACAATTTTATTACATTATCATTATTAAATTTTGGTTGCTTTTTCTTTCATCTTCTTTTTGCTTCTTGCTTGCACCTACTTGCAGTCATAAATGTAATGTTCTTAATTTATGCAAATTTCTTAAATAAAATGTGTTTGCATGTAAAGTCTCCAGTTTGATTGTGAAGCTCTCTGTAGCCTAATGTTCAAAGCATGCTGAATAAGACGGTGGTTTCTCCAGCAAAGAGAGTCTCAGGTTTGAATTCTGCCAGAGGGCACATTTATTTTATTACGTTTTCTTGAGTGTGCAGGTTGGTAGATGAAATAAACACTGTTTAAATAAATGGAGTGTCTACTCTTATATATATATATATATATATATATATATATATATATATATATATATATAAATATTATGGGCATGTGTAAATCGATTACACTCTGTCACTCCAGTCTAAAATTGAACTTATGGTGAAAGAAAGGAAACTAAAGTGGTTGTTTCCATTAATTTGCACAATGGTGCATATATATATATATATATATATATATATATATATATATATTCAACATCATCACTTGATAAGACTCAGGAAGTGTTGAAACAAAATGGCTATTTTTGTAGTGATTTTATAACATATTTATGTTTGTTTGTTTGTTTGTTTGGGGTTTTATGGCATATCAACCACTATGGGTTATTTAATGCCAGATCCAGTATTTACTAGATATATCAAAAACGTATAGCTGGCAACATCATTGTTTCAAAAATATATAGCTGGCAACGTCATTGTTTCAAAAAAGTATAGCTGGCAACATCATTGTTTCAAAAATGTATAGCTGGCAATGTCATTGTTTCAAAAACGTATAGCTGGCAACTGTTTCAAAAACGTATAGCTGGCAACATCATTGTTTCAAAAACACATAGCTGGCAACATCATTGTTTCAAAAACGTATGACTGGCAACATCATTGTTTAAATTTTTTTTCTACTGATTGACCCTAAGCCACCGCTTTCCATCACATTTTAGGGGTAAGGTGTTAGTATATTTAATGTAGGGTTTGGGCGGGAAAGTTAATTGTAAGTTGTAGTTGTTTTGGGATGGGTTAGATGTGATGGGGCATGACATGACCAGCCGATTGATCGGATCGACGGCCTTTTGGTTGGACGTAGTTTATCATCATACCCAGGACGCGGATGTAGTTTATCGTCATACTCAGGACGCGGATGTAGTTTATCATCATACCCAGGACGTGGATGTAGTTTATCATCATACCCAGGACACGGATGTAGTTTATCGTCATACCCTGGACATACATATTTATGTCATAATTTTTAAATAAACAATTATATATGCTCTACTCTGTATTGAGCACACTTTTAGGAATAGTAATTGTTGGTTATTCAAATTTATTCCATATACACCAATCCTAGACTTGGGGGTATATATATATATATATAAATATATATATATATATATATATATATATATATATATATGGTAAATATGAATGCGGCAAAATGACAACGGAAAGCATTGAAATGTATTTTGAAAAAGAAGAAGGACGTTTTGTATAGCACAAATAACAATTAAATAACGAGTAATTAAATTTTCATGTGTAATTATACTTTTGCACCACCCATGTATGTATGTATATATATATATATATCTCTTACAAATTGCATTTATGTAGTAATATTAGGTTGGTGCAAAAATAATGTCGTTTTTTGACGTTTAACTTCATGTGAGAAAACAACATTATTTTTGCACCAATGTGAAAAGTGACCATTTTAATTATATCATTATTTTCCCTTCTAATAACATATGCTATCTATTTTAGTTGTTGCTGCTACTGGAAGTTTTCAAATGAAGAGGTTTTTGTTATTTGGTAAAGCTCTTTGTGATTTTGTAGCACCAATCTATTGGCTTTGATGAAGGATTGTCTTCTCTAAGACATGAAGAATCCATTCACTGGAAGCCATTTTCCGTCATTGATCTGAGAAAATGGTTGTATACAGATGATAGTTAAAATATATATTAATATACATGACATCCACATGAGGGTAAAAAATCTGACGAGGCTATTTAAGAACATGACTAAATGGCAGGAAGGCAATGTTCTGTTCCAGCAGCATAATGCCTGCCCACATGATACCCATGCTACTCAACATGATCTGCAAGATATGACAAGTTCTCTGGCTGGAATGATTATCAGACCTGGCACCCATTGAATATGTTAGTTTTTTGTTGTTGTTGTTTCACCCCCCACCAAGTAAGGTGATAATGTCACTAGAATGCAGGGGGTCTATAGGGAGTGAAAGAGAATGAGAATGGAGAGTGTTAAAAATTATTCAAATAATATGACAGGAACAACCGTTCAAAATAATACAAATATATTCCTAATTATTTATCTCAGAAATGAAATGCTAAATTCATTTTTTCCTCTCTTAACCTGTGGCCAACTCCAGAAATAATCAAATATTTAAGATCAATTAATAACAATCACAAATCATGACAGTAATGATGGTTGTAGTTTGTATACACCAAAGGCAACAGTTCTCAACTCAATGGCTATATAAAAGAAGAACTGGCTCTATGTCCATCACACACTATCTGAGTATGACTTTGTATGCCTGAATGTAATATATATGCATATATTTATATTGTTAAAACCTAAAAATACCAAACTGCTCTTATATAGATACAGATAAAACAAACAGACAGAAAAGACACTCTCTTAAGTCTGGACATTGGAGGTGATATGGTAATCTAATTTAATTTATATTGCATATATTTACATGTGTTTGTGCCATTTAATATGTATGCAAATGCACACATACACACACATATATATACACAAATTCAGTGAGCTTAAAATATGACATTGGAATGATGCATTCAACTCTCACTCAGTCTGGACAACTTGTACCAGGGGCTGAGTAATGAAATCATAAAGTTTGATACAAAATAAAAAAAAGAAAAAAAAAATTTTTAAACCCTAAAATATCAGATAATTATCAGATTTTGTTGAAGTTTTTTTTCTAATAATTCACTTATAAATAAATTTATTTTTGAAAGTTTTTTTTGTAATTTTTGGAGATACCTTTTTCAGGTGTGTCCCTGAATTTGAATATACATGCACATTCACAAACCTAAATACAAACATGATTTTAATGAACCTTAAATAGTTATCTGTGTTGCTAGGATTCAGTTTCCTTTCAATCTGGCAACAACCTTTGCATAATCAGAAAAGAGTACATACCTTTCAACATAAATTTATTTCTACTTTGCTAAGTACATTCCTACCTACGTATGTATGTTCCTTTCTACATCTATTCCTACCTACATCCGAAGTCTGTCTGAAAAGTAACAGGACATTCATTCTTTGATATGAGAAGAATTGTCAAGAGTGAGTTCTTGCCACATGGCCACAGATGATCACTCAACAAGTCTACAATGACTTCCTGTGGCATTTACTTTGCTCAGTGTGCAAGAAGAGATGAGAGTTGTGGCAGGACAAATTGTGGCTGTTTCACCACAACAATGCACCTGTTCACAACACCCTGAGCATCCAGCAGCTCCTGGCTGAGAAGAACATTGCCGTACTGGAACAACCTCCCTATTCACCTGATCTTGCTCCATGCGACATTAATCTTTTTCCCAAGTTCAAGGGCATCATTCAGGGGGACTTGTTTTGAAGGCATGAAGGGCATCAAGAAGGCCATAATGACAGAGCTGAGGGGCATCCAAGAAGAATCCTTCCAGCAGTACATAGACGCGTAGAAGGAAAGGATGGGAAAGTGCATTACACTGAACGGGGATTACTTTGAAGGAGAAACTATGTACACTCTTGTGCAAATTAATTGAAACAAAATAAATAATTCCGTTATTATTTACTTTTTTTTTGTATTTTTCCAATGAAACATGACCCAGTGCACATGTTAGTACTTCATATGCCCATTCCACAAAATTGTTCCTTGCAGATTGACCACAAATTCTCGATTGGATTTAAATCAAGAGAGTTTTGGAGCCAGTCTATAGTACTTTGATTTGCACAATGGCACTGGTAAGGCTTACAAGCATGTTTGTACAGTATTACAATTTTCGTACACTTCCTTGGAGTAATGTCCATTGCAGACAATGGCCATAGGACAACTAATCAACAGTCAAGACAATAGTGTCTGAACATGATAAAAATCAGATGCAATTAAGGATGACGCAATATTTTCCAAGTCCAAACAAATTTCATCATACACCCTGAAAATAGATTCATATTACTGCACACTACTGCAAATGACTTAATCTGAGGAAAATAGAAATCGATAACACCCTGTCACCCCAGTGGGTCTAAAACTGACCGTATGGGGAAAGAAAGGAAACTTAAGCAGTTATCTCAATTAATTTGCACAACAGTGTAGTTTGTTGTTTGTAATTGAAATAAATTGTTTATGAAACCACTCCCATTGTTTTTGAGACATTGTATCTATATATATTCCTTTCTAAGACTATTTCGACCTACATAGATAAATATGTTCGTTTCTAAGTCTACACCTACCTACCTATGTGAAGATGAAATTTTTAATAACAACACATTTCACTAAGAGCATCTGCTCTCTTTGGCTTCCTCAGTTTAGAATGTAAGAAAACAAAACTGTAGTTAAGGAAAAATGCCTTGGAATCTCTGAGGATAAGTGTGAATCATAAAACAAATTAAATTAATTTACCTTATCACCTCCAATGTCCAGACTCAAGAGAGTGTCTATCCACTTAGTTGTTAATTTATTTTATCTATACCTGTATTAGAGTTGTTGGATTTTAGATCAGTTTGCTAAAATAAGAGAGTTTTTTTAGTATATATATATATATATATATATATATATATATATATATATAAATATATTGATAATATTAGTGGTCAAAATATGTACAAATTTTCAAGAGGATAAAATCCAGGTAGAGCTCTATGTACAAGACAGTGCTAGAATATAATATAAAAGGCTGAAACTCTAATATTTCATGGTTATACTTTATTATATTGGAATCGTAATCACAATCCAATTCTGATGGTCTGATGAATTGGATCATGATTACAATTCCAATGTAATAAATTATAACCAAGGAATATTAGAGTTTCAGCCTTTTATATTATATATATATATATATATATATATATATATATATATATATATATATATATATATATGTACATACATAGACACCAACCCAGTCATATACATATATTAGAGCCTATTTTGCATGCTTTTATATATATCTATGTATATAAATACACACACACATATATGTGCATACATCTATATACACAAACACACATTATATAGCATTTTTTATGTGTATACTTGTACATATATATACATACATATTTCCAATATATACATATATATATATATATACACACACAAATATACATGTATATGTGGCCCCTTATATATAACCGCATGCACACATACATACACAGATAGATCAAAACGAACTGAGATAGATAGATAGATATAAATAGAATGAGATAGATGTATCAAAACAAATTGACATAGAGCAAAACTGAGGCAGATAGATAGATAGATAGATAGATAGATAAAAAACAAACTGAACTAGATAGATAGAAAGATAGATAGATATATAGATCAAAACAAATTGAGATAGCTAGATCAAAACATAGATAGATAGATAGATCAAAACAAATTGAGATAGATAGATCAAAAGTAATTGAGACAGATAGATAGATAGATAGATAGATAGATAGATAGATTGACAGATTGTTAGATCAAAACAAATTGAGATAGACCAAAACTGAGATAGATAGATCAAAACAGAGATAGACTAAAACTAACTGTGACAGATAGATAGATAAAAAGAAACCAAAATAGATAGATAGAAAGATAGATATATAGACCAAAACAAATTGAGATAGACCAAAACTAATTAAGCTAGCTAGCTAAATAGATAGATCAAAACTGAGATAGATAGAGATGTGAACTGATAGAGATAAATGTATAGATTTAAATAAACAGGAATTGACAAATGTGAAAAGGTGCTGAAAAGTGCTTGACCTTGACTCATTTCCAAAATTCAATATTTAATGACCAAATAAATGAAAACACTGATTTGGGTGAAGTGCTTTGAATCAAGAACTTTTCACAACCACTTCATATCAACTGACCCAGATTACTGAACAGAAAGTGGTAAATAAGTAATGTGAATATATACAAAAATGTTGTACGCACAAGGAATTTGTATTTCTATCAAATAGACACTCCAGATAAGATGAAAGAAGGAACAAAAAAAAAACAAGTTCAAAAAGAACAAATAATCACGACACCCTACACATACACACATCTGAGCAGACAGACACAAATGCACATCCACAGAGACAGGTGCATAGCTACACACACACAAAAAATATAGAAAAAAATTTACACCAGTGTTAAATGTATATAGAAAGGCAAAACCCCAAAATATAAGCAGTAAATCGCTGATAACCTCTGAAGAGTGGACGGACATGTCTGCCCATGAAACTCTGGAGTCAGGATGCCAAATGTAACATCAATCAGCTAAGTGACAAACTTTTACTCACATTAATCGGATATATATAGTGGTGGACTCTCCCATCATATTCGGTGTATGAGAGTCAAGCAACTCAGTTCCTAGGAACCGACAGCTCAGACACCTGCACATATGATTTGATTCTAGTGGTGAAGGCTTTGTGCAGAACCAACCACACTTTTTGAAGTGCCAATTACAGAAACTTGGTGCGCCATGTACCACAAGGTCCCCAAATGAGTCTCCGCAGGTTTTGATTAAAATTCATAAAGTCTAGGTACAAAAGAGGATTGCTCACCAGAACAATTACCATGAACATACTTATCAGATTAAGAGACTGTTAGCATAGAACTTATGGTTACATCTAGCCATTTCAACTGTAAAATGATGAGACCTATCTGCCAATCTAGTACTGCTCTTAAATTCATAAAGTCTAGGTACCAAAGAGGATAGCTCATCAAAACAATTACCATGAACATACTTATCAGATTAAGAAACTGTTAGCATAGAACTTATGGTTACATCTAGTCATTTCAACTATAAAATGATGAGACCTATCTGCCAATCTAGTACTGCTCTTAACTTCATACTGCTGAGGTATCAAGGAGGAAAGCTCATTAGAACATGTGAATATTTATAGAAAAAACAGAGGGAAGCCACAAGTCCTCATCTCTCATCATGGTGTTTATTTTGCCTTTCATTTCTTTCTGAATTTGCAGTGAGCCTTTTCCATTTTTTGGTAGACACTAACATGATGAGAACAGAGAAGCAACGCAGGGTTTTATGTGTCTGGTTGGTGAGAAGCCGGGTGAAGGTCTTATTCTATTTACAGAGCCATGATCGTATATGCCCTGAAGAGACATGGTATTTTAAAAAAATGTCATGACTTTATGTAAGTAGTCAATAAATGTATGTCATGCCTTTCCAATATAAGTGTCTTCCCTTTGCTTTGTCTAAAGATAGCAAATATAATGTGATTTTTCACAAACCAGTAGTGACATGCAGGGTGTGATGTCATCTAAACTACGCAAAAATAAAAATAACACTGAGATCTCATTTTAACAGGTATTTGTTACCAAAATTACACAAAGATAACTTGAAACACTAAAGAGTAAATTTATTAAAAAAATCGACATTTGTTTCAACTGTGGCTTCCAGAAGACTTCAGAATCTCCTGCAACTGTTCTGGACGGTCTCCTTGTTTAAGTTGGTAAATGCTGCCATAATCCTTGTCTTTGGTTTATCTTTTTGTTTTGTTGGTTGCTCACTCAACTGGGCTCCACACAAAGTAATCAAGGGGGTTGCAGTCTGAGCAGTTAGGTGGCCAGATGTAAGGGGTGACGTGGTCGCAGAAATTGTCTGACAGCTATGACTAGTTTCTCCTGATTGTGTGACATGGTGCAGAGTCCTGTTGCCAGACATAGGGTCTTCCAGCTGCCATCCTTTTGACCCAGGGCAGCATTATCTCCTCAAGGCACTTGATATAGGGCTCTGTGTTGTGTCTGAGGGCCTCATCAACAAATTCGGTTGTTCTTTTCTTATCAGAAATTTTTCCAAGCTGCCGTACCTTCGTAATCACCATTAGACTCATCCAACTCTTTCTGAATTCTCAGATTGACACTCAAACACTCTGAAATGTTCATATTAGAGCTTCCAATACAAATGCTAAACATTGCAGCATGCCATTTCCAAATTTCTGGCAGAATGAATTGAATCATGGTTTCCTTTTTTCTTAAAGACGGTGCCCAACTGACCCTACTACACTGTGCAGTCGACAAAATTAAAAACAAACAATTGGCATGAACAAAATTAATATAAAATGGCGACAATTTACCCATCGCACTCTGTATAAAAGGCATTTTCAATCTGTATAAGATATGAACTGGTAGTTATAAAATGTTTTTAAATATTATTTTATTAGTGTATAAATATAATGTAAGTTTATTGACAACATTTACTGCATTAAAATATTAATTAATTACTTTAATCATTATAAGTCAGCTGCTAAGAAGATCGGTTCACTGTGTTGTACGAGACAATTTTTCTCTCCAGAATTGATCTTACATATCTATAAGTCTACCATTCATCCCTGCTTAGAATATTGTGGCTACATATTCTCAGGTACCCCTGCTATTTACCTTAAGCTCCATGATAAAATCCAAAGAAGAATCGGCAATACTATTTGTATCTGTCTATATTTCTGAGATGAGGTATTATGTACATTATTTGGACTATTGTACTCATCTTTGTCGCCACATTTTATTACAGTGTTTCGGCCGTTGTACGCTCCAGCCTTCTTCAGGTGGTTGGAATGTCGAACTGAACCCTTTACTTCCCTCACTGGGGTAGACTGTTCTAGTTCCACATGCCATGTTTAATGGATGTCAGTTATCTCCTTTTAATTTCCCTCTGAAAGTTCTCCACTGCCTTAACCGGGTATTGAACTCAAAGACACATGGTACAGTGGATAAAGGTGTTAGTTAGATCCAGTGACAGAACCCAAAGGGTGTGAGTTTTAGCTATACTTAAAACTAGGTACATTAAACTTTATAACATTTTTTATAGATTATTTCTATCGCAAATATAAATAAAGTTATAAATTTTTTAAAGTGCACACAAACTTTATGGACACCCTGTATAACATATATATATATATATATATATATATATATATATATATATAAATAGACTAGTTGCTTGACGATTGCACTAGCATGAAACAGATTGTCGCCTCTAAGTGCTGACTTCCATGTCCACTTTTATATTTACACACGCTCTATCTCTGATATTGAGCACTTTATCCCATAAATATAGCACACTTTAAGACTATATTTCTTCATATATATATATATATATATATATATATATATTTAGTATATTTCTGCACATAAGAAGACTTAAATCCCCAACATCAACTGTTGTAATGGAATGTCCCACTCTCCCTATCGCCTATTGTGGACTGACTATATCAGTAGATATATATAGTTAGCACAGGATATATGTGGCAGACTTATTTTGGGAATTACTAGCCCGCTAACCGATTCCCTGTCTTTCAGTAGTGTATTCTCTTTTACAATAAACCTTTCTTTCATCTACACCCATGATGCTGTTCCTTTCACTTAAGTACCACTTTTGTCTGTTTGTAACCTTCTTTAAGGATACAACATCAACCTTAAAAATTGGGGGTTATCTTAAACTACGATTCTAAAAAAAGAAATCTTAAACCCTGAGGGATGTTTGTCGGTAGGTTAACCTCGTCCTCAGTGTGACAACTGAGAACCAATAACGTACATGAAAAGATTCATATTATCAAATAAACTGAAAATAAAAATAATAAAACCATTTCTGCCTCATACATTACAGGCATAACTTCATAATAAATTGCCTATTCAATGAATAATTCCATATCAATGAAATTAACTTGTATCCATGCAAGCTCAGCTGAGAAAATGTCAACATCGAGTTATGATTCTGTTCACAGCAATGGAATGTACTATTATTGAACATTATCATACTGTTATTAACAGTATTTTGTGATTGTCGATGAAGTATAAGTAAATGGCCATTAGTACACCAGGCTGTTTATAACTGTTTAGGAAAAGATGAGGAAGAAGAAGAATCAGTATTTGGAAGAGATATGTGATAAAACATAAACAAAGCAATGGTAACGTGTGTAGGAAAAACATGATACGGAATCGGTTTTGTTATTTCATTTATTTTGTATTTCTAAAGATACAATAAATAACAACATTTCCAATAACAACATCTTTATATAATCAATAAGCAGTCATTTTATACGACAGGTATAGAATAAATTCATGAAAATCTTTTTGACCTCATCTTATCTAAAAGTTGCCTTATACACAGAAATATACACTATATTAAAAATCATCTCAATATAACTGATATCCTCCTGGTGTCAGTTCAAACTGATACCTGTTTTTCACCATTTATCTAAATTTTAATTCTAACTTATTTCAAAATAAGTGAAAAATTCACTGAAATATGCTGAAAAGTTTTCATCTGAGATCAAGAAAATACAAACTGTAAACAAAATAATCAAAAAAATATTTTTAAAAAAAGGTGTTAGTTAGATATACATCCCCCTGGCATCAGTTTAGAGTGACAGATTAATTTTTCCATATTGCTAAAATATAATTTTAGAAAATAAAAATTTCATTGAAATATTTTGGAAAATTTCCAAGTTATCATTTTAAATAAAAAAAACAAACTATGAACTTTAAGTAAAACAACAATATATGGTAAAGAAAGCATCACTTAAACCAATAGCCTTCTTGTTTCAGATTAGTCACATAGCATTCAAACACTAGTTCCTGTATGATTACCAAAGTTAAGCAATGTCAAACTTGATCAGGACCTAGATGGGTGACCGCTTGGGAATTCCAGGTGCTGTAAACTTGGATGTGTAGGTGGTGTAAATGATAATTGGCCCTGAATTGTTAATTAGAGTGCTGAGTTCCAATTCCAGTTGGGTTCATTATATTCACTTACATGCAAATACCTTTGGGGAAAGGTATGAATCTACCTCTTCTCCCCCCTCAGCTATGGGTTAATTAGTAAGCTTGTATCACTAAACCATTATTATCCCCCAAAAATAAAATTCTTATAATCTAAAAAGTATTTTCTGGATTTAAATAACTTGAAAAAGGTTGGTAAGTTGTAAAAAACAAATCAATCAATACTTGTATCAGTCTAAACTAACATCATCTTCTTTTCCATATATCTAAAATGCAATTAAAAATATAATTTTGTAAAGTGAAAATTTCACTGGAATATATTGGAAAATTTTCAAGTTTTCATCAGACTTCAAGAAAGTACAAACTTAAATCAAACTGGTCAAATATATTTGAAAAAAGAAAAGTGTCAGTTTAAACTGACAGCAGGAGAAAATGGTTGAAAAAGTAAAGTTAATGTTGTATGTCCTAAGATTAAAAAGATTATAAATAAGAACAAACATGAATGGAGATGAAGATTTGAACCATGTTTCCAGAATATCTCAATGTTTATTCAGGGCTTCACTTAACACATATATCCTGATGAAAATTGAAACTGTTGCTTTCTTTTTTTTTCCATATATATATGCAATTACAATATATGCATTTATATATATATATATATATATATATATATATATATATATATATATATATATATACATATATATATATATATATATATATATATATACATATATATATATATATATATATATATACATATATATATATAATCTTTACATATATATATATATAATTATAATCTTTACATATATATATGCAATTATAATATAAGCTTTATATCTATCTATATATATTATTTCCCAGATCCCAACACCTATCTACGAGTTAACAAAATTCTTGAACGATATCATCACTCCATACCTACCTACCAATTACAGCATCACATCCACCCACGAATTCCTGCAAATTTTAAAAGCTACTAAACCAAACCAAGATATAATAGCATCACTTGATGTTGAAAACTTATTTACAAACGTCTCCATTGGCTCAAACCATTAACATTATCCTCAATTCTGTGTATACTAATAATTCTATCCTTCCGCCATCCATCAAACTATCCATACTAAAAAAATTACTACACACATGCACAACCAAAATTCCATTCTATGACCATAATGGCAACATTTACACCCAAACTAATGGCGCTAGTATGGGAAATCCACTTGGTCCATGCTTTTCCAACTATTACATGTCTTGTGTAGAAAATACGATATTTGCACAGGTCCATAAACCAAAAAATATATGCCCACTACATAGATGATATTTTTATTTTAGCAAATAACATTAAAGAAATAGATACACTTAAGACCACATTTGAGAAAAACTCCGTCCTTAACTTTACCTATGAACTTAGTCAAAAAAACAAACACCCATTCTTAGATGTTCTCGTAGAATATAGCAATAACATTTTTATCACCTCATTATATAAAAGACCCACTAGCAAAAACTCGAGCCACCTTAACTTTAAAAGTGAATGTCCACTCAGGTACAAAATAGCAGTAATAAAAAACTTTCTAAAAAGAGCACACCAGAATTCATCCTCTCGACTACTCTTCTTCAAAGAATTTCATAAAACAAACACTAATCAACAACGGCTTCCCTAACCACCTTATAGACCACCAAATTAGACTATTTCTCCCCAAAGTAAGCAATAATGATAGTGAACACAGTCAAAAATTACATACACATTTATTACAAAAACCAAATGCACATTAACTACAAACAAGACGAATCTTCACAAAGACATTATAAAGAAATACACTACCCCAATTGACCCGAATAAAAAAATCAAATTAATTATCTATTATAAAAAATTTAAGACAGCTAACCTTATCCTCAAAAATAACAACACACCAGCTAAGTCAAAATTACAAAGAACAAACATTATCTACGAGTTCAAATGCCCCTTAAGGAACTGTGTTCCTGATCAAACCAGACACAATAAAAACAAATTTATAATTTTAAACTTAATAGAGATTAAATTTAGATTTAAAAATTTTTAAGTTTAAAATTATAAAATTACTGATGAAAAAAGAAAAAATATATATGTTATTCTATTTATTTTGTTTTTATTGAAATTACGTTGGAATAGACGTTAAGATCGACTGCTCTTAACTTCAAGACAACATGGATAACTTTGAATGCCGCATGTAGGGATGGGGTGATGACATCTTGCAAAAGACAATACATACACACTCAGATTATAATACATAAGCACCCAGACATATTTAGATATATACACACACACAAAAAATGGATGACGAGACAGGAAACATCTCAACCCTTTACAAAAAAAAACTTTAAACTTAATAGAGATTAAATTTAGATTTTAAAATGGGTAATTTTTCATTTTTAATTTTAATTTCAAATTTTATCATATAATTTAATACTTATTGGTTAGAATAAATTCTATTTTAGTATAACCCCAACTTTAAAGCATTTAATAGCTATTATAACCTTACTTCATTGTCAAGTTTTTTGAATTCTAGTATACTTGTATTTGATTGGTCATTCCAGCTTATGTAACAGCATTTCCCCTTGTGAGGGGTGGCGAATTAATTTGAGCCTTTTAAAACCCTTTATTCTACATTCAACATCATCACTTGATAAGACACCAGAAGTGTTGAAACAAAATGGCTATTTTTGTAGTGATTTTATAACATATTTATGTTATAATTTTTAAATAAATAATTATACACATATATATATATATATATATTTCCATATATAATTATAATATAATATATATGTGCAATTATAATCTAATATACACACAATTATGGTAGAATTTTACCTCATATAGAAGGGATTAGAATTATAATATATATATATATAGGCTCCTGAAAAATTTATTTCGGTTGAGCTCTCTGGGGAGGAAGTGTGGGTTTGTAAACAGTGACTATTACGGCTCATAATGCAAGACTCTTCGGTAAATCGAATCGAGTTCTCTCTGTCACTGTGTGTTTATCTAAAAATAAATACGCTTAAATTCTCCTTCATCCCTGCCGTGCGTCAACGGCTTAGTGGTAGAATTCCCGACTGACACTAATTCAGTTGGGTTTCGATCCTAGCTGGAGGCAACTGGACGTCTAGCCACACTGATGAGCTGTGATACAGCGAAACAGTCTGTCTGTGGATGACAATATATATATATATATATATAATTTTAGAAAGTGAAAATTTCACTGAAATAGGTTGAAGAATTTCTAAGTTTTCATTCCAGAGTCATATCCTGTCTGCATGGAGGGGGTGCAGGTAAATATAAAGATTAAACATAAATTATCATTATTGAGTTATTAAGTTGACATATTTTTGACATTTTCTTATTGTTTTGGTTTGTGCATGCTAGTGAGAAAAAAATGAAATGCCACTCTTTCTACATAGAGTGTAAGGCTGGAAAATAGATCTGCTGAAATGTGGAGCATTGCATTTTGGATCTGCACTTGCTACTTGGGTGATCATCATGTTTTTATGCAGAAAAAGCGGCATGATTGAAGAATGACCCGGCTGACAAAAATCACACAACAAAAAACAGTTGAAGAAATAATTCTGGTTTATTCATGTGCTCTGACAACGAGATGTGATGGCAGGTACTAAATTTTCTTAATTTGATAAAGTGAAGAGTATTAGACTAGATTCCCTTCTCATAATATGCATGTGGGTAAACATCTAACTGGCAAAATGATTCCTCTTTTATGGAACTGGAATTCATCCTGCCTGACAGCTTAATTAGGTGCTATAAATCCCAGATCCCCAGCCCATACTTGTCCCAGATCAAAATATTTTGATCAAGACTGCTCAGAGATATTTTGAATGATTCATTTTCTACAGCTTATCAACCTTTTGCAGGTGATTTAAAACCAGGAAATATTTTTAGATTGTAAGAATTTTTTTTTTTAGATGATATTGATTTAGTGATACATGTCTTACTAATTAACCCATGGATGGGAGCAGAAGAGGTAGATTCATACCTTTCCCAAGGCTATTTGTGCGTAAGTGAATAAAATGAACACAACCAGAATTGGAACTTAGCTCACTGATTAACAATTCCATGTCATTAGCCATTACACCCCCAACATATCCAAGCTTGGTATTCCCAAGTGGTCACTCATCTAGGTACTGACCAGGTTTGATGTTGCTTAACTTTGGTAATCATATGGGAACTGATGCTTCAATATGATATAGCCATAAGCTTTGATTGAAGATAGATAAGTGTTTGCTTGCCCCAAGGGCTGTCAACCTATTAATGTGTCATTCTTCAACCCCTTGTTAGATTAATGAGCCTTATCAGATATCACTCGAAATGTTATGAGAGTAATAAAATCCCCAAAATGATAGCCATTGTAACTCTTCAAATGATAATGCTCATCATTATTTACATTATTTATATTTGGACTATTATACTCATCTTTGTTGTTGTTATCACGTTTCGGTCGTCATGCCCTCTGGCCTTCATCAGGTGTATATTGATCTGAGTGACCTACAGGGAATTCTGAACTGAAGCCTTCATTTAACTGAACGAGTACAGTATACTCCCATTTTGAATGAGAACAGTCCATTCCTGTAGATGAAATAAAGGCTTCAGTTTGGAATTCTTTGTCTGGTTACCTGTATTAATATACACCTGATGAAGCCTGGAGAGTACAACAGCCAAGTTTAAGCATCTAATGATTTTTTTCTTTTTCTTTCAAATTTAACAACTTAAGTCTTTGGCATTTTCAACCACAGAAAGATTAACAATCAAACGACGTGTTAAAGTTATCGAAGCCTATTATGAAAATGGACGTTCAAACAAAAATGTATTTCACAAACTTTATGATCTTTTGGGTCAACATAATCGATCAACCGAGAGTGTAATTGGAAATGATGTAACATTGTTGTGGAGTGGTTCAATTCCTGCACAAGATGACGACTAGAGCTGTCAGTATTTTCGGCCACATTCTCGTGCACTGCAGTAATGTTTTCAGCTGAATGGCGTAAACAAGCACGCAATGGTGTTTTCATATCTGCCATCGACCCAGTTTGGTTGAATTTATGAACAATTTTCCCAAATGCACTCTTGAAACTTTAACATGTGGTTCCCATGGTTGAAATTACCAAAGACTTAAATTGT
Organism: Acanthosepion esculentum; assembly: GCA_964036315.1. NCBI lineage: Eukaryota > Metazoa > Mollusca > Cephalopoda > Sepiida > Sepiidae > Acanthosepion > Acanthosepion esculentum. The sequence continues at coordinate 23,313,366 of OZ038510.1, read as the reverse complement.
TAAATCTGAAAGAAAACGAAAAAAAATCATTTGTCACTTAATCTTAGTTTACATTTAAAATTGGTCCAAGTTATTTGAACACCCTTTCAAAGACTCCATCTTAAAAAGTCAAATATGAAAATGAAATTAATAACACTTAAAAACAAATCCCCTTGAAAATGTCTGAAGTGGCTGAACGTACTTGGAAAAATACAGATAATTTTTACATTCCCTTACTCCAAACAAAGAGAAAAAAGTAAGAATTTTGAAAAAACTCAATAAAATATTCATCAAATTTTCCTTGTCTGTCATATTCAATAAAATATTTTTAAAGGAAAGGTTGCTATATTTGTTGACAGCAGGCAATATAAGTTTGGTAAAGATGTATAAATACATATTGAAAACATATATATTAGTTGACCACATGCACTATATGTTTTGTAAAGATATATAAATACATCTTGAAAACGTATTTGTCAACAGCAGGCAATATGTTTGGTAAAGACATATTAATACATATTGAAAACATATATTAATTGACCACATGCACTATAAGTTTTGTAGAGATGTATAAATATATCTTGAAAACATATTTGTTGACTGCAGGCAATATATACTCGGTAAAGAAGTATAAATATATCTTGAAAACATATGTTTGTCAATAGCAAGCAATATATGTTTGTTAAAGTTGTATAAATATCCCTTGAAAACATATATTTGTTGGCAGAAGGTAATATATATTTGGTAAAGATGTATAAATATATGTTGAAAACATATATTTGCCAGGCATTACATGTTGTGTAAAGATGTATAAATACATGTCTGTCTATATTTCTGAGATGAGGTATTATGTACAGTATTTACATTAGTCGGACTATTGTCCTCATCTTCGTCGCCATATTTGTCACGTTTCGGCCGTTGTACGCTCCGGCGTAGGTGGTTGGAATTTCGAACCGAACCCTTTATTTCGATCACTGGGGTAGACTGTTCTAGTTCCACGAGCCATGTTTGATGGATGTCAGTTATCAGTTATCTCCTGCTAATTTTCCCTCTGAAAGTTCTCCACTGTCTGAACCGGTATTGAACTCACACTCTTTGGGTCTGTCACTGGATCTAACCAATGCCTTTATCCACTGTGCCATGTGTCCTTGAGGACATCTGGGTATGAATTTCTGAGTATTATAAACCTAATTTTTCAGCAACCATTTTTTACCAGTACTCATATTGCAATTTTGCTGTTATCATTGCTTTTCTCTGGCACTCCTTATTACTGGTTCCCATATTGTATTTATTTCTATGCTTGGCCGACTCAGGAGATTTTTGTGGCCTAGCATATGTGCTGATTCCTTATACACATATATACCTATATATATATACATATATATATATAATATATACACAAACACACACACATATATGATACATATATATACACACAAACACACACATATATATATATATATATATAGGGTGTCCCAAAAATGTATACACATTTTAAATAATTACAAAGTGTAGTGTTTATTAAAATACATTTCATTTTCAAAATTTAGTATAATCTACAGACATTATTTTATTGTTTTGTAAATGCCCATTTTCAAACTGATGTCCGTTTTGGTCCAGGCACTCTTGACGATGCAAAGCATGGTTTCATTAGTTTAATATTAGCATTTTGTAGCATCTTGTGGTGCTTGAAAAATACTCCTAACACAGCCTATCCTATGTTCAAGTTCCTTATCACCTATACCGAATTTGTTATAACTGATCGTTATAAGTAATAATAATAATAAATAGAACAATAATAAAGCCTTCATATATGGATATTGACAAAAATTGGCCAGTGTTTATAATCTGTGTGACAAAGGTGTTAGAGCAATCTATGGCCCTCCTCTTTCAGCAGGAAGGTGGTGTCCTTAAATTACAACCTCTATGGAACAGGCACGTCCTTTCAATTTTATATTCTCCTGCCTTTTAAAGACAAGAAAAAGTCTGGGAGTTAGACAATATGTAATTTTATATTTTTATATCTGCAATTACAATTAAAAAAGAAAAAAAAAAGAAAAAGAAAAAAGGGGACTCAAGAAATGGTGGGAAAAATGGTGTTGCATTAGTTTTCACAAATGCTATTTAAAAAAAAAAAAAATCAATAATTTGATTTTTTTTCTTTCTTTTTTTAAGGTTTTGAATCAAAGTTACCCTTTTGGGATAAATATCACCTGAGGACTTTCAACAGCAGAAATAACTAAAATGTACAACACATGTATCCTAAAAAAAAAAAAAAAAAATTATTTTCAAGATTTTGACTTTCAACACTACTATGGAGGCATGGTGGAGTAATGGATAGCGGCTCAGGTTGAGGAATCGGAGAGCCGAGTTCAAGTTCCAGTCAAATCCATTACATTCACTTACGTGCTAATACCCTTGGGAAAGGTAAGAATCCGATTTCTCAAGGCGAGCCGCTATCCATTACTCTACTGCGCCTCCCATCTGAAATAGAAAATATTATGTAGGAGTGACAAGCCTACACCCTGTACATCATCCACTGTCATTTTTAATTTCAGGATGTAGGTGATGATGACACTCCACAGCTTCCTTCAACACGTGCAAATTGCAGACTTCTTGGAAAAGATAGTGGAGTGGTTTTTTGTATCCTTAAAGAAGGTTACAAACAGACAAAGGTGGTATTTGAGTGAAGGAACAGCAACACGGGTGTAGATGAAAAAAAGAGAGGTTTATTGTAAAAGAGAATACACCACTGAAAGACAGAGAATTGGGTGACAGGCTAGTAATTCTGAAGCAAGGCTCAGGTATATCCTGTGCTCACTATATATAGCTACTGATGTAGTCAGTCCACATAGGTGATAGAGAGTATAGGACATTCTATTACAACAGGTTTCCAGTAGTGAATAATGCACAACTTGTAAATAGAGCGTAAAAAATTAAGTTATTTGCCACATGTAAACTTTAAGGACAAAGTCCCCTGGATATAAATTTAACCAAAGTAAAGTTTCAATGGCCCGTCTACCCTGAAGCTACACCTTACCCATTACACTTAAACGGAGTCAGTCCTCGAGGTAACCCCAAAAGAAGGAGTGTCAAGAAAACAGGACAACTTTTGTCATCACTTGCATCCATACGTGCAGGGCTCCACGTTAATTGTAACAGTCAAATCTATCATATTGTCAGCGGAGGGACATGTAGGTAAAAAGCTTCACATGTGCGATAGTATTCACATTAACTTTTCAATGAAGTACAAGCTTGTATACATGCAACTGTGTTTCTTTTTAATAAAACCAGCAGGGCAAATTTCTGGAGCACTTAAAGAGCTCTCAAATTCTTAAGATAAAGATCTTTCTAAAGTCAAAATAAGTTCTTGGAATACAGAACTTTGTTTACACTTTACTTCCCCCCATCTCCACACACCATATATTTGGATGTATGTTAATAAGCTAACATTTTAAAAATAGAGTCCGTCCAAAAAATATATTAAAAACAAAAAATATGTTGAGACACCATAGAAATTCCATCTTTATGATAGAACTTATGTAAATCATGGAACCTAACACTATTTGACTTTTTTTCTCACCCAAACCCCGATTTTGAGAATTTATCAGTCTTTCTTTATTCTTCACTCCAACAAAAAAATTTAAAAATATTAAGCTTTAGAAAATATCATAATTTTTTGCAATGTTCAAATTAAGAATTTAAAATAAAAATCGAGGTGAAATACTTCATAAAAATTTAATCCGCGGTAGTTGTAGATTTTGTTTTTCGTCAAAAAGAGTTGTTACATAATTGCCAATAAAATGCGCCCAGTGTAAAAATCAAGGATGTTACACAACGCAAGTGCTTGTCGTTGCTCATATAGTAAGAATGTCGATTTTTTTTGTTTTTTAAGACAATCTATCCGGGTTCAAACTACGAAGTATAATTAAACTTCGTCAGCAGCAGTTTCCTCTTAGTTTTTTTACATTTATCTATTTAACATTTAATTATGTCAGCTAATTATATCTATAAGAAAAAGATGTTTTAAAAAAAGCGTGTCCCGTAAAGGTCGATTAGGGAGGATTTCGAAGCTAGGAACAAACCATTTTTTGTCAATCTTCTCGACCCGTGTAAAAAAAAACAACAAACTTGTGTTAAGCAATTACAAAACTACGGGGGGGGGGGATAATTTGTTAAGTGAACATTGAAAATGTAGATAATTTTTGTTTCATCTTACTCTAGTTTGAAACATCAACGAAGTTTCGAATCAAGGCTACAGAGAATTCTCCATCTTTTTGCACACTTTTGTACTTGTAAAATCCAATATTTTTATTTTCTTTTTACTGGGGAACAATCTGAAGATGCTTGCCGTGGTTAATTTAGTAAAAAAAGCCTTTCACGCGGATGACTAAGGCACCGCCCGAATTACGAAGTAGCGCGGGGAGGGGGGAGATTGAAAAGTTATCGACCCCTACCAAAATTTAAATAATAAAAATAAAATAAATTTTGTTCAGATTTTGGAAAGTAGGTCAGGCCGAGAATTTTTCAGCACCCTTTATTTACGTTTCATTCACTTATGGGTCCGCGCAGTGGCTTTTATTTTGGTAAGGACTTTTGATCTTTTTTTCCTTTACATAGGCGATTATTCGTCTACTACTCAATGAATTTTTCTTCGAGGCCTAGTGGTCGGTCGAGTACTGGTAGGACTGTGTATTAATTTATATACCAAAGTTGCATATGCATGAAGTTGTTGGTAATAATAACGTTTATTAATTTAAAGAAATTAACTAAAAAATTTAAAAAATAAATAAAACGCTTAGAGATTTTTCTTAAGGTAAAAAAAATTATGCCAAGGATCGAACCACGTCCATGTGTTAGGGTTTGACGGCATTGCCTGACAAGCCACGGCCACAATCTGAAACTAATCGATAAACAGGAAATCCTTTTATATTCTTGAGGGAGGGAGCTGCCCCCGCCCCCTAGGCCAATTAAGAAATCTGAAAAACAAAAGGAAAAAAAATATATAAATCAATAAACGAAGCAAAACATTTTTGTAAAGAGTCTAACTAAAAAACATGTCAGAAAGAAATTTTGAAAATTGAAAATTTAGAATAAAAAAGTTTTAAGATGTAAAAATTTCATAGCATTTAAATTAGGAGTTTTTTTAGTTTTCTAAAAAATAGAAAAAAAAAAACTTTCTTTAGCAAAAACCATGGAAAACATTAAATTACAACAATTAATTTAAAATTCAAAAAAGTAATTAAAAAAGTACTTACTTCAATTAGTCATAAGTCCCAAATAACATTTAAATAAGTGTTTTTTTTAATCCACACATTGAAAATAGTCATTGTTAATTTTTTTAAAATGTTTAAAAATTTTAAACTTAAAGTATTTTTATCTTTAAATGAAATTTAAAATCCAGAAAAAAAAATATATATATATACAAAGAAGTGGTTATTATTAATCTCAGTAAGTAATGTAAATATAAACGTACTTTTAAGCAGGTGAACTGAATTAGACAAAGTGAAAAAAAAACAAAAAAAAACATTAGTGTCTTTCTCTGCTGGTTGGCATTTAAAAAAAACAAGTGAAAGTGTAAGCAAAGGGGGGAAAAGTCTAAACGAAACGGAAGTTGTCGAAAAGCGACGGAAATTACCGAGTGCGAAGCTCGCAAAACACCTCGGTAATTTCCGGCGTAGCGATCGGTTGCGTCCGTAAGAAATTTGAATGGGACCAATGGGCGTACATTTAAATAACGGTGCTGTCCAATCGCAGCACGGCTTGCATACCTCGTGGTTTCCTACAACATGGCGGGTGAGACGTCTTCTAAGCAGAGTTTGTTGCTTCCAAATTTGAAGTTTTGCGCCAATTTTAATGCTCTCCGATTCTATTTCAGACATCAACTTCTATCAGGAGGAATCGGAAGATACTCCGGAAGACAGTAAGTGGTTGACTTGGCTTGAAATTTTCTTGCTGTTTCCCCCCGTCCGTTGTCATCAAGCAACCCTGGTTGCGCCGTCGTCGTCGTCGTCTCTATTGCTGCTGCTGCTGTTCCCAGAGTCACAGCTGCTGCTGCTACTCCTCCGAACAAACCGCAGTAATAAGGATGTTTGCTTTCTCTACATACACACACACACTCATATATATACATACATATATATCCTTTCTCTCTCCAAACCCTATTTTTATCCCTCTTTTTGTCTATTTACCTTTCCTCGTATCCGATAACATAATTAAATCAATCGTTAACACTGTCATTCATTAAAAGTCTTTTTATTAGTATCTCTACGACCATCATACACGCGCTGACAGTCCATAGTGGAGTTGTTGGCCTTCTTCGAGAAGGCTAACACTATGGACTCCCTTGTCTATAATCTAGTAATCATTTCATTATATGACTAGTAATCACTAATATTGTAGCCCATTACATTTTTACTCTATGTAACATAAAACAAAATTGTCTTCCTATAAATGCACCCCCCATGAAAACATTTCTTTTAGTATAAGTAAAAACAAAACAAAAAAACTACTCTTAGTCTTGTGGTTTTAAGCTTCTTCCATCTTCTGATTTAAACAGTACACAAGCACTCAGTCCTAACACTAATTCCTTGTGACTCTTCATAAGCATATATGTCTTTGAGTAATATTCATTCTTTAAGTCCCAGCATAAACAAACTGATCGCTGGTCCCTTTAAAAAAAAAAAAACTTGTCCATTTCAATACAAACTAATGATTGCTTCCGTTTCTTCAAATTCTAACTGCTTCATTTTCACAAGTTGGATTAAGGTAAAGTTTTTATGCTTTAAAAACAAAAATATACCCCAACATTCTGATTTTTTTTTTTTTTTTTTTTTTTCGAAAGCATTGACAATCTGTTCTGGGTTATTTACTGTCTTTGAGTCAAAATTGTCGTTAATAAAAATCTAATTTTACCGGTGGAGTTATTGGCCTTCTATTGTAAATTTCCTAGTATTTCTTTTCTTTTTCTCTCTCTTCCCTCTTTGTGATAACTTCTTCATACCCTCAGATCTTGTGATGGTACTGACAGCTTGGGAGTCTGGCTTCTCCCTTTCCCTGTCAACCCGATGAATCGACCGTTAACCCTCACTTACTCTTTCTTTTTCTTTAAAAAAAGAGAAAGTGAGGATAAGGTTTTATTGGCCCTGAAATAAAAAAAAAATCTATCCTCTTGTAAAATGTTTATTTTTACTCTGAATATAGAAAAAAAATCTGTACTTGTCTTGAAACTGATTTATTAACATAACTAATGACAATAGTACTAAAAATAATGCTACTGAGTATATAAAGTCTGTGTGTGTGTATATATATAAATATACACACAAGCCACATTTCGTTAAAAAGTTAACAAAGAAACCTAAGTATTCTTGATGATGAATAAAGACTTTTTAATTTTTTTTTCTTTTTTTTTTTTTTTACTGGGGGAGAGAAAATATAAAACCTCAGATGTTTTATTTTCATTACTTTATTTTTTAACCAAGTTTCTCTGAACTTGTTGCCCCCCCCCGTATAAATTTATCTTCTGAACACGCTAATTATATATATATATATATATATAATGTGTGTGTGTGTGGCTAGTTTCTCTAGCTACATGTATACCACGGTTAGAAGTACTGACTTCCGTACCGTTATTTACCCAAGTGACCGTTAACTCTTCCCTCATTTGAAAAATGAACCTCTTCCCCTTCACCCCTCGCGCTTACAGTTTGTCTATATGTATTGTAAACATAGAAGCTCCTGTCTTCTACTTTCGTCTCTTCAAGTCTAATTCCATGGTTGATGTCTAATAATTCTGTCCTTATTCTTGTCAACTTGCACTTCTGTTTAGTTTTTAAAAAAATATTGTTAGTTCATTTGCACTTGATCGCAACACCAGTCCCTTTCTTTTTCTTTATCTCTCTATGTGAATAATAATAATAACGGATACATTTGGCTCGATATTTCTTCCTGCCATTTAAATCAATCTCTTATTGACAACAACGAAACATGTCTAAAGAGGTTGTGGGTGGAATCAACAATACATGTTTATTGTTTACTTGAATGGCTACAAAAATTACATCTTTCCTCTGCCTTGTTTTGATAATCCGTATTATTTAGGTTGCCACTTTTATTTCTAACTATAGCCTTTCTTAACTTTTAATGTTACTAAAACAATCTTACTAATAAACTAGTATTAAAACTCTGACATGTAGTTATTTTCGCTTTTCCCTGCTCGTCATACAGTGATACTGACTTCTTTGTTTACAATACCTGCATCATAACTGCTGCCACAATGCAGTGCTAGTCGGCAGATAATTGGTCATTTTTTCTGTAAATGCACACACAATCTAAAAAAAATAGTCAAATACTATGAAAGTGATAAAAACTTTTCTTTTAAAAGAAAAAGCCCAAAAGGTAATCTTTTTGAAACTTCTTTCCATTTACAACGACGTAATAATTTCTAATCTGACTATTTGGCTTCCAACACCTTAGCTGACATTTTACGTTGTGCTAAACATTGACCTTTTTCTCTTATGTTCTATATACACAATTATTTCTTTATACCCTCTTCTGTTTTTATTTTTCCGTAATTCTTGCCACCCCCCTCTTCTTGCTTCCCTCCCCGCCTTTTCTTTTGTCATGTGACCGGGGTGTTTCCTTCCAACCTTTTTTTTTTTTTTTCTTCTTTAAACTTAGCGCTTTTCACTAACGTTTCCGCGCCCTTTTCTTCACCTTTCTTTTCTCTGTGGTTGGATGAGATTTCTGCCGTGGTACTACTAGTAGTGGTATAACTATGACTACTATGAGCTAAATAGTAGTTAGTACTTATTGCCTTGCTAGTGTCATAGATTTTTTTTTTTGTCCTGTCAATCTTGCTGCTCTCTAATCTTACCTGCAGTTATTTTTCTTAACTTAAAAATAATGCAAAACTAGTCCCTGTCTTCGACTATTTGTATATAATTTTTACTGAATTAAATCTTTACGTCTTGAAAGATCACTTGAATGAGTGTTCAGTCACTCATTTTACATATGTTGTCTTTTGTTAGCTGTTGCCGCCAAAACTGTGCCATCGCGATAGTCCTTTTTTTGGTCAGAAAGTGGGGGGGCATCTCTGCTACAAAAGATTCCATTTCCGTTTTTACGGGATTCTTTTAAACTTTGCACTAACGTAGCCGTTTCTGTATTTTTATTATTTTACAATGATTAAGTATTAACTAACCCGTTTTCTTTGTTTCAATAATGGCTTTTTCTTTTCTTAGTACTCGCAGATGTTAGTACTTTCCCCCAGACATTCTAATCTAGTTATCGACATTTTAGTATTATAAAGATCGCTATTATAATAGAATTTATTTAAAAAAAAATATATATATATATTTTAATACACGGCCACTGTCACTTTCCAGTTTGCACGTGATGATGATTGTGACTGAGTATGTGTGCGTGTGTTGAGTTAGATGTACTGACAATGTTAAAATTTCCTTTGTCTCTGTAGCAATTCACATTACAATCATAAATCTTACATAGCTCTTTTGTTTGTCGTTTTTTTTTTTTGTTTTTGTTTTTCTCGGGGGTTACAAATTTGAATGGATCCCTCTTCATGTGTCCCGAATGTGTTGTAAGAACTTTTGAAAATGAGATCAGGCCTGGCAGCCGCCGCCACTACTGCTGCTGCTGCTGCTGATTTCAAAGTCCGGCGCCACTTTCTCTGTCTTTCTCTCGATCCCTCCACCTCTGAACAAAGCCATTGTGCCATAGTGATAGTAGTTGTACTACTTCGGAAAGACTTCCAATTTCGTGAATTATTATTTTTTTTTTCTTTTTTCTTTAAAAATGATTTCTGTTTGGAACCCCATCACATCCCTATATGGAAGAAGTCAATCCGTGGATGTGTATAACTTAGCGATTTTCCTTCGGCTCTCGTTGCGAACGATCTACCCGGGGGCCAGCCTCTTGGATGATAATTTCTCTTCCCTCATGTCTCGATTTTTGGACATCGTTGTTACTTTTTTTTTTTTTTTTGTCTCTATCAGCTCCTGACAACGAAGCCGTTGGATCTTTCACGTTAGTAACCGCTATAGAGACCTTTTTATGTAGCAATGTACTCTCGACAATAAGCATCTTCAACTGAATACACACCCTGTGGGGACGTTTTCCTTTTTCTTTTTTAACCGTAGGTAGAATTTTTTCTTGTTTTTGTCCTATCGCTTGCATAAAAATTGCTTCTTTCATGTGATATTTCTTAGCCTGCATTTAATGCACTTAACTAAATCTAGCCCCCTCCCCCACCCCCGTATGGGGGTCAATCTTGATTGACTCTTATTAATTCTCTCTCAGTAATCGCCTGTCATTCAGTTTTAAGCAAAAACAGGTGTTTAGTTAGTTATTATAATCTCGTCATTTAGGAATCTATTTCCAGTTAGTCGGTGCATATGCAGGATTCTTGCATGTTTACATTTGAAAAAATTCCCCTTATTAACGAAAGGGTCAAGCTGACCCCTTTTAACTTGTCTTTGTTTTCTTACAATAACACTAGTTTCTAACTGCTGTCTCAATGCATGCATTTAAAACTGTCATCGAAAATATTTTGCAATATGCAAAATGCCCCCCCCCCGCTCCGATCTACTAATTTCCTTGGGTTTATAAATCCCCCCTTTTTTTTCTTCTAAGGGAGGTAATCTGTAAAGTTTGAACTTCCTCAAAGATGTAGTTTTTTATTTTTTTATTTATTTATTTTTTTTCCTTCTATATCTCTATCATCCTAACCAAGAACTTCGTGACTGAAGTATAGCTTGGTCAGTATACGGCAACTAATTGTCCTTCTTTGACCTAAAATTGACTCCTGACCGCTTACGCTTAAGTAGGTCAAGATGTTTTCTCGAACTTCTTTCGTTTAATACAGTTATCTTAAAGGTCTTGCTTATTACTACAAACCACCGTCATAGTTTCACTTCAACTCTGACATTGTTAAAGTAATTTTTTCTGACAGTGATTAAATATATCAACCTTGAACTTAAATATGAAAGCTCGGTTTTTCACACTGAATTCTGAAGCTCTTAAATTTCCCTTCTAATTTAATTAAAACTAATCAATCCGTACCTAACTTGGCCTTTTCTTTTTTTCATTTTAAAAATATTGAATTTAAGGTCTAAATTCCTTCGTAATTACGAAAGCTGATCGTCTCTTGTGAACTCATCGTTGTCACTGGTAACTTCTTCCATTGTGGTTATCTTTGCAAATCTTCATAGTAGTCTTTGTCAATGGTACCTTAGTTGTCTGCCCTTGTCCAATAGTATTTCCTCTTTTCGCCGTAGTTGTGGTGCCGCTAGTGTGCAGCACGTGTTCGGCCAGCAACCTCCCCCACCCTTTCTCTTCTACTCATTTTATTCAGTTTTTTTCTCTTGATCTTCCGGAACATGTTGGACGCGAATACCACTCCCGCCCTTTCCTAAAATCTCTTCTTTTTTTTTTCTTTTTTTTTTTCTTTTCAAGTGTTAGAAAAAATTCATCCCTTGACAATGTCCTCCGATTTCTTACCAGGTATTTCTAACTTCTCTCGGCTCCTAATCTGAAGGTTTTTTTTTTTTTTTCTTGGATTTAAATTACAAGTCTAATTCTTTTTCTCTTTTACTCGGCACTTTTAACACTTCCGGCTTTTTAAATAGGTTTCTTTTACTTGCGACCTAGACCTTTTTGCTTTTAACTTCAGTTCATCTTTTCCCCTCCACTACTTAACCTTAACTAGTGACCGACCGCGTGGAGTTTCTTGATTCCCCCTTTTTCTTTTTCTTCTTTTTTTTTTATTTTTTTTTTCTTCCTTCCATTCTTGTGAGATTGTCTCTCTCCCGCGCAGAATTTTTACTTGCTCTCTGGATTAATGTCTGGTAACTCCGTTCATATTTTTTTCTCTCCTTTCTACACGTTTTAATAGAAAGTAGATTTATCTTTAGGATATGGCTTGGAAGGTGGAAATTGTGGAGAATCTTTCTGTTCAGATGACAACCTCACGGCACTTCAGAAGCTGGAAAAATATATGGATAGCGACAATGCATTCAGCCGGTAAGTTATCGTTTACAATTTCCCATTAAGACTTTTATTTTTTATTTTATTTTTACATATACATAGCATCTGACACATATATATATATATATATATATATTCCCTCTTAGTCATAAAATAAATTTAAACACGTGGCCGCTTTGACCGCTTTTATTCCTCAATAACATGTATTTGATTCCGTTACCCTTGAGTTGCTATAAAGTATTGTTTTTCGCTCATCGAAATGATTACCGGAATTTTATTTTCTAATAAAATCGTCTTTAATTGTATCTCGAATTATTCCTCTTCTGTGTATAAAACAAATGATCAGTGGCACTATCAGTCCTAAGTGAGGAGGAGGTGGAATATTCAAGATGTGTACTGGTTTCAAAATGTTACATGCTGATAAATCCACTAGAGCTTTTTTGACTCTGCTTAAATAACTCCTCTCACTTGGAAATGTCAACTTGTTGATCTCTGCATAAAAAGGCTTGACAAGCTGTTGAACAATAAGTTTTTGAAGAAAAGAAAAAAAACTGAATTTGAAGCCATCACAAGTTTTCAAATAATTGTATTGTCGCTTCCCTTGAAAATTCTGTAGAAATGTGACTTAGCATAACAATTAATATTTTTAATTTTTTTTCTTTCTTTCAATGCCTAAGAATCTGTCAATGTGAAGACATTGAATGTTTTGTCTGGAAACTGGGCTTGTTTAACTATTCAATATACTGTACTTTCCTTAATCTGATGCATTAAACAATTCGGGTCCAACTAATTTATTTTATTTGCTAAGTAAAACTTGTCTTGCGTTTCCTGAAGCCGTAACGTCTAAATTCCTATAATTGTCCTGGCATATATATATATATGAGAGAAATGTTATTCCAAATATGTCTGATCATTTCTTAAGTCCCCCCCCCTCTCCATTGCATATCAACATTTTTTTTTATTTTAATTTGACTCTTAAGATATCTACTAGTTTTTGTATTATCCTTGTTTTAGGCAGTTGCTAGCAAGAGGAATACTAGAAACTTTACGTGCGGCTGGCAGTGTTGAAGAGGACTGTATTGCTGTCCTGCAGGCCATGGTACGCCTGTCAAGTGATGTTGGTAAGTCTTAAATCACAAATTGCCATCTTTTACTCGCACTTCCAGATTTTAAAAGGATAAATGATTGCTCATGTATAATCCATAGTATGAACTAATCTTTCTAAATAGTAAATTTTACAACTTGGCAAATATTCATATTCACTTCTTTGTAATGAACTTGTCAATCCTCTGATTGGCCGAGTTCACTAGTAATGTACTACCTAACATTCCAATTAAATTGTGGTCTGCCACTCCCTCTCAAACCCACAATCAACATGCTGTGCTGCTCTATAGCCATCTCTCAAAAGTCTGAAAGATTATCCTTTATCACACTGTAACTTCATTTGCTGCCTAAAAAAAAGGTCATCCCACCATTGAAGGTGACTAATCCCATAAGTGTTTAAATTTCTTGCTATGGCAACAGGGAACAATTCTGTATCAAATTAATAAGGGTCATGTAATTGAAAGGGCTTTGGAAAAGATGCAGTAGAAAGGGAATTAATAATAATAATGCAGAGTACTAGTTTAAAAATGGTTTAGTTGGCTGTGATTCAACTGGGGAAACTTGTCTACTGAACAACTCAATATGTTGATTTCTACTTTTGACTTCCTCTTCTAGGTGTGACCTGTAACAGATAATTACTTGTCTTAATTTCAATTGAGGATTGTAGCCTTTTTTAAATTTCTCCTAAATATGAAGTTGAATTGTGTGTGTGTTATGGCAGGTATAGTCCCTAACTTTTTTTCTTTTTCATTCTCACAACTTTCGCAATTTTGTTGCAGAGCCAACTGTTCGCTCGGATCTGGTAGAACAAGTTCCTCACGTTGCAATGTACTGTCAAGAAAATAGGAACTTCCTTCCAAATGCCGTTGCCACCTACATTCTTCCGCTTGTTGTGAAATACCTCAGTGACAATGATAACCAGGTAAGATTTAGAATTAGCAACATTTCTTCTCCAAACTAAAATCTCCAACTTTTTAGAGTTTTTAATTTGTCATAAATTCAAACTTGGCTAGTAGCTACTCTAACTGGCGAGTGTTAGTCAATTACTTGCTATACTAAAGTTATCTTCAGCTACAAATTCCAAGAACTCTGTAAGTTTATATTTAAAGGGAAGTAACTGTTCTTAGTAAAATTCAATTTGCCATAATTGATTTGATTGTTTTTTGTCATCTTGGTAGTCTCCCTTGAAAGCAAATTTAATTGATAAAGGCATACAACAAAACAGTAATTTTAATTTTGTTTCTGGTTAAGAATTCTATTTTACTGTCCTGTCACTGCAAAAACTGACCCAGCTACTTCCCCCCCAAAAAAATTCCTTTTTTCTGCAGGTTAGGAAGACAAGTCATGCTGCCCTGGTTGTACTTCTGGAACAGGAATTAGTTGAAAGAGGTAAGTGTCTGATTTTTATCCTTAGGATGTAAGACAAATTGCCTGCCCAATAAGTTGTGAAACCAATCCTCTTGTTGAAATCTTATTAATTTCACTTCATGACCCTATTAATAAATGATCCTCTCTGGTAGGATAAGCTTTTGCTAGAAAGAACTTAAAAATTTTTTTTATATATATATATATTGTAAAGTAATATTCCTTAGTATACTAAATTAACTTCTAACTTAAAATCTCATCAATGCAACAGATTCTGCTATTTGAAAATTTTCAGTTGATGTTGAGGACCAGGTGGTACAGGTGTTATTGGACCTTGCTGGTCCCGGCAGCCCTGATGAATTCCGTACAGAAGCTGCTGCAGTAAGTGGACTTTTCTCTATTATTATTGCATTTTAATTTCACTTTACAAATCTTTATTCTCCTTCCTACTTAATTCATTTTCCAGCTCTACACATGCACACCCTTAACATGACTTCATTGTGTTCGGCTTGAAAGACACGGGTAGTGAGATGCTGTGCTCTAGACTTCTTACTACCCTGTCTTTCGAGTGGCTCACTTTATATGCCTGGCCATGGCCTAATTTCAGGTAATGTCGTCATACCTTTTTCTTTTTTTTCTTTTTTTTTTCTTTTTACCTGACCTGTAAAGCCAATTGTGCTTAGTAAGTAAACTGCCTCCCTCTCTTCAATACGAAACTATATGACCAGGTTGCGAAGGCATCAATGCTGGATGTCATAGTAATCTCCTTGGTCTATCACAGCCAGCTTTGATGAGCCTCGTCTCCTGCCAATCATCACTGACTTTTTTAAATATTTTATTTTTTTATTTTATTTTATTTTATTTTTTTTTGTCTTTTTACTTTCTTGCTTTCCTCCTAGTGAACTGACACTTGCTCACCAAATATCTGACAACCTGTTATTGCCATGTCTGTTGCTGGCCAAGTGGCTGTGAAGTGTGCGATGTTTGTTTCATATCACAGCCTGCTTGGATCAGTAATAGGCTCTTGGCTCTACAACAGCCTGCTGTCTTAATTTCCCCATCACATTGAACTGCAGCTTTTTTCTTTTTCTTTTTTATTACCATTATTGAATGTGACCCCCCCCCTTCTCCATGGCTGAACTTTATATAAGCTTGGTATCTTTAATTCACCCATGCATGCTCTGTACTCTTGCATCCAAGAGATGAGGCTTGGTTGCAACTCATCAAATAGCCGTGATATGCTGATAATATGACTTATCACAGCTAGCTTTGATGAGCTGGGACTTTGCTGTTAGCTGCTCTTTCTTTTGTTGCTAATCACTGACATTCCCTGCTGTTGCTGCTTTTCACTCACCTGTTCACATTCAGGCTCTAAGAACCAACTGAGCTTAGAATTTAACTGAAAAGTCTAGTGCTGCCTACCTGTTGTCGTTGTTTTGTTTTTTGTTTTTTTTTTTTCAAATGGCTTTAAACCTGATCCTGAAATTGAGGTTTGTAGTTTCGGTACTTGCTGGAATCTATTACTTAACATGGGATCAAAAGCTCCTGAATTAAAGCTATGAGACCTGTCACAAAGTAAAAACTCTTTATGTGAATGTATATATTTTATTATTTTTTTTTTTTTTTTTTTTTTTTTACCTTCTGGGCCAACCTCCCCAGCCCCATCACTGAACCCCACTAAACACTTAACCTTACCCTCTGACACCTTGGCTCTGTTGCAGCTCATCAAATAGCTGGGATATGCTGCCAATATGACGTATCACAGCTAGCTTTGATGAGCTGGGACTGGGTTTCCTGCTCCCTTATTCCCTTTTAGGGATTTGGTGATAGTTTAACTAGGCAGATAAAAAAGGTTCCTGAAGTTTCCCCCTACACTTGATGTGTTAAACCCTACTGGCTTTTCTAGGTTTTGCTATTGTTGCTGCCTTCACCTGCTGATAGTTTGTGAAAAGTGTTCGCTTGCTCTCTCTCTCTCTCTCTCTCTCTTTCCTTGCTGTCTACGCCTTTTTCTTTAAGTCTTAGACCTGAGCCTATTGTAACTCCTCAAAGGGCTGTGATACGCTGACAATATGACATATCACAGCTAGCTTTGATGAGCTGGAATCTGGCTCGCTTGCACACTTCATACTTCTGTTTGTTCATGTTTGTTTGTTTTTGTTGTTTGTTTAATCCTGCCAAAGATCTTATTTTAGCTGAACTTGCTCCTCTTTGCCCAAGCTTTCAATTTTGTTTGCATTGACCTTGCTTTGGGGTGGGGGTGCTCTCATCAGTTTCTCTAGTCTAAAACCCATAAAGCCTGTGAAGTCTTACTGTGCACTTAGCCATTCTCCTGGACATGAAGGACCACCTGACCTCATCACACCTCATCAACTGGCTGTGATGTGCTGGCTATATGACATATCACAGCTAGCTTTGATGAGCTGTGACTTGGTTGTTTGCTGCATCAACAAAAAAAGGCATTCACTATTTATCCAAATGTAAACTGACTATATATCCTAGTCTGGTTTGGATATTTTTCTTATTTTTCTTCACCCTTCTGGTTGCCTTAGATTTGCATATGTATGCCCAGATTTTATGCATTTGGTAAATCTCCACTAATTGCTTAATACAACTTGCTGGGCCTCTTGTCACTTATGTCCGTATACAAGGCTTAAGGTTTCTTTCTCCTCCATAATGCTGTTCTGTTTTTGTGTGTGGATGTTGTGCGTGTGTTTTTTGTTTTGTTTTTTGTTTTTCTTTTTTCTTTTAGCCACAGGTAGTGCATGCAGTAGGTATTGTTGTCTTTTCAGCAGACTTACCGAAGGAGATTGCTCAGCCAGAGGTTCCCTTCTGGGAGCTGGCCTCTCTGTTTTGAGTCACCAAAGTGGTGGTGATGTGTTATCATTCACCATATCACAGCCAGCTTTGATGAGCTCAAACATGAGATGGTGCTGCGATGGCTGGCATCTCCTTTCATCAAAGTGGCTGTCATACGCTCTTCATCTCATTCGTATCACAGCCTGCTTTGATGAGAGGAAGCCCTTCACTACAAACCTTCAGATGCCACTTCCAGCAGCAAACTTTTTTTTTTTTTTTTTTTACCTTCCCACTCTACTGTTGTCACATATTGGCCATATTTTTATCCTTTTCTTTCAGGTTTCTTTCTTACAGCTTGTTCACTTCATAAATTAAACTTTTTATTTTTCCCCCATTGACAATTAAGCATTCACTGTCTTGTGTAATATATCTGTGCTGAATATTCCAAACTTGTCCAGCATCTTTTTGTCACTGCTTTGCTGCTTTTACTTGCAGGTTATGAAATATTGTTCAAATTTTGATAGTCTGAGTTTGCTTTATGAAATCTGTAGCTATATATATATATATATAAATATATATAAATTTATTTTACTAATTTAGTTAAAAGCTGCAAATGCTTTCGTAAGTGTCCCTATGAGTTGTGGTGGGGGACAAATTTCAACTGAGAAGGGTACCTACAAGTATCATTAAATTTAATCTGTTATTCATATTTCATAAATGAAATATCAAAATTAATAAAATGAATGGGAATAGTAAAATGTAATAAAATACTATAATTTTACATAACCTGATAAAATTTCATAAGGTACCTATAAATTAATTAGGTTTTTTTTTTTTTTTTTTTTTTTTTTTTTTTTTTAAGATCTCGCTTTAAATCTTATTTTAATTTCTTTTATGTTTTCCATAAAGCATCATAAACATAAAGGTGGAAGCTAAGTGCGAAAAAATAAGGCGCTTAGTTATTTCCTTTAAAATAAGGTAAATAATTTGTTCACTTAAATCTGAATAACTTTGTTCTCCTTCTGTAGAACAAATTGTCCTCACGCAATACGTCATCACCTGTCAAGTGACGCAAAAGATTATAACCTGCTTTGGTTTATTTTTAAACTACATCATTTTGGCGCAGAAGCTAAGCTTGGATCAGAATATTTTAAATAAACAATTTGATTTTCTTAGTTTTGAAAATTTTATAAAATGGGAAAATGTTTCCATGATTGATTTTTATCTGTTTGCTTTTTTTTTTTTTTTTTTTTTTTTTTTTTTTTTTTTTTTTTTTTTCATTCTTTTACATGAATTTTGGATGTGCTAGGACCGATTAGAAATACTTTGATCTTTCCTCTTAACCTGAACATTTAGACGGTAAAATTTGTCAAGTTTTGTATCTTTTTCATCATGTTATGCTTTTTTAGCAATCTCATGGAGATAAACTATAAACTAAGCACTCCAGATCTCAACTATAATAAAATTACAAGTCTTTGTAAAAATGCATTCTCTTTTGGCAGATCTATTAAAATAGGTGATATTAAGTGATTTCTTTAACACCCCCCCCCCATTCTAAGTCGTATATACAAAATGTTAAAAAAAAAAAAAAAAAACTTAGTCTTTCATTTGTGCATGTGTTATCACCTCAATGGAAAAATGAACTAGGCTAAAGGTCAGAACATGTCGCATGAAAACTTTTCCATTACTTCTACATAAAATTTGTGTATAATCACACGCCACTTTTTGCAAAGATTCCTTTTGGTTTCACATTAGGAATGATAAATGTCAAAATACAGTAGCTATTCCAGTCACTTTGTTATATATATATATATATATATATATATATATATATATATGCCCTGAAGAGTGTACTAAAAAGCCAATGAATGGCTTTATAGGTCACTTGGAAAATGTCTGGCATTGATTGATTCTATTTCTAAGATCAATCAATTGTAACTCTTCACATGGATTATTGAATTAAGACCATAAAAACTTCTCACTCCCCTCTCCACTTCTACCTTATCTAGTCTGAATTGAGCTGAATGTAGGGTTTTGTACTTGTGTGCACCTCCCTCTTCTTTACAAGAATGCAATACCCCCCCCCCCCTCCCTAATATTGTATAAGCAAATGACACTTAGTATTTAGTTATTTATTGCCTATTATGTTTTGGCTAGCAAACTACTCCAGACTAATTTCTGGGGTGAGGGTTTATCTTTACTTACATGGTGACTATTCTCTCATTGAGCCCTCTTTTGCCTAGTGACTGTTTTTTTTTGGGGGGGGGGTGATCTGACCCCTCTTATTTACAGGGTGGGGTAGATTGTTCCACTGCTTGTGTCCAAGCAGTAATTTAATATTTGCCCATTTCTGAGTGATTAGTGGCTATTTACATATCTGGTCAGATTAGCTTACTAATAGTCTGAACTGTTACTTAGGTTGAATACAATACTAGAAATTAGTTCTGCATTACTGAAGAGTTGAATTTGTTTTGTTTTTGTTTTTTTTTTTCCTAAACTTAAATCTCTGAAGATGGCAGGTTGTTGGATAGGTTCCAGAGATTAACAATACTGATTCCTCCATAATTGTCGGGTTTTAATTTAAATTTTGGCAGGTCTCAATTACTGCAAGCTCTCACCAAAATCTGAAGCTAAAATTGCAATAGAGAAAGCTTTTTAGAAACTCCTTGTCTTATTGGTAGCACTAATACTGGTATTTGGTGTTGTATCATAAGAGTGGATTTTTGTTTATAGATTTGAGGGGGTGCAATACAACAAAACATGCTGTACAAGCTGCTTCTAAAAAAAAAATGGGGTGAAGAGAATTAGTGATTTGATGAATCCTAGAACCAAACACTTTGGGTTTAATATCTTAGATATTCATGTGGTACTTTTTACCATCTGTATAAATGTTATTGCGAGTAATAGTTACTTTTAGTCTTCGTTATACCAACTTAAAAAGATTGCTTTTCTGTCCTTAATATATATATGTATATTTTGCCGAGATTACATTCACTCACCAGAAGGCTTGATGGCAAAAAATTTTCTCTTCCATAAAAGATCTTAATTTTCTTTAAAATGAATAAATAAAAAATCAATTTAAACTTTAATGTAGTGCCAGTCTGTATATTGAAACCCATTTTCAAATGTGCAATTCTTGTCAAGAGAACTTGAAATTCTAGCAGTGTCTAAATACTTAAAACAACCCATGGTTTAGTTAGGATTAAAAAAAGAAAAAAAAATTCACAAGTGAAATGTAATTGAGCTTAATCCAGTGTTAGTCCATTTTCCCAAAATGGAAGCTTAGCACTCTTATTTGCATGGAGAAAAAAAACCTAATGAATGCTTTCATTAACTAACACATCTTAAAAGTTCTTTCAATATAGACAGCTATAGTAACCTTACTAGAGGGCTTTGAGCAATAGATTTTTTTTTTTTTTTTTTTTTTTTTTTTTTTAGTAACTTACACCTATGTGCCATAGTTCCTGTCTATAGAGTGTCAATTGACAAATAGCTCAAGTCATGAATTTGTCAACAAGAACTTTGTAGGAAGCGGTAAAAGTTGCAATTTCATTTTAGAAATAAAGATCTATTTTTTACCGCTTTTGTCGTTTTTGCTTTTAACTGTTACTGATGAAGCTTGTATCTAAAGTTTACTATATTTATGTGAATATGATGGTACACTAATTTTATAACTTAGTGAGTTACTGTGCAATATTTTTGTGGGTACTGGGCAGCAAACTAGTTATGCCACTGATTTTTAAACATATTTTAATAGGAAATCCTCAGTGATTTGCAATGCTAATGGCAAGAAATAGGCATGACAAATCACAATTTGGCTTTAAAAAATGAAAATGCAGCCATATTCAAACATTTGTTATATAAAATTTTAAATTGGAAAATTGTTTACTTTTATCAACAATAACTTGCTAATTTATTGTATTAGCCCTAATTTAAAATATCCTAATAACTCCTTTATAGGAAGTCTATACTTGAACCATGATTGCTTCTCAAGGATCATATACTCAAAAACTAAACTTTTTTTTTTGCATGTGTTGGGGGGAGGGTGTGGGGCTGGCTTCTGGCAATGAAATTGTTCTTTTTGAACACTCTTAAACTGTTACTTATTCAATTCTAGTGATGGATTTGCTTAAATCTTAACATACCTGTTGGTTGTTCCCTCCTAATCTGCTATAAAGTAAAGCTGGATACATTAATTTGTTTCCATTTTAACATTCCTGCAACATAAAAAAAAAAAAAAAAAAAATTCTTTATGACTTTAGCTGGGGGAAAAAAAAATCCCTGGCTCAGTTATTTAAAAGCAATTTTTTTAATAAAACTTGTATAATTTCATCTATTCATGTAGAAATATGGTTATCAGATTTTAAATGTTTTGCTTAATAGGACTTGAAAACTAGTTAATGCCTTTCAATTCCTTCAAGCAAAGAGTAACTTCCAATAGTCAACTGGTACTTTTTTTTTTTTTTTTTTTTAATAAACTTAAGATTTAGTTGGCTTGTATTCAATTTCAAGGTCAGTTTAGCCTATGGTAACACTTCTGGCTGTGAACAAAACATTTTAGCTTTTTATCTTCATATAAACTCTTAACCACAAGAAACCAACTTAATTTTTTAATTATACATGAAAATTGTAAATTTCACTTTACAACCTTAGATTCCCCCCCCTTTTTTTTTCTTTTTAGTGTAGCCTATATGACTCCAATTCATATTTGTTCTGTTATAAATTCACAGCTAATTAGGGTAGAATATTTAAGCTATTATTTGCTGACAATTGATTATGGTCTCTAGTAATATAAAGCTACATTAATAAAAAAACATTTCTTACAGAGGTTGGATCATAGCTTTGTGTATGCTGGTTCCTTTGTCCAACTAAGGCTGAACTCGAATTTTAATTTCTTCAACACTTCATAATTATCAAACTGTTTATAAATTCATTTAATAACTGTTAGGATAGGTGATGTAGAATTTCTCTTAAGTGTGAAAATTGTTTCCTTTGTTCCCAAGTTATCAATAAGATAGTCTCTTGCCTTGTGAACTGAGATGGATGGATTTTTCTCTTACAAGAATAAATATGGTAAAATAACTTCTGCACCCCCCTCCAAGCCCCATGCCATTTTGACAGTATCTCTGTACTCTTAGCTTTACCTGCAAGTCTTATTTGGACACTAGAAAGAAAAATAATCTATTTGGATTAACAAAATGACATTGACGTTCTCTCAGAATGGCGGGGGTAGTTTAAGTTGCATTCAAAATAGTGTCTACTTTGCATCTCCTAAATAGTCATTCCCAGATCTTAGGGCCCCACAAAGTCCATCCTTTATCTTTGTGCAAACCTGTTTTCAGGCAGCTCCAAAAAAAAAAAATGGTTACTTGGGTTTCCTAAAGAATCTCCTTGATCATAAATTTCAATTAAGCCGGTTTTGGACTTTTTGAGGGAACCTGACTCAAATAGTAAATTCCTTGGTTTTTTTTTTTTTTTGGTTTTTTTTTCTCTCCATATATAAGCAGTTATATCTACTTTTGTCAAACTATTACAGGCAGCTAATTAAGAATTAGCTACCCCTTTTAATGAAAAGACTTTATATATAAAAATAAACCACCCCTCATTTTAATTGAATCTGACTTGCTAACATTTTGTTTTAACTTGTACCTACAGTTAATGTGCAAGATGGCACCCTTACTTGGCCGGGAAATGACAGAATGTCTGTTTCTTGCTCACTTCACACAAATGTGTATTGACCCTTTGTTTCATGTGCGACAGGTGAGTATGACATTTGCTTATAGGTTTTGGGGGCAGTGGGATGTCCCAGTCCTCACTTTATATTCAATTTATCACTCTTTTGGAGGACTAAAACAATTTAAGTTTTGAAAATGATGTATTTTAATATTAAATGCTTTCTTTATATCTCAGTTAATGTGAAGTGGGGATATTTTTTTCAATTTACTAAATGTGTGCTGTCCTGTAATGGTTAAACAGCTTCAGATAAGTAATCTGAGAGCTGTCCATTACTTTGACTTACCCTTGAGAGAAGATATGAATTCATTCATTTGTGTTGATTAGCAGGATGGGCTAGATCCTATTCTTCTTTAAGGGGGGGGGGGTCTTAATTAGCCATGAATCAAAGACCTGATCACCAAAATGTGTCCCTTGGAAGTCACAACTGACTGACAAATAAATGTAAAGTTTCACCTCCTGCTGCTGCTTTAAAGGTTGGCATCATTTTTACTCGGGGCTTAGTATTGGCACAAATTGTACTAATGCTTATAGATTACTGTATGTGTGTGTAATATATATATATATAATATATATATATATATATATATAATCTTAGTTATAAGGGTTCTTAATTTTGACTAAAGTTTTGGTCTTTATTGCATTATTTCTATTTTTTCTTTTTTTTTTTTCTTTGAGAAAATATGTACCCCATTAATTCATGCTATCCATCCCATGTCATGTCAGTACTGATGGTAAACGTTTCCTTTGAACATACTCCTAACATAGATATGCTTTCATATTTCAACAGGGCTTCCGAATTTTTTTTTTCTCTGTAGGATCAACCTTATCCCAAGGGAAATAACCTATGCCATGATACTGCCATTCTGTTACAGTTATTAATCAACTTTAAACACTTGTAAGAGTATTTGCTAAGTTGACATATCAAATTTTGGGTTTTTGTTTTCTGTTGGAGTTAATCCTACAAAATATATTTAGCTTTCTTAAACAAGTGGCATAGCTTTGGAAACCTAATGGGTGCTACCCCTACAAAATCATTGCCCCTTTGTGGATAGTCAACCTCAGTAATTTTAATTGAACCAGATTCCTTCAAATATGTTTACACCTTGTAAACCCCAAATGTTGAACTTTGTCGTCTATAAATGAACTCCTATCTTTTCCAGATCTGTGCTTGTAACTTTGGTGAGATGTGTGCAGTGGTTGGTGGTGAAAGTACTGAATATAATCTTGTAAGCATGGCTTTTGATCTTCTAAATTCTTATGACAGATCTCTAAGCTGCAAATAAGAGCTTGAATGCTGCAGAACAGTGGGCAAGTCTTGCTTTCCCTACTTGAAATTGAATACAAAATACTGGATACCTCCTAGTTCAAATTTATAAACTTGTTTTTTTTTTTGTTAGATTTACTCAACATAGGGAGAAATTCTGTATAGTGTGCCAGCTTAACTTTAAAAACATTGTTTTGTATTTTATGCTTCTATGGTGAGGTGGATACCACAATTTGTAAGAATGCAGTAGATAGCAATAATTAAACTTTGTATGCAATATTTTGGTGTAACGTACATAAAGTTTTGCATGCATGATCTGATGTTTAAAATAAAAACAAAGGCTTTTGAGTAGCATGCTTCCTCATGTTTATATAACATTTGCTTGCTTTCTTTTACTTATCACTTATTTGTATTGACAAAATAATTCGCCTTCAGAAAAGACCGTCAGTACCTTCCATAAAATTAGTCATCCATGGATGATTGGTATCTGGTGGTCATCATTGCTTTCCTCCATGTCACTAGCATAGTGAAATAGTCAAAGATGATATCTGTCACATTAGTCTTTATCAAAGAAAAACTCCTGTATAAAGGCTTTGTTGACGTGGCCATTTTTGTCTACAAAAAATTAAAATGGGTTTAATTGATGTTACACTTCATGTAGAAAGTAGAATTCAAAATGGCATCAGAAAACACGAGTTTAGCCTCGTTCCAAAGCAGGATTAGGTGATTTCCAGCTTAAAATACCAGGAATAATGGTTGACAAGTGTTTATTTATAGAACAGTCTCAAGGTAGCATGCAGTGCCTAGAGCAGCAAAGGGAGAGAATTCTATGACAACAGTTTTTACCTCTAGTATAGTAAAGATTAATGATCCTTATCCCAAAATAGGACTCTGACACTAACATGTTAAGCAAAGAGCTTTCTCCAATTAAACAACTTGTTGTTGTTTAATTGGCAGTCTCTCTTTTCACCCGGGGGGGGGGGATATCTGACATATCTCTAAAAAATACTATTTTTACTTTTAACAAAACCTTTGTTTTAATCAGGATATAAATTAATATTTTGGGAAGAATCAATAGCTGCACTCTGTATTTCCAAGTTATTTTCTTTGTATAGTATTGTAAATATCTAGTTGAGCTTATTTGTGTCTGACTACTGTATTTGATAAGATCTCTTGGTGTGTTCATATTAATGTTTCTAAATTCATTTGTTGCAATATGAGGGGGCGGTGGTAACACCTTAAGGAGTTGTTCAGATGAGCTCTTTGCTATAGTATCTAGACTCTTTGAATTTAGACACGGTACTAGATTAGCAGTTTCATTAATTTATAGTTGAGCTGGCTACATGTAGCCATAAATTCTATGCTATGTTTTCTCACTTGTGGGTCATTCCATGTCAAAACACCAGCAAAAAGTTGAAATCTGCACCCACTGACGCCAAATTACTTAATTTGGCACAAATGTTCCCCCTTCATGAGTTAGGAAAGGGTGCCAAATTATTTTGTGCTAGACTTTACCGTTCCAGTTTTAAGGTGGGGGTGTATAATTAGAATTGGTGACAAAATAGAAATATGCATCGGCTGCAAACTACTTGACTCTTTTACATGCACTTTGTCAAGATTAAAGCAAGACTGATGTAAATCAGCCAGCCTGAAATAGGCTATCATAAGGTGTTGATCTTAAAATGCATTATCTACCAGAAACAGTGGAAGAAACTTAAGTTTTGCAATAATGCAATGGTTTAAATTGGCCCTTTTTGTAGCAAAGAGCCAGATTTTTCCCTTCACTCACCTTGGTTCATTATTTGGGTATTCCAATGTGAAACCTGGTTCTAAACCTTGGACCTAGCTTTCTAGATGACTTTCTCCCTTGTTGGTATTGGAAACCTCTTACAATATATGATTCTTGGAAGATAATGTAGCCTATAATGCTGTTCCATGCACCCCCTCCACACACACACCCTTCGGGATGTGGCCAATCATGGTTCTCGACAACGTCCTTTCTTTCTCTCATGTTAGGATTTCTCATATAGCATCTTTTAAACTTTAATCTACAACATCATGCAAGATTTTTTTTTTTTTCTTTCTATACAATACAGGTAAGGATTTCTTTTGCCCTCTTGTATTTATCATTTCTAAAATAGATGTTTTCTTTTGCTTCAGCTTGGTAGGTTCAGTTCATTGTGTGAGGATGGTGTATGGGGGGTACGAAAGGGTTGTGCAGAGTCCTTTATGGCTGTAGCGTCCGTGTGCTCTGTGGAAGTGAGGCGAAACATGCTCACTTCATTATTTGTCAGCTTACTCTGTGATAGATCTCGATGGGTAAGTAAACTCTTATTTTATTTACTTAAACTGTACATACATTGTTGTAGAATTGCACTGTTTAACCTCTTGTCAGCTAAAGGCTGTTTTTTGTCTTTCACTAATTAAGTGTACTTTTCCCGTTTTTTTCTCTCTCTCTCTCTCTCTCTCCCCCTCTCCCTGTTACTTCTCACATTGAATGTTTTTAAGCCATTGAAAAGTTCACTCCTAGATGAAATTTGTCATTAAAGTTTTCAAATACAAACATGAACTTTAAATTGAACAATGTAAGGTGAAGGTGCTAGTTTGGGGGGGGGGGGTAAGATCGTAGTTGATAGGGAAACCAGCCTCCGCTTGAGATAAACCCGTGAGCTAATTTAGCTACATCTAACCATTTCAATAAATAGGATGGTACGTAAATGCCAAACTAGTACACTTACTTTCATGGGGGGGGGGGGGGTATCAGAACAATTGGCATGAAGGTACTTATAGATTTCCTGTTTTAACTATATTACAGCACTAGACGTTGATGGAACTAATCAAATATGAGTAGTACTCAAAAGTTTTTTTTTTTTTTTTTTTTTTTTTTTTTCCTCTCTCTCCTTAGGTGAGGATGTCTGCCTTCCAGCAGCTGGGTCCATTTATCTCCACTTTCTCTTCTCCAAACAATGAGTCTGGATTGTATGTCAGTGAAGATGGTGTGTTGCATGTCTCAAGAGATCTTGCTGAAAGGTGAGTCCTAAGTTGTTAAACTCTGCAGCTTAAATTTTTGCAATGATTTAAGATCTCCAAATGTGGCATTCCTCACCATAGCTTTTTCATTGTGTGTATATAATATAAAAAAAATATTTTTTTTTTTTTTTTTTTCTACCGTCTCTGCAGATTGCTTGAGGATGGGGTTTGAAATCTGTATAATCCTATTCATTTTAATTCGGTTACTAATCTCATTGACTGGGAATCACCTAAACACCCCCCCCCCCCCTAGATTAATATGCTGGGACAATGTTCTTTTTGGCTTAAAAGGAATAGCTCTTTAACTAAAAAGCAATGTTCCTGTGCTGAAATGGCTCCTCTTTGTTTCATATGGTCAGAACGTTTTGAGTTTTTTCTCAAGCTTTTGTTTGGCTTCAAGCAGTAGTGTCTTCCATGGAATCTTTGTAGAAATTTTACTGAAGGGCCTGCAGGTACCTTTTTGATAGCAGTTGTTGGAAGTGTCAAGAACAATCTGGTTGCCAAATGACTTTTAAGTGAACTTAAATTGGCTGACAATTATAGCCTTTGTTTAATATCCAGCCAATCTTGTTACCTCAAAAGATTCTGATCAAAATAGTCAAATTTTTGGTCTCTTGCTAATGTCTGGTAGGGTAGTATGAGATAGTAGTTTGGGCTGAGAAATCTGAGCAAATTCAACTTGAGATTGTTACATGCAAATACCATAGTGGGTGGTGGTATAGATCCATTTCCCCACATCCAAAGATTAAATAGTAGCACATGTATTGGGGGGACACTCTAAAAGAAAATTATTGATGCAGTATCCACTTGTAAAATAAGATTTCTTCTTGCAGTTCAAAATGTTTTGACTTTAAATGATCTGAAAATGCTTTCTTCCTGAACCCTAGTGAATGCAGTCATGTAATTGAAGATTCATTGTGTAAAATCATGCAATTAAAATACTTAGTTTTCTTTTGTATTATGTGTCAGGACTTTCTGCCATGACTAGTCTTTGGCTATCTTTGAGAACCTCCAGACCTGAACTACAGTATTTGTATTTTTCTACTTGAATCCACAGAAACCTAACTGATGCTGAAAAAGAAGCAAAGCTGTCATGTGATAGAGCAGCAAACAACACTAAACAAACTATGCCAATGTCTGCAGATCCTTCTTTGCAGGAGAACAGCAAGACCTCTGAATCAACAACCAGCTGCCAGACAGAAGCTGACATTCTTTCATCCTCCTCCTCTTCATCATCCTGTGATATGACAAGTGTAGAACAAAACTGTGATAAAACAATTAAATCCACCAGTGCTGGTGTGGAACTGTCTACCACAAATACTGGGACTGTCACAGAAGTAATGACTTATAACCATGAGATCTCTATAGAAGAGAACCGGTTATTATGTGTCCAAGCTCAGCTTTCACCAGCAGATACTAGTAGTAGTAGTGATATTGGTAGTACTTCTTCTAGTGATAGCCCGCAAAATAAAGTAACGTTGAATGTCTCTACATGTTCAGGTGATAGCCCTCTTCCCCAAAGCAGTGATCCTATCCAAGAACAGATGTCTCAACCCTCAGCTGCTATCACCACCATCACCACAGATGACACTGCCTCATCTCCAGATTCTTTTAACACGTTTCAGTTTTGGAGGACTCCCTTGCCTGAACTCAACATTGAGCTGGATCTTCTGTCAAAGCCGTCGTTGGACCAAAGCATGTTGCCTGGTATTTCTTGTGACAGTTCTGCACTAATCTACTCTCTCTCTTCATCAATGGACCATCCCGAGTTAGGCAGTGGCACCCACTGTGTCTCTGAACAGCTGTTGAGCAGTCTAGCTGAAATGGAGCTTGGAAGCCTGTCTTCAGATTTGTCTCCTAACTCGCAGTCAATCAGTAGGGCTGAGGCTGAGCTCAGGGCTGCAAGAATAATCCACACAGCCAGCATAAGTACAGTGTATAATCCCAGTGAGACTGTATCTGATATTGGCAGCACCCACGTATTTGGCCATCACATGAATGATTCAACAAAGATCATAGTCGGTGGCTTAAGTGAATGTAAGTGTTTTTCGTTTTCTTTATGCCCTCCCCTTTCCTTCTATTACATGGCAGTTGCGACACTGTTTAACATAAACTAGCTTCTTTTTTTTTCTTTTTTTTTTTTTTTTTTTTTTTTAGAATTTCTTTCAGTGGGTCAGATCCTTAAATTGAATCTGTTACTCTTGTTAGTCTTCTTTGATAACCTGAAAAGTTGAGCAGAACATTAGGTGTTATCTAAGGACATTTGGAATGAAAGTAAACGTTTTGACAATATAAACTACCTATTGTCATGGCCAGCTAGTTATGAACACTGCCATAACCCTTCTAGCATTTGACGCACTCAAACTCTGCCCTTGTAAATATCGGCTCCCGGTCTGTGACTTCCTGCATTATTTGCAGTGATGCCATCTATCATAGCAGAGTATACAAGGAGCCGATTGAACACTCAGAGCTGATAGTGGGCTCAGCAGGTTGCTGTTTTTGCAGTTTACCCCAAGTTACTTGAACTATTTATCATTCAACACTCTCAAGCTTTGCCCATAAGTATTGGTGCTCAGTCTCATTATTTGCCCTGATGTTGTCATATACTGTGGGAGGTTGAATGCCAAAGGTATTTTGCATATATATATATATATATATATATATATATATGCATGCAATTCCTGGCTTGGTCTTTGAAAGGAAAACCCAAATTCCGACCCCTTACAGAGAAAATCCTAATGTAGTTTGTGTACATTTAACTTAATTGTTTTGAGTACAGATTAAAAATGCAACTCCATCTGAAAGGCTTAGATTATTTGTATAAGAAAAACAAAAGCTTGATAGGACCAACTGACAACTTGCCAAAATGTCAAATTATCTGGATAAAGCTTTTAATGAAAATGGCAATGAAAAAGACCTAAAAGCAAACTACCTAATTTGGTAAAGTAAAATGCTCATGACTTAGACAAAATAAACACTTAGTTAAATTTTATATGTATATATTGCCAGTAGTTAGCATTGCCCACGGAGCCACATTTGTAGTGTTGAAACCCGATTATGTTTTTTTTTTTTTTTGTCTTGATATCCTAAAATATTTAGGTCTACTCTATATTGAGCCCTCTTTTAAATGTTTCATACAGTAAAATTATGCTCCATCCAGTGTGTTTATTCTGCATATGGCTTGGCTGAAAGTTGTCTGTAAAATAGCAGTAGTATGATATATTTAATATTGCAATAAATCATAAAACCAGAGAAGGAAATTGAGGTCATAGAATTTAAAAACCTGACTGGACTATTAAAACAAAAGGCATGAAATTCAAGCGGTTGGAATGCTTGAAAAAGAACTAGTACAAAGGAGTTTTAATGAAAAATTGTTATTGCTTAAATAAGATGCTACATGTATAAAAAGGTTTATAATGGGTGTTTCATTAAGACGAATCAAAGTCAGCAGTAAATAAATCGGTGTTATTGGCAAAAATTTCTTTCTTTATTGGATTGTTATTTAAATATGAAAAATAATATTGCCTAAATATCTGCCAAATCTAAAAGAAAAACATTAGACACTTACACTTAATTCAAATTAGCCCAAGTTATTAGAACACTTTATTTTTATACATGCATGGTGTCCCAGAAGTAGCCCGCCAACCTCGTTGCAGTGCAAGATAAAGCAAAGAGGTGAACGTTTAAAGAGTTGATGTCTGCTTTATTGTAAGGGGGTGCACAATTTTAGCATACCATCTGATTATGATGGTGGGTTTTTCTAACTGTGAGCGTGTTGCATGTGTGTTGGGACCTCTTGGTGGTAGGGTCCTCCTCACTTTTTGGGCGAGGGGGCATCAGCCTAGGTTCAGTGGGCTGTAATTCAGTACTCATTAAGGATTAATTTTTCAAGCATTTAAAAAAAAAAAAAAAACTGCCATTGGGAGATAAAACATTTTTGTTCATGGGGAAATCATAAAAATGACTCGCATACAGTCGTGTAACGCACGTCCAATCAAATTTTGCAGCATTTTTTTCTTAAGTTTTAAACAATTGAATATTCTGAAGAGAGGCTTTACTTGACAATATGTAAAAGTTAGTGCAGCAATACTAATAAATCCTTAAATAAGGGTTGTGCATAATTATAAAGGTTTCAGATAGAATTTCTTAATTTCTTGTGCCTTTTTAAAGACTAATTTGCAAACAACTGACCATCAGCTGAAGAGAAATTGGTTTTATAAAAATACAATTTTTCATTGAGCAAGTCAAAAAAAAAAACTGTTCAAATTATCTCTAGTAATGGTGCAGGACTGGTGATTATCCATCTTGGTGATTACTGGTGAAGATTAGTAAAGTTTGTTCATTTACAAACAAGCTTTTTTTTTTTTTTCTTTTTTTTTTTTATTTTATTCTGACATCTAGGGATTTGGTTTACTACAATCCTCTTTTAATAAGCATTCTCTAATGATTGGTGACCCCTTGTGTTTTAGCCTAATTGCCTTGATTGGGATGAAATGAGTTATAAAATAAATCAATATAAAGTGGATTTTCTTAAAAAAAAAAAAAAAAATTCATTTAAAATCTGAAATTGTAGAAAACATTTTAAGGGCTGTTGGAGTTGTACGATCCCCTGGCAGTTGGTTGGCGTCGTCGTACGATCTCTTGGCAGTTGGTCTCTTACTTTTGAAGCGGCATGATATGTACATATTTTCTTCATTGGACAGGTGAATTTACATACCAACCTGTCCCCTCCCCTCATATAATTATCTGGAGTAATTAATCTAGCAAAAACTATATGTAAAACAGTGATTTCTTTAGTTGCAGTGACTCTTGTATAAACTACTTGATTTGATTGTTAAATTTAATGGAAGAATCATTAGTCTTTTCTCTGCTTGAATTGTTTGTTTGTTTTTTTTTTTGTTTTTTTTTTCCCCTCCCTTCCTCTTCATGTTAGTCTGTCTCTAGAGATGTTCTTGGTTTTAATTTTTTTTTTTAATGAGTGTAGCATTACAGTTTGTAACTGAACAGGGAACTTTGTTGGTCTGATTGTAAAGTTGTTAATACTTTTGTTACAGATATCAGTTCGAGTAATATTCCAGGCTATGGCAGTGACAGCAGCAGCAGCAGCAGTATCCATCAAAGTTATGACGGCAGCAGCACTAACCCTGACAATCCGATTAACAGAATAACTGAACTTTGTGCACAACAGGTGGGTAGCAAGTTTAATCTTTTGTAAAAGGATAAAAACTTGAGGCCAAAGAGCCACTCAAGGTAGAAGGTTGCTGAACAAAATTCTAAGGGTATAAAGGGAGGAAGTAAGGAATTCATATTATGACAGTGTGTAATCTAGATCCAGTGTGTCAAACTGGCAGCCCTTTACATGCATCTTGGTGTCCCTCAGTTTTCTGTATCTGTGGTATATTGAATTTTTGTTGGTAATGCAAAGTGTATGTGTGTGTGTGTTCGTGTTCCAATTGGTATGATCAGATTTTGTTTTCAAATGTCGACAACTAATTTTAGCTTACACTTAATCATGTCGTCATCCTTGACAACTAAATAAGAACAAATGTAAAGTGAAAATGTTCATAAGTTTGTAACATTTTGCCTTAAAAAATGTCTTCCTACTCTTTCGTAAAAAAATTTTCTGAAAGTCATGTTTCAAGAAAATTGGGAATTTTGGTACTTTTGTATTGCTGTTAATGGAAAGATAAACGGTTTGATTTGCAACCGCTGCATTGCGACGCCAGAAGACATGAAAGAGGTGCGTGCTTCAAAAATGAAGGAATTAATGGTTAAGTTAACACAGCAACAGTTGCTTTACAAAAATTCAGAAAGGCAACATTAGTTCTGTTACTGCAAGCTTTGAACTCTGCAAAGTGGAAAATCTTACAGTGAAGGAAATTTCGTAAAGCGAAGTCTTGTAAAGAAAGAAAAAAAAAAACAGTTGAAATTGTATGTCCAGAGAAGCCACTTATTTCAAGACATTTCATTAAGCAAGAACAATGTTGCTGGTCAGATTGGTGAAATGGTAGGTGATTTGTGTTGACAGTTGAAGGCTTTATCAAGTTTGACATTTTTCTGTTTCTCTGAATAAAACCGACATTAGCTGGAATAGCACAGCCCACTGTTTTCATCAGGACTTGTGACAATGAATTACAAATTTAAGAACTAATTGGACAAGTCCCAATGCATGATAACTACAAGGCAGGACATTTTTGAGAAAGTTGGACAGCTTCTCTATGAGTATGGCCGTGATTTGAGTAATCTTTCTGCCAATATGGTTGGGAGACATAATGGTGTTGCTGCCAAGTTAGATACAAAAATAGAAAACCTGTATCCAAATTCAACCTTCAAGCCTTTTCATTGTATTGTTCATCAACAGAACATGTTCTAAGATTTTTAAATTAGATAATGTGTTTTGTCACAAAAACTGTGAACTATATCAGAGGTCATGCTCTGCATCACTGTCAGTTTAGCCAGTTATTTGAAGGCATGAATGATCAGTACACAAATGTCCCATTCTAAACAAAGTTCAGTGGCTTTCATGTCACAAGGTACTGAAAACATTTTTTGTGTTTGAGATGAAGGCTCAAAGCACAGATGAATTTAAAAATGAAAGCTGGCTCCAAAATCTTTTTCAGTGGATATTACTGTCCAACTGGAGTAACCTTAATTTAAAATTACAAGGGAAAAATAAGCTCAACACAGTTATATCAAGTGTTTCATTGCAAAATTAGCTTTATTGAAGTCCCAGTTGTTACGTGAAAATTTGATTCATTTTCCTATGTGCAAGTAGAAAAAAATGTCAATATTGAGTCTGTATTTGTCTTTGCTAAATACGACAATGATGTGATTTTTTTTCATCTTGTGATGATCAGTTTGCATTATTCTCGGCACCATTCACTTGGTGTTGCTTAGGCAGAGGAAAGTCTACAGATGGAACTACTGGAAATGCAGACTCCCTCAACACTCAAGGGAAAGTACCTAGAAGTTGGGGTTACTCTGAGGTTTTTTTTTTTTTTTTTTTTTTTTTTTTTCCTCTCTTCTCCCATGTCTTCCTCAGACATTTAAGAACTTCAGAAAGTTTGCCACAAAGATTATGATGTTTGGGTTCACATGTCTGAGTTATTTTTGTTTATGAAGGCCACAAAAACTTCTTGCAGAAGCAGATTAATTGAACATTTGTCATCTGTTGATCAACAGCTATTCCAATCTGATGTCTCAAAAATACTTTGTCTAAAGCAATGTAAATCGTCCGGATGAGGTAAAAATGATTAAATTGTACTACCTTATATTGTAAGTATTTTGTATTTAAAGTTTAGTTACCACTAGCTGTGTTTAACGTAAGCAAGTGTAGCCCTCGAAGTTGCATGTCAGATCTAGATAACTCTGGGTTAGTTTATGGTTGTGATCTTCCTCTCTGGAATCTGTTCCACAAAGTAGAACATCTTGAAGAGGCTGTCCAGATGGAACTTACTCCTCCTCACTACTGGAATAAATAAAAGATGAGGTGGATTTACCCTGTGTATGTGTCCTAATGGTGGCTAAGGAATTTAGCAGGATGCTAGAAATGTCTTGGGTGGGGCAGCTCTAACCAAATGTTGATAATGCAATTCCGACAACCTCCCTGTTCTAGCTTGGTCTTTTCAGTTGTATATGTCTCTAATAGATGAGGATAAGTAAATTAGATTTCAGTTTTTCTTTCTGCTTTTTTGTAATGTAAATCCGCTCCAAGGTTTTCCACTTTTTTTATAAATTGTGGATATTCTAATGCATATATGGATATTTAGGTACTATGTCCCTTCAGGAAGTTGATCATGGCTCTCCACAATTTCCTGTCCTTTGTCTATTTGTTGCACATGGATATAAGCCTTTAGAAAGCTTGGGCTGTGAAAATTTGAGGCCTAACTTTGTATCTTATAATTGCTGATGTGAAGTATTTAAATGTTGGTTTTTTTTTTTTTTGTGTGTGTGTGTGTGTCCAAACTTAGTTTGGAAACCATTTTCTCCTTGCACTTTCAACTTTATTCTCTTGCAGGAAATAGTGCCTCCTAGATTGCTAGAAAATTTTCTGACAATGGTTGATCCAGCATTATCTCAATCTGTTGATTCTGACATAACTCGTCACTGTGCCTACAACTTTCCTGCAGTAGCCTATACTCTTGGCCGGCATAACTGGCATTGCCTGAAATCCCTTTTTGAGACTCTGGCTGCTGACATGCAAGTGAGTGTAAGCATCGCGCCTATAATACCATCATATATATTCTCTCTCTCTCTCTCTCTCTCTCTCTCTCCCCCTCTCATCCCCCTTCCTTCATTGGCTCAATTTGTATTGAATGCTTACATCTAAACTTTTTACACTCTTCATTAAATTGGCCCTACAACCTTCAAAGTTGAATCTTTAAAAAGAAATGCAATTTTATAGCTTTTCATTGTTAATAGATTCTTTACCTAGATTACAAATTCCATGTAATTTTTTAAGCTGGATTTTGCTTGTGTGTAATGAGACCTGACAAAAGGAAAACTCTTCTTTTTACTAATGTACTTTGTCCTCAGGTGGACCTCTTTTTTATCCAGGTAAGTATAAGGATTTTTATTTGGTAACTTGTAAAAATATCACTAGTGTTTGGAAATTTTGAGGACCTAACAATATTTTAATTCCATTTATAAATACATGTTACGAAATAAAAATCCTTGTATTTGCTTTGATAAAGTTCACCTGAAGACGAAAGTGGCAAACTTTTTGTATTCTGTCTTTTTACAGATTAGATTGCCTTAGAAACTTGGATTTCCTGTATCCATGTATAATGACATCAAAAGCACTTTGTTAAAACAAAAAGAATTAAGTATATTTGAAACTTACTGACTACAGTAAAAGAATTTAATGGCAATAACCAGATTGTTACCAAAAGTGAGCCTTTGCTTCTATGCCCTGATGTTCCTGTTGACCAAATATACAAGTCATTGGATTACAAATTTATCTTGTAATGCTTTCACTTTGTATTTTCACTGGCTTGGAAATTGGTTTCCAAATTTAAGACTGCCAGGAAAATAAAATACAAATAGAATGTTGCAAAATAAATTATGGAAATTTCTTAATTTCTACTTTGATTATCCAGGTGTAAAATGTTTGTTTGTTTTTTTTTTTTTTGTTTTTTTTTTTTATCAACTTGGGCAGGGCCTAATTAGTAAATAAAATCGGCTCAATTAATTAATGCTAATTTTTCTTGTTTTCCATATAAGAATTGACACAGCTTTATTATGCCAGACATTGTGGTTTATGCAACTTTCAGCTGTGTCTCTCGCTCTCTGGAAAACTGGTAACCCTGCTTGCTTGCCTTTCGCCTAATTTGTTTGCCATACTCGGTTTCCTCCATATAAGAGCAAAATCATCTTGCTAACTCTATTCTTTCGTGTTTTGCCTCTCTCCCTCTGCAATCCCCCTCCTCCTTCTCCATTCTTTGTGCTGAAGACTTCTCAATGATGCATTACTTCTTGAATCTTATTTCTTAAACTCCTTCACTCTTCCCAGTGGAAAGTTCGCCGAACCTTGGCATTCTCCATCCATGAACTTGCTGTTATTCTTGGTGAGGACATAACTCACAAAGACCTTGTTCCAGTTTTTGATGGATTCCTCAAAGATCTTGACGAAGTTCGAATAGGTGTCTTAAAACATCTTATGGAATTCCTAAAGGTAAGTTATATATGCATGAGCTTGTTGTGTGTTTTTATATATATATATATATATATATATATTCATATTCTATTTCACCCCAAGCATTAAGTCACAGGGGCTTACTGAATGTTAGACTGAGGGGAAACTTTTGAGGACAAAAGATTAAGATGGAAGATAACAATAGTTTTTGCATTTAAATTTTTGAAGATCACTTGGCTGGAAAGCCAGAAGCGGGAATACATGCAAGGGAAGAAACTGTTAGCATGTAACTTTACAGCCATTTAAAGTGTAAAATGAGACCTATCTGCCAATCTAATACTGCACTAAAATTCAAAGTCTAAATATCATATAGGAAATTTCATCAGAACAATTAGAGCCTGAAATTCTATATAGAAAAGGCACAGGGAAGCTACATTACAGTGGTTGGAAAATGACTGACCAATAAAATTGTAGATTCTTTGGATTTTTATCAAGAATCTCTGAATATATCACAGGAGCATCAGATGAGATGTGGCAGCAATATTCAAAGCAAGGGCAAATGGTAGACTAAGTTGTAAGACAACTTTTCTTGCCAGAATCTAACAATACTGAACCCACTTTCTTAGCTGCAGACTGAGCAATTGATTCAATATAATCTTTCCATTTCATGTCAGCTGAAAACCTTAATCTGAGAAGGTGCAATGAATCTGTCATGGAGGTTTGCATCAGTCATGCTTATTGAAGGTAAAAAAGTTCTCTCAGGTGATTAAGACAGCAATTTCGTTTTTGAGGTGTTACAATTACCAAGCCACCCATTTGAGAGCTTGATAGGCTCTTTCAGCAATAATCGTTAACACATCAGCAGTTGATAGTCTTTTTATTTTATTTTTTTTTTTTTTTTTTTTTGTTTCTTTACCAGAGCTCGTATTGCAATTCTATTATTGCTTTTCTCTAGCACTCTGTATTGTTCTCATATTCATTTCTATGCTTGGCTGGATTAGATTTTTGTATTTTTCAGTGATGTTCTGTTTATTCCCCCCTCATCCAGCAGGGGGCAGTGATCTCCCTTCTCTTTCCATATGTTGTCTTCTACACCTGATTTTTTTTCTCTCTCTCTCTCTCTCTCTCTCTCTCTCTCTCTTCCTATTCCCCTCTAATGTTACAGCTTTACAATGTTCTTGCAGTCTTACCTTAAGGAGGCAGTCTGTTTCTCCTTCATTTCATACTACAGCAGTCCAGGGTGGCATAAGCAGTCCTTAGTCATGTTCTCTATGGGGAGGGGGTCTTACTCGGAAGAAATGTCAAACCCTTTTTGAAGGTTGTCCTGATGTTATATGGACAACAGATCTTTTTGTATTTTCTTCAATACTCTCTTCACATAGGATAAGCTGACCAAAGCTGTTTTCTGAATATTATCTTGTACCCTTCTATGCCACTTTATCAGAGCTGCTGATGGTAGGGTAGTTATGTTAAATGGTACTGCTTATACTGACCATTTCTTGATCATATGCCTCTCAGTCACCAGAGATATATGCTTGCTGATGTAAGCAGTGGACAATCCCTTTCTTTACATTGTATGGGTGGTGGGAGTTGAGGTATTATCCGGTGACTGTTTGCTTGTGGTATATGGATGTCTCTCACTAATGCTCTGAGTGAGATATTAGTCCATCCAGGAAGACTGGTTTCTCTCTCTATTGTGAACAGTATTGTTGATCTTATGGAGTTCACATAGTTCAGTAATAGCTGAACCTCTTTTTCTTGTGGCCAAAGTATGAAGGTGTTATCTACATATCTCTACCATAGGGTTGGCCTTAGTGGTGTGGATTCAAATACCATTTCTTCAGAGTATTCCAAGTATGTTTGCCATTGCTGGTGATATTAGCAAGCCCATTACTAAGCCTTCATCTTGTCAATATGCATAATCCCATTCCAAAGTGTTTGTGTACAGAAAGTTGGCATCTCCAAGTTATCTATTGGTATATCAGTTTGTTCTCCTAGAGATGAGTCTGATGCCAGTTTGCCCTGTGTACCGAGAGTGTCTCCTCTGTGGGTACCTTGGTAAATTCCCCACTTCCAGGTTCATCTGCTTGTGTTGGATGGAATCATCTTTGATTTCCAGTGGGCCAATAATATCCATATCACCATCCACTTGAGTAAAAGCCTTCAAAATCAGTTTGAATTTAAGAAACTCCTGAATAAAGATGAGGACAACGTAAATAATTACAATACCTCGTCTTGGAAATATAGATAGATATGACTACATACGTTGGGTGTCACCACAGGTTGTGAAGCGACCAACTACGGTCGGCTGTGTATGCCTGACTCCCTATGTACACATCCTTCTCCTTAGCTGTGATTGTATTCAACAAAATAAATGCTTTTCAGGACACTGGCTGGGAAAGAGCAACAGTGTGAATTCTCACTTGGCTGTCAGTTTTTCCCTTAAATGAACTGAACTATCTTCCTAACTTCTTACTGGTCCCTTCATCCCTGGACACTGGGCAGCTACTCACTCCCTAATCACCTACTTGACTGCTGCACCCATTTCTATCTGACTCTTCCTCTCTGCTTATATGGATAATGGCTGGTGTCTCACCACCCCTATCTTGTTCTGGTACAAGTGACCACCCATTTGTCTTCAAGGACTACCTTTTAGGAATTGTCTAATATCATTAACATTTTGTTGCCAATTCAAAGGCAGCTGGAGACAAATCCTGAAAACAACTTCAACTTAAATTCGCTCAAAGGTAGACTGAACTTTTTTTCTTTTCTTTTTAATTATTTAACATTAACTCTCATTAATTGTGGAGGTTTTGGGTGCAATAAGCAAAATGGCTAAGAAGGCTTTCATTTTGTCAAAAATAACTTTCCACGTGTTTACGTATGGGTAGAGCCCAACATTAGTTTGCTCTTTCTAGCCTATTTCTCTCGTTGATAAATGTTTGTCATTTATAAATAAACGAATTCACTTCCATGAAGGCTATCAGGTGCCTCCGTGGGGCCAGTAGCTTCCATAAATTAGCCATGGATGATTAGATACTCGGCAGCATCTAGTGGTCATCACTTACCTCCACTTCACTGTCATATGCTCTTTAGTAAATCTTTCAAAATCATCATTGGAGTTCAAATCCAACAAACTGAATAATGGCTTTGTTGGCTGTTGATGTGGCAATTTTTCTTTACAAAAACCATGGGTTTTAATCACTGTAACCCTATGTAGAGTGTAGAAGAATTCAAAATGGTGTTGGAAAACGGAAGTTTAGCCTTGTTCCAAAGAGGTAGTAAGCTATTTCCTGCTTAAAATACCAGAAATAAGTTGACAAGTGTTTATAGCAACCATCTATCTCTAGGTGATAGAATGCACTTAGTGTGCAAAGGGAGAGAATTCTATAGCGGCAATTTTTGCCTTCAACGTCTTAACAATTAGACTGATTTAAGACTCCATAGTTTTTGGTTTTCTTTTATTTTCACTCTCCAAGATCTTCAGATGGTGAATTGCTAAGACAAAAAAAAATTTGATAGTTGTGATTTTTTTATATATATATATATATATATATATATATATATAAATATGCATGAAATGTGCTCAGTTAAAAATTAACTTTAAGAATATGTAAGGGAGCTAACTCAATCGGTTGTGAACTGGGGCAGGAATTGGCTTTTTTTTTTTTCTTTTTTTTAACACCTCAAAAACAAAAATGCTCTCTATTAATCATCACAAAAATCCTTCCCTGCCCACCATTAGAATGTCTGACGCTCAACTTTTCGAGAGCACCTTTCTGCAGCTGCTCTGTCTGACGTTGTCTGCTGACCTGAGATGGAACGAATACATTAAGTCAATTGCTTCGTCCACCGCAAGGAAAGTTGGCTCCCTGTGCTGTGCCAGGGAATTATATGGTCTGGAGCCCCTTCTGTTTTCCTCAGTTCTTGATAAGATCCAGAGACAGATATGCAATGTAATTGGCCCTGATCTGGCATCTTTTCTGCAGTCGCTCTCTCACAGGCATGTCATCGCCTCTGTCTTTTTAACAAATACTTTCATGGTAATTGCTCTGATAAGCTATTTGCGCTGGTTCCCAGACTAAATATATTTAAGTGTCCTACGAGCCTGGCATCCCGCTCTACCCTTTCACTGTTGAAACTGTTAAATGTAGCCATCTTGTACTCCAATAGCTTTATATCTCGCACCTCTCGCCTGTGGAACTCCATTTGCTATTCTTGTTTCCCTGATAGCTATAATAATTCAAATGTAATGTCAATAGTCATCTCCAGTTGCCTTGATCTATCCACTGTCCTTCTCATCCTTTCCTCTATCACTCCTATCTGCTCTCGTTCCAAATCCTCTGTAACCCTTGCATGCTAGTGGCTCCCCGCCTTGTTTGGGTGAAATGCTTTAAAAAAAAAAAAATAGTTAATTTAATTTTTTTTATTGTTTTAAAATACTCAACCTGCAATTTATCTTATTTCTATGACAGCATTTTTAAAATGCCTATAAATGCGACCTATACTAGATACAGTTAATTAAATGAAGATCTTGTGTGTGATGGAAAGCATATTATCAGAAAGAACTGTTAATGAGATGCTTAACCAGTTCAGTTAATTAGAGCCTCTAGTACTTTGACAAAAAGAGGGTAGAAGGCTGATAGGATTGGGTGGTTTGCCAGAATTCTTAAAACTGGAACTAAATGAAGATTTCTAACAAGCAAGCGGCAGCAGGGTATTTATTTTAGTTTAGTGAGAATGCAGTTCAGGAGCACGTTTATTGCAAGGATACCATAAAGTCTACATGCTTTGACGGTCTAGTGTTTTTTTTTTTTTTTTTTTTTTTGTCAGCAAGAGGCTTTACATAAGTGATACCAGTCGGTTATTTGCAGTTAATTTGTTTAAATTGTTGATTAGTTTGCCTCATGTGGCAATAAGTGTAAGTAAAATAGCCTCTACTAAATTAGGTAGCCAAGTTGTAAGTTCTGAATATCGAAATGAACTTTTGGGCAGTGAGTCAAAACCTAGAACTTTTCTAACATTAGTGGCAATGGTCTTCATCTAGCTAATGTGGGATGTGTTTCTGCTACACCCCTTTACAGTAAACACCATTTAAATTTCCCCCTCTCATCAGAATGCAGAACCCACAACTAAGGAATTTCACTTGTGTGTGAGATTTTTGCCACTAGTTGCCACCTAGATAGGCTATAGAAACCCTGTATGCCTCCTTTAACTCGTAGCTGGGGGAGTAAGAAATATTTATACCTTACCCAAGGGTATTTGTGTGAAAGTGAATCTAATGATCTCTGCTGGAATTAGGACTTTTCTCAGATTTCTCATCCCAGGCCTTATTCCATTACACTATACACACGCCCTACAATTTCAGGGACTAATCAAACCGATATGTATCTGGCTTTGAAAGGGATGGCAGGTATATGCTGGTCAGAAATTAATAAAATGGCAATATTTGGTCTGAAATTAGTAAGCCACACCTAAAACTACATGTGACTGATGATGCTTTCTAGAGGCATAGCTATATGGCCTACTTGAGAAAATGTCTGAAAAATCTTTTGAACAAAAAGCCAAATTGGCTACCAAAAATAACTCGTGAACAAGGACTTTCATCCCAACTCCCAGTGTCAAAATTGTGTGTATCCCCTCCCTCCTCTGTGTGAGTGATGAATAGAATTGTAACCTAAATGCATACATCTTTCCTTCTTGGGAATTGAAAAATAACTTTGTAATTTTATTTTTTTTATCAAACTGGTTGGCAAATGACAATTGATTTGAATTCTATAAAATGGTAGATAAGGATTTTTATTTAAAGTTTGTTCACATTTTAATAATTTAGTAAATGTATAAATTTATGAATAAAAAATTTCACTTCTTTTATAAATGATAAATATTGCATTAGTTTTTAGAATGTTGTAAATATAAAATTCTTGTAAATCAAAGTGTTTAATATTTTTGTAAATTCTCAAGAACAAAAAAAATTCACTTGTTTAGGTTTTTATTACAATTCTAGTAGTTGCTTTTTTTTATTTTTTATTTTTTTTTATAAAGCAAACTCTGCCAAGTCCTGGGGAAAACAGTCCCTTTACCACTGGAGATAGGGGAAGGGAGAGGGGGTTCTGAATATATGAATGCCAAAAACTCTTAATGCAATGTGTGTCCATAATACTGAATGCAATTATTTTTCTTTTCTTGCAGCTGTTAAAGCCTTCTGTGAGGAATGAATACTTGCCAAAAGTCCAAAATTTTCTAACAACTGATAATCATAGAAACTGGCGTTTCCGTTTGGAATTAGCTGAGTAAGTGGCCTAAATACTTCTCATAGGCCTTAAAAATTGTTTTTAAAGATTATTGCAATTCTGGTGATGCTTTTGACATGATTGATGAGAGTTGATAGTTTTCAGGTTCTTCTAATTATAAACCTCCATTGTATAAAATTTTAATTTTGCTGAAAGAATTTTTTTTCTCTCTTATAAATTTTGAATTTATTTTTTGCAGGCAGTGTGAACCTCTGTGTAACTTATTCCATGCCCAAGAAAATAGTGCATTTTTATTGCCAATTGCGTTAGCCTTGTTAAACGATAAAGTTGCTGAGGTTCGACTTGCTGCTTGTTCATTGGTAAGTCTATTTTAATTTTCATTGTTAAATTCTGAAATATTTGACATTGGACTAATTGTTATAATTCATTGAATGAAGCTATATAGAAGAAATAAGGATTTCTTGCACAGAATAATGGAGTCCTTAATACACCATTCCTTGTCTTTCAGTGATCCCTGAAGGGCTGGGGTAAATTACCTTCCAAAGGAGTAACTCCCGAGTTTTTCCCCCTTCCACTCTAGATGGGTTGATGGCGCCTTTCTATAGGGGTTTGAACATTTCTCTCCCTTACATGAAAGTCTTTGCTGTGTGAGGCACTTGTCAGTGCCCCTCCTCACTTGATAGTTTTTATATTTATTTATAT
Organism: Acanthosepion esculentum; assembly: GCA_964036315.1. Taxonomy (NCBI): domain Eukaryota; kingdom Metazoa; phylum Mollusca; class Cephalopoda; order Sepiida; family Sepiidae; genus Acanthosepion; species Acanthosepion esculentum. The sequence continues at coordinate 23,269,502 of OZ038510.1, read as the reverse complement.
ATATATATATATATATATGTAATTCGCTTCCACTACTCCAAATTTTTGCAGGGCCTGTGACTTACTCAGCCCTTCCGTCAATGGCTTCTCTGGCCACTACAAACTGAACCTCAACTTATGGGTCCAGTTTTGCTTATTCTGTGTAACCTTCTAATATGCATCCTTTGCTTTATATTTGAGTTTGTGAATAATGCCCTTACCACATCCTCATTAGGTATGCCTCTACCTTGAGTGGCTCTTGGGCTTTGTATTGGGTGAAAAGTTAAACTGAGAAATATATAAAACTGCTAAATGGTCTTGTTGTTGAGTGATACCTGAAAACTTCAGGCCTTGATTTTTTTTTTTTTAATTCATTAAAGACTAAAAAATTGTTCCCTGCTGATTGTAAAGAAATTCTGTAACAAATTAAATCTTAATATTTAAGCATTCACTCCCCTTCCCCATTCACTGTGTACTTGCTGACACTTGTTTGTATCTCTTTGCTTTTTAGGTGAGCACTCTGTTAAAACAGTTGCATGACTCCCATGAGCAATACTACCAGAACATGGTCATGGAAGTGATAAATTGTTTTGCTGCATCGCACAAATGGGCAACTCGCCAAGTGTAAGTACTTGTTTTTTATATATATATATATATATATATATATATATATATATGAATCACCCCCACCGACAATCTCTGAAACTCATTGCCAACAATGCAAGATATTGCTGAAACTGTAATTATGCAATCTGAATTCTCCTTGCAGTCTTTCCTATTGTGGGGAACTGTCTTGGCAGGTTTAGTAGCCTCATTCCATAACTCACAGATGGTTACTTTGCATTGAACTTTGTAAATTTTGTTCAAATTTACAAGTTATTCCTTTACACCTGCTGTAATGTCAGCTTGTGATCCGTTGTAGCAAAAGCAAATTAACGTATTACTCTAATCCAGTTTAGTAAAGAAAATGTCGTTCATCTGTTGTATTACTACTTCCACCAAATCGTGCATTTCCCTTCAGTTTTTTAGGATGCTCATATATTTTGAGCTGTTTTTGTCTTGCTTCCTGTTACAGGATGCTGCAATAATGTCTCTCTCGATCTCATAGCTTCCCCCTTCCATCCTCTTGTTCAACCATGTATTTGCAATCTTTGTAAACCATTTCTAAAACTCTCTCCTGCAATTCTATTCAACCTTTCCAGGTGTTTGTTTGGTTGTTTTTTTTGTGTGTGCGTCTCAAATTCCCCCCCACTTCACTGGCATTTTTTCTGCTTCTCTTATTCACTCTAACCACACCTCAGCCTAATTCTGATAAGTTCACGTCCTTCAATTTTTTTTTTCTTTATGCATAATTAATGCACGCAATGTTTTGAATTTTTCTTGGCTGCTGATCAGTGACGGTTTCGGGTGCTTTTACATTTTCTTTGCAAGTGCCACAAGTTCATCCCCCTTTTTATTATAGACTGTTTCATTTGGTATCAACTAATCGGAATGTTGATCTATTTGGTAAGGATATGCAAACTGCAATTATGGTAGATGGAAAGTTGTCTTTCACATATGCCACTGGCTATCATATACAGAAATTACAAAACTCCCCCCCCCCCTCACTCCTTGGGTAGCAGTTCAATAATGTTCTCGTCATATGGGTCTGATTAAAGAATTTTTCAATATCGGAAGTTGAAACTGGCTTGGAATAGTATGTTTATTGTATTGGCAAAGATATCTTTGTTAATTTTCTTGATTGAAAAATCTTGGTCTCATTTGCATATAACATCTGCAGCAAGGATCTGCTTAATTTTATTTTTCGGTATCTAATACTTCAGCAGCAGATCTTTTTCCATGACTTAAGTTTCCATTTGACTTCTTGAAATTGTTTTGCTGATGTGATTTTTAGTTCTCATAATTTCAAGTTAATCTGAAAAATAATTTAATTGCAGGGAGACGTTATTCTTTCAAGACTGGTATCTAAAATATTTTTAAATGTCCAACTTTAATGTGACTCTGCTAACTTGACATAACTTTAATAACTTCATTTTCTTCTTGATAATAAATGGATGTATAATTGTCATGATTGTTCTAATGAATAGTCTGGCCTTTGAGTGCATTGGGGAGGGGATGTAAAGTCACATAAGGATGTTTGCTTTTGAATTTGTCTTGCTATTCTTTCATCTGGTTATAGAAATATTCTATATACTCATCTGAATTTTTGTTTCGGCAAGATTGGACCAATCTTTAAGTCTACTCTTTGAAACTGACTTTTTTTTTTTTTTTTCATATTTATCTCATCTAGATTTCCTTATTGCTTTTGAGGTTGGAATACATTTCATGAAATAAATATCGATCTTTATAGTTCATTGGCATGTTGTCATTTCTCAGCAGGGGAGTTTGTGCTTTCATTCTTGCAGTCATAAGCTTGGCATTTTAAATGCCTAAGCAGTTTTACTTGCCAATAAATTCCTGCTTTCAATGCAATCATGCAAGCTTACTGAATCCTGCCTTAAGCAAAGGATGTCTTTGGAAAGCCTGATAGGCTTCTTTTTTAAATAACAAAAATGTTTTTATTTTATTTCTCTAAATCTATGCTAAGTTTTTCACTTGTGGAACTCTTTTGGCTTTGTTTTTTCTTCTTCTTTTTTTTTTTTTTTTTTTTTTTTTTTTTTTTTTTCCAAAAGCTTGATACCTCTGCAAAGTTGCAGAAAGTATATGGAGAGGTGTAAGAGCTAGACACGTACGAGTGGTTCCAGCATTTCTACAGTGACATTCTCAGGGGCCTACTGCCAGCAGAATTGTAAAGTGCATGCATCTGTTTTAGAATGATTGTTGAATCACTGTGCATGAATTTTTTTTGAGAATGGGAACATTAGTTGCACTTGAGACCCCATTCTCCTTGAGGATAAGACATGTCTTCCAAGTTTATGCCAAAAAATTTCTTTCATTTGACCAAAAAGAAAATCTGGTTTCAGCTATGTAGGATCTCCTTGATTTTTATCAGAAAGAGGATGGCTGTCATAATGCTTTTATGGTTATAACACCCCCCCGTGACAAGGATTAGTCTTAAGACTAAAGTATGAAAGAGTCAAAATAATATGAAGACATGTAGTTTTCTTTAACTACATGGGCATTGTTTATCATTAGTATGCTCCGAATGGTCACAATAAACAAGGAGTATGACTGTGACATGTTGCAGGAGGCTGTTTGTCAGAAAAGGACAGAATTGCGTGCATCCAGTGAGTGACAACTCCACCATGACTGCACTTGCTCATTCAGTGCAACAGTTGTTTTTTTTGCCAAGAACAACATTCCCCAAATCAGACAACCTCCATATTCATTTTGTTCTTTTCATTCGCAACCTACCCCCCCCCCCCCCAGCCCGATATTCAAAATTGAAAGGCATACTAGTTCCAGATATCAAGCATGTGTGTGTTTTTGTTTTTGTTTTCTGACTTATAAGTTATTCATTCTACTGATTCCTCTTGGAACTTGTATACAATTTAATTGTAGTAGAAATTTGACACAAATTTGCAAAGACTGAAATTCTCATCTTCAGCTCCTGCGTTAACCGATATTGTACACAGGATTCTTGCTAATGACTTTTCCTCCCCTTTTTAGATTTGCCCAATTGTGTTGGTCAATATTGGAAGACAAGAGCATTCCAGCCGAGAGATTTGCCAGAGATTTTCTACCAAGTTTGCTCAACTTAGCCAATGATGTGATTCCAAATGTCAGGATCACTTCCAGCAAGACGTTATCCCAATGTGTTCTGTCTGTAGGTAAGTCAAATATTGGTCACTTATTTCCAAAACTATTCATACAGATGCTGAAGTGTCTTCAGACATCAATTCCATAAGGCAGCTACATCTCTGGCATTTCTTCTCAATAATGGACAAATGTCTAAGACCTTTGCCCTGACAGAAATAAGTACTGCATTACTAATGGAACCAGTTTACAAATTTGCCGATTTCTGATAACAACCTCTTTCATTTTAACTTCTATATTTCGTTTAACATCTGTTCTCACTTTCTGGGATTGAAATCAGCCTGCTTAATTTAGAGGTGACAGGTTTTCCTTCTACGAACTTCATTTGAACTTGTGTAATTTTATGAAAAAAATCCCAAAAAAAGTTGATGTTTTCTTAAATCTTGATAATCTTAGACATGCAAATTTTTCTAATTTGCAAATAATTAAATGCGAATCCTTTCTTCTTCTCAGATTATTTTGTATCTCCCCAAAATCCATATTATGAGAAACTTGTTGAAACCATGCTTAAATTACAAGTAGACAAAGACAAAGACGTTCGTTACTTCTCTGCCATGGCACCCAACAAATTCCAAAAAGACAGTCAGGATGAAAATGACTGCCAAGATACAGTGAGTTGTTTTTTTTTTTTTGTTTTTTTTTTTTTCTTTTATTTTACTTCTCTGCTTGAAAAATATTGGCTTGCTTTTTCTTTTAAGGACCCAACTGTCTAACTTTGAATAGCTCATCTTCTATGACACTGGCATTTGCATTTATTATAAACTGTTTCAACAGAGGTCGTAGCCCAACATAGTCGGTTTGATTCCAAAAAGGTATATGAGCAGATCAGACGTTCCAGGCTGGATCTGGACCTGCAAGCCTGAAGTTTTGGATTCCCGGCTTTTCATTACTGAACTTTGTATAAACCCACTTATTCAGCCGATGGTATCTTCATTCTGCACAATCATCTTTTCTCGTCTTTGGTCTCGTAGAATTGTCTTTCTAAATTTTGAGAATGCATTTTTCTGTCCACTGGTTTTTAGATTACCTAGATCTGATGATTTCTCTTCCAGGTGCCTGTATGAGAAAGTATCTGATGCTTCAGCCAGCAGGGACCAGCTCCACGTGTGGACAAACTATCCATCAAACAAACGAACGGATAGACTTCCATCTGTGATACTCCCAGTCAGCCCGATGCAATGTTACCTTGAAAAAAACAAACAACCACAAACATACATAGGTTATGAAAAACCACCTGAGGTTGACTAACATACATTTTCTAGGGAGACTTAAGGTTGCAGGTTTTAATTTATTCATAATAATGGCTCCACAAGGTTTTAAAGGATCCCTCCTTTCCTCCCCCCCTCTTCTATCTCCTTTACAACTAATCTTCAATTTAATCAATAAGCCATTAGTATCTCTCCCCCCCCCCCATCCCCACAAAAATAGTTGTTCCCTTCATATTGACCAATAAAGGGGCCTAAAAAAATACTTTCTCTCTCTCTCTCTCTCTCTCTGTCTCAATTTTGAGCTGCTGATATCACTATCACTTTTTTTGCCTCTTGTAAACGCGCCTTGTTTAGAACTTTTGGTTACATTGTTTTCCTATTTGTAAAATACATCTAGGATGGGGAAGACTTGGGCCATACTTCCCATTTTATCTTGTCTTGGGATGCAGAAGCCATTGTTTATTCCCTTCCTTTCCTGTTGGGCACAGGAAAGTGTCTAGACAAGCAAAACTGCTAAATATCTATTTTGGACCAAGTGATGGAAGCAGTTTTCATTTGTACAGAACACTTATGCTGGAATTTTTTTTTTTTTTTTTTTTTTTTTTTTTTCCTCTCGGTTTTAATAGTTCCATCAGGATAACTTGGGTGGTTTAGGAACCCCAATTCAATCTCGCTCTCTCTCTCTCTCTCTCTCTCTCCCTCTCCCCCCCCCCCAATATTAGGCATGTATTTGCAGAAATCCTACTTCAACAGAATTTAGTGTTTGCATGGCCAACAGTTTTATCAGCAGCAATTGTTGAGTGATTATCTCCCACTTATTTGTTGGCCAATTCTCTTACCCTCCCCCTTTCATACAATTGCCCCCTCTCCCCTTATCTCTTTGTACAAATAGTAGGCAAAAAAAAAAAATTTTTTTTCTCTTAGAGAAAAACTTGCCACTTAGCCCAACAATATATATATATATATATAAATATATATATATATGTGTGTGTGTGTGCATATGCTGAAATTATGGATTTTTTTTTTTGTTCTGTCCTGTTCTAAATCAAACATTCACATCCGGCCATGATTCTTTTTATTGAAATGGAGGAAGTGTTTCTTCTAAATTGGGTTTATTTATGGAAATATCTAAATTTTTAGATTTGTCCTTTTGATAACTTAAGGATGGAGTGGTGGGTGTCTTTTTGTTTAAATGAATTTTTTTTAATTTTTTACACACAAACAGGTTCCCCCTCCTCCCCTTTACCTTTTCTCTCGTTTGTAGGTACAAAAAGGGTGACTTACATAATATAACTGGGTCTGTTTTACCCCTTTCCCAAAGGTGTTATCTTATTCTTTCTCTCTCTCCCCACCTCCCACATATATGTAATTTCTCAGATGCTATGAGTGATAATAGACTAAGTTCTTTTTTTTTTTTTCTTTACTTCTGTCATTTCTATTGAGAAATTAAAATAAAACAAATTTCATATCTGCTGACAAAATGTCATTTCTCATGGATAATATATCTGTCCCACCTTTACATGCCCAATCTGGCTGGCTAGTTTGGGATGATGTCATTTTGCTAACTTTCTTTCTTTCACCCTGACCAAACTTTATCCTTGTTGCTTAAAGGAAAAACTAACAAACTTCAGTTGTTTGTGCCAAGCATTCTCTCAATTGCCAAGCTACAGTCTAGGGAAACTAATTTATGGCACTAGTTTCCATCAAAAGGCCTCTCCTGAATGGCTTAAAAGTTTGTTTTTTTTTTTTTTTTTTTTTTTTTTTAACTGTTCTGCAAATGTAGATCCTGGTTTTTGGTAATTGTAGCTAGGGTTATTGTTTTGACCTTTTCTCACGTGGATGGGATTGGCCACTTGGCTGTAGTGGTAGCCACACCACACTTCACTCTTTCTGCTCATAGCATTGGATTTATCACTGGATATAAAACTTTTGTTAAAAGATTTTTTTTTTTTTTCCTCCCCCCTTCAAATATTTTGATTTTAAACAGATGCTGCATTAAATATTTTATTGAATTTTTCCTTTTCTTGTCTTCTTTGTTTCTGTGTTTTTGTGTGTCTGCCTGCCTGCGTGTCTGTCTCTTGTGATGGTTTTAATTATTAACAATGAACATAACCTGGTTTTAGCCTATTTGATTATTTTTCTTAATCAACTGAACATGTATTTAAAAGGAAAACAATTACATTTGCTTCTCTGTGGAGGACAAATGTTTTTCTGTCAACGTTTACTGTGTACATCAATAAAAAAAAAATGCTTTTTTTACTTTTCCTTAGATGACGTATTGAGAACCGTTATTGATTTTTAGCATGTTTATTTTAGTGTATAATGAGCATATGCAAATATTTTATTTCTATAAACAAGGACAATTTTAAGATGTACGACACCAAAGTTTTTGTGATGTGTTTTTTGTCCTTTAGAATTTCATTGCTGTGACTGCACACAAATAAGATGCTGAATTTTAAATTTAGCAAAATAATCTAGCAATGTCCTTTTTTAAATTCTTTTTGTTTCCATCTTTCAATAAATGTCGCATTGTGATACTAGATCTGCCAAGAATGATGTAATGCAAGAACCTGGATGCAAATTTACTATAGAATCTCTAGTGATTAAAGCAATTTCTTTCCCTTTTCTAGTGATATATCCCTGTATTGAATTACCTGATTTTGTAGATAAACTAAACAATTAAATATACAATAGAATCTACGTACAAAAATGGAAGAAAACGGTACTTTAACTTGCCTAGATATGCTACAATGCATTGACGGAACCTTTTTAAAACTTAGTTTCCACCAAAAATCAACTAATAAAGTAATTTCAACTCCCATCATCACAACAAAATAAAATCTGGAATAGTCATTAGATTCTATTTAAAAGCACTAAGAATTTGCAGCCCTTAATATTTACATGAGAAATACTTTCAAGCTACTACCCCCCCCACACACACACACACACACACACACATTCTCGGCTTCAATGTTAAACAAAAGGCTCGTATATAATATTCTAAAATAGAAAAATGGCCCCTCATGACAAACCCAATGAATCTAAATTATTTTACCCACTATCTCTATTGCAATTACAATAAATAATTTATCCAAGCTGAACATGAAATTTGTCACAACTACACCTAAAACAAGACTTAACCACTACAAAATAAGCTAAAGGAGGAATTTAATCATACATGTAAGGATTGCCAAAAAGAATACATAGGAGAAACCTCAAGATTATATAAACACAAGGGACTTTTTTTTTTTTATACAAAATACCTTCATTGCTCACCATAATGACTGATCACTTTCTTTTAGCTACTGTAAGAGAAAACCAAGACAGCCTTTTTAGAAAGTGCCTTAATCACTAAATCTTGCATGGTAAATTTGTATTTTGTATCTAGGTTGTTTCACTATGCTTCACAGATCTTCTATGATCAGTTTTGTTTTTAACTTAAAATTGCCAGTGTTTCTATTTCATGTGTAGTTGCATTACTGTAAACAAACTTAGTTCAATGAAGTTCTAAAGGCTGGAACACGTCCACTTTGTCATACCTCTCTCTCCATTGAAGTGGAATCGATGCATATGTAGGAGTGCCTGTTAATGGTCAAAGCAACTATTCTTATATGCACTGGCTACATGTGCCTGAAAAGAAAATGGGGGGGGGGGGGCACCTGTGTTACATCTCTGGGTAGGAGGGTCCCTATTGGTTAATAGATTCCCATATCGGGCAGTAATTGCCTGTGCACTCCATTCTGCAAGATGACTTTATACACCCACTGATAACTCTTCCTTAATAATGGTTATGAATTGTTTAGAACCAAACAAGGAATACATTTTGTTTATGTAAAACGCAATAGAATCTGTTGTAATAACAGAAATAGTCTGTGTGTCCTCTTACCAAAGGAGACAAACTGAACAAGATTTAATCTCTGGGGACTAAAGCATTAGTTTGTGAATATGATGCAAGTTCAATCCCTAGCTTGGGTAGTATAAGTATACCTAATGTTAACTGGACAAGCAATAACTAAACTACTAAATGATGAAAACAGAATTACTCTAGTCCGTCCTGTAGATTAAACAAAGGATTCAGGTAGAAATTCTCAGGTCACCTGAATTGGAAGCTCTGCATATTACATCAGGTGCTAATGACTAAATATTTTTTTTTTTTTAACTTGTGCTCTGTAATATCCACCTCCATCCTTAAGGTGCTCGCTTAGAATGTTTGCATTCCGGTTATGGAGCTAAAGTTTTGAATCTAATCCTGAAGACAGTATTGTCTTTAGCAGGCAGCTGAGAATGGTACTCTGTGTTGACCCGAGCCTCTAGTGAAACTCTTGTCAATGACTGCCAGCATGTAGTCATAAATCTTGACTGATGCTTTCTGTGTCCTGGCTTTGTTCAAAGCAGGTGCACAAAATATACTTTTTGTCATAAACTGCAACTCCCCAGAGCAGAAGTTTTAAAACAAACAAACAAGACCCTAGATCGCACAGAATATGGCTGACTAGTTTAAAATCACTTCTGGCTTTGAATGGATTGCAACATTTCTGTAGGCTTTTTGTGTGTGGTGTTAGTTATTTTAAACAAAAATTCAACAGTTGAGAATAAATGTACAACAGGATTTGATCTCAAATATTTATTGTCTGGCAAACTGTATCTCCTGGGTGTAAATGAAAAATGGCTAAGTGAATGGAAAGTTTGTTTACATTTTACCCATCCCCCAAGACACAGTGATGCAGATAAATGCTTCTGCAATGCCTTGGTAATGACAGTGGAATGGTTTTAAGTAGGGGGGGGGGGGTCTGACAAAAACTCAGAATCTGTGCCCATCACCACCTGCAGGGAATTTAATGCCAAGTCCTATGCTATAATTTATGCAAAGCCAATCTATCATTTCTGAACGGAAAACCTTGAAAGAAAGAAAAAAATTTAAGACTGCAGGATTTTAGAGATCAGTTATATATTTCATGTGACACTATTACTTTTAAGCTCTTTCAAACAAAAACAATTTTACTACCTTCAGGGGGGTGTGTGTGTGTGCAGGCAGCCAAATAAATCTCTTGCAGCAATGGAAGCTCTGAAGACTCAGTACTATTCATCAACAGAATTATTGAATGAAAATAGTTTAAAAAAAAAAAAAAAAACCCTGTGATTAGTTTGTCAGAATAACAAAAATGGGAAAGAAATGACAAGTCTCTCTCTCTCTCTCTATATATATATATATATATATATATATATATATAAAAACAACTGAAAGGTTGAGTCTAAAGTGGGTAGCAAGCTGTTTTTCTGACGCGGATAAGTTATAAAGTAATAAAATAAGCTTACGGAAAGGAAGAAAGCTAACAACACGTGAAGGATTCTGGAACACTGAAACAAATCTGATTTAAGAGGATGGCAAAGTAGGATCTTTGTACTTTCAGGCCTGTCATTTATTGCACCCAGTCTGTTAATTTGCTAAGGGCTAAACAGGAAGTGATTGAAATAGTGACTAGCCTGAAATGGTAAATCCTTCACAAGTGGCATAAAATAATCTGGCAAAGTTCTTTCATTTCATCCACCCCCACCCCCTTAAAAACTGGTATCGGTACATAACTATATCTTGTATAGCAAATAAATACCAGCCAGCCATCCTGGTGGTGAATTGGGGTTTAATGATAATGCACAGTATTTTTTGTTTTGGGGGTTGTAATTCTAGAAATACTCACCAACAGGCATCTGCTCAAAACTCATGACAAGTCATTTAAATTAGCACCTGGGGTTTTTAGATCAGATCTGCCAGCAGGTTTTGTCCAACTTATTCTTGTTGATGGATACAAGCAGTTGCCTATTCACCTTGGGGAAAATTAAACCTAAAGCCATAAGAGATATGCCAATAAAAGAAGGGAAAATGTTAGGTTTTTTTTTGTTTCAAAGATTTTGTGCCATATCATACATACTAGGATTAAGAGTCTGTCATTGACAAGCATGACCTTAATCAACTCCAGCATTCAATATGCTCAAGCTGCTGCCATAGATATCAGCTCTCAGTCTTTGCATGACTTCTTGAAATTACGTCTTATGGCAGTCATACATGGGGCAGGTTGTAAATCGAGGACCGATATTTATTGGGTGAGTTTGATTGGTCTGTTGTTTTTTTTTTTTTTGCAGATTATTTAGAACAAGGAAATATTTTTTAAATTGTAATTTCTTTTCTTTCTTTCTTTTTTTTCTTCAAGATACTAATGGCTTTGTAACCCAAAATATTAGGGACAATAAAATATAACAAAACACAGTTAAATATATTTTAAAACACAATATTCGTTTTTATTCTCACTGACCTGGATACAAGATTGGGTTAGATAAACAATTCACCGTCTACAGGTGGTGTATTGTTCAGTAGACATGTTGTCTGATACTACCCTCCCCTCCTTGTTTTTTTTTTTTTTTTTTATTGAATACTTGATTTGTTAGGATAGAGTTGTCTCCCCTAACAGGTTTACTGATACAATTTGATAAATTATATGGTGTGTCAATTCTATATTACAATCAGTATATCAACTGATCCCTCGCTTTGGACACAATAGTTTCTATACATACCAGATAAATGTAAAAGACAAGCCTGTGTAGCTAATCAATATTTGATGTTTTCCACAGTTAACCCTTTGCAGGTTATTTAAAATTAGGAAATAATTTTAAATTGTAAGAAATATATAAAATGACTTCGTGAGGTCATACTAATTAACCCATAGCTTGGAGAGAAGGTGGATTCATACCTTTCCCAAGCATATTTGCCTATTAATGAATATAATAAACCCAACAAGAATTGGAACTCTACTCTCTGAGTGACAATTCTGGGCCATTATCTATTATATCACCTGCACATCTACGCTTACAGCACCTGGTATTCCCAAGCAGTCACCCATCTAGATACTGACCCGATTTAACATTGCTTTCGGGTGGATTGGTCGCTAAATGGTTAAAGCCAATATTGAAAATGAATGACAAATCCACTGTATTATGGATAGTCAATCGGTGCATCTCGAAATTTAATATCAAACTAGAAAAACCTGGGGAAATTTCAGGCTTATCCCATGATTAAGTTCATGGCCAGTTTTAGAACAAAAACATTCATAGAAATTCCTCTATTGCATCATTAAATATTTGAATTTAACAAAATATTGCAATGCCAAGTGTCGGGCAGCAAGAAAAGACAATTGTTTCTTGGCCTTTTGGCTGGGTTCGAAATGTAGTATCTGTTCTTAATCAGCTTACGTTTTTCTTTCCTCACTCATACGCACTGTCTTCCCCTCTTTCCACGTGATCAGAATAGACCATAATTAATTAAACTGTGAATAAAACTTAAGCAGGGCACAGTATATTGCTCATGTTTTTTTTTTTGTTTTTTTTCTAGCATGCGTACTGTGACGTATTCAAAATATTACATTAGTTCAGGTTCCTTAATATCTTCTAAGAGTTCCTTTATGGGAATGGTTCATAAAGAATGTGGATCTGGAAAAAGAAAAGTAATGCCTAAAATAAATGTGAACAAACTATGGAGATCAGTTGTATATACAAAGATTTTGCCAAATTAAAATATCAAATAAGGATAAAATAATTTTATTTATAAATTTTTATAACTTTTACGTACATAGAACGCTAGATGCTCTTCATAGAAACTTGACAAAAGTCCACTCAAAGGGCAGTTTCTAGGCTTGTTTATGAGATGAATGGAATATATTTGAAAAAGTCAAAATAAAATTGGAGTTGACATGACTCTGGTCACAGAATCATTGGCAAAAATTGCAGGCCCAATCAACAATGGTTATACGAATAGAAGTACTGTGGAGGCAGCTATGATTTCATGACCTTGCTAAATAAGGAGTTAGGATTTGACTCTCACTCACTCGCAATTACATGTGACAAAGAGGGAAATGGTAGTTCAGTATGATGACTCACTTAAAAACCTTCCATAATTGAAAATCACAATTGAAATGGTTAGTAGATATTGACAAAAGAAACGCTGCCGAGCCAGGTTCTATTTTGCTTTTTAACAATGTTTTCATGCAATTTATAAATATGTTTGATTTGTCAGTTTTAGTAAAAGAGATATGGACATTTTAAAAGAAAAATGCCTGGTAAAAATAAGTTTTTCTAATAATAAAACAAAAAACGTTTGCTTTGCACCTCTCTTGAATAAAATGGGAAAAAACAAAAGGGAAAAGGCCAGGAAACATCCTATTTATTCCAAGAATGATTTGAAATGGAAATTGCATTTTTCTTATATCTTGAAACAATCCCACCAATAAATATATATATATATATATATATATATATATTACAGAAATAAGTGTGTAGCTTAACATTACAGGACATTTTAAAAGCAAAGCAATCGGTTTCGCTCCCGCTCTTCAGGCCTCTACAGGAGATTTAACTTAACTTAAAAGCAACAGAAAATGTCTAATGAGAAGGGGGGGGTGAACACACAGAGCTAAAGACAAATGACAGCAAGCTTCAACAAACACCCATGCTGTTTCCAAACCTGGCCTATGTTTCTTTCTGGGTGCAAGGATGCTCTCCCTCCCCATCAAGATAATTCTATTGTTTTCAAATATAATTAGTTGCGATGCTGACTACATAGGGAGACTTACTCAACGCCTGGACATATATATATATATATATATATATATTTGAACATATTTTAAAATATGTTCAAATATATATTTGAACATATTTTTGAAGGTACAAGATCTAATTACAGAACTAAAAGTGTGTAGCTTAATATTTCAAGACATGTTAAAAGTGAAGCAACCGGTTTCACTCCCGCTCTTCAGGCCTCGACGGCAGATTTAACTTCAATTAAGAACAACAGAAAATGTGTAATGAGTTCGACCGGGACAGAACAGTGAACCAATCAACACTAAAATTAGCTGCACACCCTCTGTTTTTTTAAGAGGTGCTCACATATGGCGGAACCTTACATATTTTGGACACGTCCATTCAAAGATAAGGTGTGATTCCTGACCTTGATGGGAATATGCTGTTTAATTCTCATGTCCAGGCGTTGAGTAAGTCTCCCTATGTAGTCAGCATCGCAACTATAATTATATTTGAAAACAATAGAATTATCTTGATGGGGAGGGAGAGCATCCTTGCACCCAGAAAGAAACATAGGCCAGGTTTGGAAACAGCATGGGTGTTTGTTGAAGCTTGCTGTCATTTGTCTTTAGCTCTGTGTGTTCATCTCCCCCCCCCCCCTTCTCATTAGACATTTTCTGTTGCTTTTAAGTTAAGTTAAATCTCCTGTAGAGGCCTGAAGAGCGGGAGCGAAACCGGTTGCTTTGCTTTTAACATGTCTTGAAATATTAAGCTACACACTTTTAGTTCTGTAATTACATTTTGTACCTTCAAAAATATGTTCAAATATATATATATATATATATATATATGTGAGTGTGGCCTGACAATTGTGCCTCTGAGTGTTGACTTTTATATTTATATTTACATACGCTCTCTGATATTGAGCACTTTATCCTACAAATATAGCACACCTTAAAACTATATTTATTCATATATATATATATATATATATTTCAACCTTGCAAAGTTATTAAAAGTGCTAAAATCATTTCTCCAAAGCATGCAGGGCTTTGTAACCACTTGCATTAGGAAGTTTGTCACACAAGGACAATTGTTATTGTCCTTTTAAATGCAACTGACATAAAACATTTGCTCAATTTCAGTCATTTATTGTCTCACACATTGATTTTGCCTTGAACTGCACTTTTAGTGAATTGAGGAAGTGCTGGTCAAAACTTCCAACATATATTGCAATGCCATCTCGTCATAAGAGTTACCTCCCTTTTTATTAATGAACCTAACGCCTTTTCAATGCATTATTTAAATCACATGAACCAAGCGACATCTTTTTTTTTGTTTTCTAAAAATTTAATTTAATCTATTATTTGTCGCATTTATTAAAAGAATTTGTGGTTAACACATTTTTTGTGTGTCCCATGGCACCAGTCTGCAGGCCAATGTTGCTGATTTCCAGTTGCAAATTTAAAAATTATGTGTGTGTGTGTGTGTGTGTAATAAGGGCATCTTTTGACAGAATTATTTTTACTTTTTTTTTTCTTTTTTTTAAATAATTGATTAACAAACATTTATACAATTTCTAAAGAATTTCTGGGTTTATTTTTAACCTGACATTTATTACTTCAAATGTTATTGTAGTGGACACTCGAATTTGAAATTGACACCCATTTTTATTCATTGTGTATTACCGTACGTATATCAGCCTGAACATTTGAGAAATCTTAAAGAAAATGTGTTCTCTGTCAGGGATTGAACTTGTGTCCCGCTTTTTAAGAGAAACCACTGTTTGATTCAGCGTACCTTACTGCTTGGCCACGAAAATATTATCGTTGTCGTCGTCATCGTCATTATTATTATTATTATAATAGAATGGAAAACATTTGCACCTCTAGAATAAAATCAGCAAAAAAAAAATGAAAATACCGAAAGAAATGGCCAGGAAACATAATTCCGAGAACAATTTGAAAGAAATTTTTCCTTTTATTGCTAATTTAATGAAAACATCTGTTATCTTGAAACAATACACTATTTCATATCTGTTTATATCTCTAAGATGATAAATTATAATTACTTGCATTATTTACATTATTTTGACTGTTATCCTCATCTTCCTTGACATGTTCACAACGTTTCAGCCATTGTACACTCCAGCCTTCTTCAGGTGATTGGAATTTCAAATTGAACCTTTTATTTCGTCCACCGGGATATTGGATAAAGATGTTGGTTAGATCCAGTAACTAAACCCAAAGAGTTGAGTGCCAGGCCACAGCAGTGGTGAACCAAAAACTTGGAGAATTGAGTTAAAGGGAAATAACTGAGACATCCAGAAGAGGCATGACACGTGGAGCTAGAACAATCTACCCCGGTGGGCAAAATAAAAGGTTCAGTTTGAAATTCCAATCACCTGAAGAAGGCCAGAGTGTACAACAGCTGAAATGTTCTGTCTAACACTTTCGCTCCAGCCCCTCAACCTCCGACGTCTTACTCTCCGGGTTGAGGTGTCTACTCAGTTTTAACCGAACTTAAGGGAGTGGCCGTAGGTCCATTGAGCATCCGTAGATCATTCGACCGGTCCACTGGTTTAATCCTGCTTCCTGCCCACGTGTTTGGTTTGATCCAGAAAGCAGAAGTGATGTTCACCCATTCGCGGTCAACTGAAGATGTAGACATGGCTGGAGAGTCTGTGCTAAGAAATTTAGAATGCACCAAAAAAATTATATATATCTGCAGAAAGCCGGACAAACAACTATTCAATGGTTGAATTGTTAATATCTTTTATATAGCAGAAAAGAATAGTATAGAAAAGAAACGGGTTACAGAAAAGAAAATAATTGACATAAAAACTCATACACTGGATTCTAGACACAGAGAGAGTGGGTTGTGATTAGCTTGTGAAATCGTCTCAGAACGATAATACGACTCTTAAAGTTTATAGTTGCATTCCTCCTTGGTGGTAGTAACAGTAGTAGTAATCTTCATGGTAGCAGAAGCATCGGTACTTATATTAACAGTACATGTTAGTGGGGGTTTTGTTCCAATCCCTTATGTCACTTTCAATCTCCGATATCTCTCCTCCCCCCAGCTCGACTGCACTCGAAGACAGACAAGTCAAAAACTCTTTGATTATTGTAGCTTGTTTGACGTTTCCATTTCCAGTGGTAGTAATAATAGTAGCAGTCTTAGATTGTTGGAGGAGTAATTCGCTTCTTCATACTTCTTCGAACCCTCAATTCAACTCTGCTCACTTTCAATCTCCAACATCTCTCCACCCAGCTCGACTGCACCCAACGACATATGAGCCAAAAGCAACCTTTCGCCTCTCCTGTCTGCCTCTTCCGTCGGCTTCTTCTTCAGCATAACTATGCGTTTATATAGATAAATCTGGTTGGTCAAAATCGACCCTTGGCCTGCACGCAATTATCACGGGTGCTGGCTGCATCAACCAAAATCATGTGAATTCTAAAGGTCCTCCTTGCTTACTCAAGCTCTATTTATAATTTTAACTGACAAAAATTATTTCGATCATTTTCATTGTCTTTTCTAATGACCCAATTCAAATGGGCGAGATCAGATTTCCCATCAGTAAACAAAATTGCTCTGATCTAATTTGGCTATTCAGATTCACTCCAATTTCAATAAAAAAAAATGTGTGTGTGTGTGTGTGTGTGTTTCCCCCACTGTCTCTGTCATATTTGAATATGGCAATGAAGATGAGGATAACAGTCTGAATAATGTAAATAATGCAAGTAACCATTATTTCATCTGTTGCAAAGCAATAACACCAATAAGATGCAATGGTGGGGGTGGGCTGAGTTAGAGAAGATGAGAAAAAAAATGTTATTAAACAGAGAGAACAAAAATGAAGACAGAAGATAACAAGTGAAATTGCAGATAAATTTTTGAAAATCAAAGTTTGCAGTGAAGTAAAAATCTGGAAGAGCAGTTCACAAGGGAAAAGAAATTTATGGTTGCATCAAGACATTTCCACTGTAAAATGATGAGACCTATCTGCCAATCTAGTACTGCACTTGAATTCATAAAGTCTAAGTAGAAATGAGGAGATCTTGCCGTAGAGTCATTAAGCCGAAGTAGCAAAGAGGAAAGTTAATTTGATTAATTATCATGACATTATTAATAAATGAAAAAAGGCAAAAGAAGGAAAAATATTAAGAAAGAATAAAGAAAAGAAACTCCAACAAAGAAGACCACAGATACGTCAACTTACCCAAATATGACTTTCTCATGTTTAATATTGCCTTTTACTGATAGACTTATCACTTGTAAAGAATCTACTCATTCACCAAGACAAATACAAAGCAGAATAATTTACTAACAACCACATTACAAGAACTTTCATACATCTATTGAACTTGTACAACAAAATCCTTCTGATTATATATATATATATATATATATATATATATATATATATATATATGTGTGTGTGTGTGTGTCTCACTTTGATGTTGTGATGAATATGTTATATTTTACTAACCAAAAAGAGGATTCAAACAAGGCCCATCCTAACATGCCTCAAGCAGGGCAATAAAATCACAAGTTCAAGGAGAGAGAACAATAAAAGAACAAGAAGATAGTGATTGACATTGCATTTAAATTTGTAAACATCAGAGTTGACTAAGAAAAGAAACTGGAAGAAAGTTCCACAAGTGAGAAGTGTGAGAGAAGAAACTGTTAGCTTAGAACTTAGGGTTACATCTAGCCATTTCAACTGTAAAATGATGAGACCTATCTGCCAATCTAGTACTGCTCTTAAATTCATAAAGTCTAGGTACCAAAGAGGATAGATCATCAGAACAATTACCATGAACATACTTATCAGATTAAGAATCTGTTAGCATAGAACTTATGGTTACATCTAGCCATGTCAACTGTAAAATGATGAGACCTATCTGCCAATCTAGTACTGCTCTTAAATTCATAAAGTCTACGTACCAAAGAGGATAGCTCATCAAAACATTTAGCATGAAATTATTTATAGAAAGGTTACTGGTATGCTACGTTACTGTGGTGGGAAAGTAACTGGAACGAAGATGCCAGGTCAGGACCAATAACATTACAGATTCTTTGGATTTTATCAAGAATCTCTAAATATATAGCAGGAACAGCAGACCAGATGTGGTAGCAATATTCAAAACAAGGATGAATGGTAGATTTATAAATGTGTAAGATAGGCAATTTTTCTTGCCAGAATCTAACACAACACAACACAGGGAACCAACTTTCTTAGCTGCAGACTGAGCAACTGATTCAATATAATCTTTCCACTATTTACATTATTCGGACTATTGTCCTCATCTTTGTCGCCATATTTATTACAACGTTTTGGCCATTGTATGCTCCGCCCTTCTTCAGGTGGTTGGAATGTCAAACTGAACCCTTTATTTCGCTCACTGGGGTAGAATGTTCTAGTTCCACATGCCATGTTTAATGGATGTCAGTTATCAGTTATCTCCTGTTAATTCCCATCTCCAAGTTCTCCACTGACTTAACCGGGTATTGAACTCACACTCTTTGGGTCCAGTCACTGGATCTAACTAACACTAGTAGTATGAAATAATAATATTTCTTATATTCCTGGTGTTATTACAGATGATTACTGAATGAGGACCTTTGGGGTTAAGATAAAAAGCAACAGAAATAGTAGAACTCCTTTCTGATTTCTTGCTTCTCTGTCAGCCTGAAGTCTGTTCTTTTATTGTCTTTTCTCCTCATTAAACTTTTCTTATTCTCTTTCACTCTCTGTAACTCCTTGTGTCCTAGTGATATTATTACCTTACTTGCAAGGGGTGAAATGATTTAACAAAAGTGTGTGGGGGGGGGGAGGGGCTGCCTTTCAGTTTAGGTGACAAATGCTAATCAGCAGGTGTCATCCAAATCTGGCTATCAAGCGATACTCCTTCACCTCTCTCCTTTTCCAAATGCTTCTTGAACACTGCTGCTACCTTTTTTTGTTTACCTTACTTTAGCTGTGACTTACCTCAGCAAAACTCAAAAGGGGCCAGAGTTTCATGTATGTTTCGCAAGGGAGTGTGGAGATGGTGAATTGACGAGCTGATGGGGGTGGTGGTGTCACTTGTAGCCATTTTTAATGGCTGGTTCATGGTCACTCATTGACTGTTACACCCTGAGCTTGTTCCCCATCCTTCTCTGTATCCTTTCCTCAAACACGCCTCTTTACTCTTCTTCCCAATCCTCTGTAACCCCTTGCGTGCTAGTGACACTCCCTCCATGCTTGGGGGTGAATTGCCTTAAAAAAAAAAATTGCCTTTAAAAAGTTTTACAAAACTTAGTGAGTACTAAAAATCTCTCTTTCTAAGCTCACAAACTTGAATTTTGGGGATTCAGCATTTCTGGTGATGGTATTAATTCCAGCACGAGGAAACTTGCCGAGTTAAATGAATTTCCTCCTCAAAATCATTTCATTGATTCCTTGGAATGGACAATTTCTATAGGAAGTTGGTTCCATGTTTTAGCAATAAGGTATTCCCACTCAACAGAATGCTTATGTGTGAATCCAAGATCGAAAGACTTAACGGTAAAAAACAAAGAGGAGATCGAGTCTTTCAGAAATATAAAGGAGACTTTGCCGAGCATTATTGTTCTTCCCTACCCCAACTCAAAAGCTAATAACTTTCAGCTTGTGACCGACAGTTCAAATTATGCTGTAGGTGCCGAATTACACAAAATGGTAGATGACCAACCAATTCCTATTGGTTTCTTTTCACTGATGCAAAAAAATAGTCTAATTTCAACAGGGAATTACTAACTGCTTACCTGGCAGTCTTGTATTCTAAACACAATATAGAAGGCAGGAATATATTATTATTAACCAACCACAAACTTCTTTGTAATGCGTTTACAAGCTAAACTCCACTGAAATTTGACAGACAAGAACATCATCTCTGTTTTATAAGTGGAAATGTTACTGATATTTCACATAAACGGTGATCAGAATATAGTAGCTGACAGCTTATTTTAACCGGCTAATGCAGTTACTATCGATGTATGCGATTTGCAGAAGAGGGTGAAATACCAAACTACTGATAAAGAAATTATGCACTTTAACCTTTACCACACTATGGGCGACAATAGTTGCCATATGATTCTCTCCCTTACTACCATCGCCGACTTCTGTCACCTGAGACGGTTGCTATAAATAAACACTTGTCAACTGTTATTTCTGGTATTTTAAGCTGGAAATCCAAACTACTGCTTTGGAACAAAGTTAAACTTCTGTTGTTCAATGCCATTTTGAATTCTTCTAGACTCTACATGAGGTGTAACATTCATTAAACCCAACGTTAATTTTTTGTAAACAAAAATGGCCATGTCAATATCCAAGAAAGCTTTTATTCGGGTGTTTTTCATTTGATTAACACTCTGATGATGATTATGAAGACTTTATTCGAGTGGATATTTAAATGAAGTAGTAGGAGATGGTAAGCACGCTAGTGATGTGGAGGAAAGCAATGATGACCACTAGCAACTACTATCATCCGTGCCATAGTAATTTTATGGAAGCTACTGGTGGCAATCGATATATCTGATAGCCTTTCTGATGGCAAATTATTTTGTCTATTTATAAACGATGAAATAACAACTTTATTCGTCAATGAGACAAATAAATATGAGTCAGGTGAAAGAAAGAGCAAACAAATGCTAGTGTCTCCTTGTATGTAAACACGAGGAAACACGTCACTTTTTTAACAAAATGAAAGCCTTCTTAATGATTTTTCTTCTTATTGCACCCCCAGAACTCCATAAGAAGTAATAAAAGTTAAAGTACATTGAATTATTTATGTATTTTTTAATGTATTTGTTTTTTTATTTCGTGTTTCAATTTTTTTGTTTTCAACATCAAAACATGCATACAAAACGTAATGCATGACATCAAAATATTACTCTTTCATTCTTTTATTTGTGTACAAAAATTAAAATCTATACAATACAAATGAAGTTATAACAATTTTTAAACAGTAGGTGTTCATGTTTTTGCACCCTCAAAAAAATGCAGTGGCAGGGGATGGGAACAATTCTAGAAAGAAATTTGTATCATAAAAGTTAATGATCAGCTTAAGTCATATCCTGTAAATAAGCATCAAAATATCCTGTGCGGCATGTCATTACCCTTCTGACAACCTTTTGTGATACTCAGGAAATCAGTATGTGACAGTCTACATTACATGCTCATAACGCCCCAGAATATCAGCTTCGATAAAAATGCTCAGATCAAGATACTACTGGGCCAAAATGAGCAAATCAATAAAAAAACATGGTGTAAAGAATCAGGAAGCAAAAACGACAAAAGCAGACAAAGAGTAAAGTTCAGCCATTTTGAATTGCCTTCTAGTCTCCAGTGTACCTGGATATAGTGGGTCCCTTAAGACCAGTTAAAAACCTTACTGACCCTTAGTTCACACCTTATCAATATCTGCTGATATGCATCAACAGAAGTGTGTCCTTTAACAGAAATTTCAGTACAATCAATTTCAATAGCTTTCCCTTGAATATTAATAGATTCAGACAAAGAAAAATTCACAAGTAGAGAATTTAGCTAAAGTGATGCAGTAATTTGAGTCTGGCAAACTAACAGTCATCTTGTGCAATAATCAAGACAAGTAAAGCTTCCGCATATTACTACTCATGGCAAACGTATGTAAACAAAGCCAGTAAGGACGGCCAGGCTGTAATTGTGACGCAAATGAGGCCAAACTTATATTGTTGATAACTCCTAAATGGTTTCTTTTTGCAAACTTTCATTGTTATTTTCGAAATAAGCATGCAAATTTACACCAGATTGGAATTTTTCATTACAATTGGTTTTTCGGGGCTTAATCTGCAAATCTCTCCAAAAATCTATAGGCTTTCTTTCTCCTTTCTTTATTGCTAAAGGACAAATGTCTACAATGAAAATAGCATCAATTTTGTAACCTCCATACTTTCAGTTGTCAAACAATCATTACATATTATGCAGACAGGTATTTCTTCGTTATTTTTTATTTATTCTTCGTAAATTCATGTTGCAAATAAGATTTCTTATATTTTCAGTTTTTGGAGCAAAGTTAAGTCAAACTTTGGGGACTAACTTACAAATTCATGGTACACCTTGTCTTTTATTTGGTACTTCACTTATATTGTCATTATTTTTCGCGGTTTTAAATTAATAAATAAATTCAACCACTTAAAAATGCGCAAAATATTTTTTATTTTCATGTAGTTAAAAAAAAAAAATTCCTGTGAAAACTTTTGAGTTGGCCACAACGAAGGTCTTGCGCACCAAAGGAACTGATTTTGGGTCATCACCGTTAGAAGTTATCTTTTTTTTTTCAAAACATAAAAAGTTTATAAATATTTTCTCGTTTTTTTTTTAAACTGATACTTTTATTATATAACTAAGTTTCTTGTTACAATTTAAAACAAAACATGTTGCAATTAAACAGTGACTTGGGGGGTTTACAGCGGTTCGTTTTTTTATGTCAATTTCACTCTCTGAAAGTTAAAAATCAGTAATAATTTAATTTGTTCATTTTAAAAATAATTTGGAATAATTTCATACAAAGTAATTTTTTTTAATAAATTAAAATTTTTAATATGAATTATTTTCTTTCTGAATAATGTATTTTAATTTCAATATTTATTTGTACTTAAAACAATATAGTTTGTTCTTCACTTCTATTGCAAAAAAATATAGGCTAAAAAAAAAGAAGACTGCTTCATAATTGTCAAATTGGGTTTCCCCAAAAAAAGGTCTTTTATCGAAAAAGACAACCTGTTATATTTTTAATTCTTTCTTTGTCCTTTGTTGAATTTGGAAGGTAAAAAAAAACAAAATCAAGACAATGCCCTTTTCATTTTTCAATTATATCGTCTAATAAATTAAGATCAAAATATGTCATCTTTATTTTGTTTTTAATTGACAGAATTGGCAATCCTAAATCTTGTTATAAAATCATAACTAGTCTTTCTGCCTTGTTTGCCTAAAAATGTTATTTTTATTTAAACAATTCAAGTCTTTGAACTTTTATTTATTTATTTTTTTTTTTTGTCCAAGCACCTTAGAAATTATCTACACAATTATTGTCGGAGTTCAAAAAACAAAACTTGTAATTAAACTTGCAAATTAAAAATAACCTGAAATAAAAATCAAGTATAAAAATAAATAAAATAATTTCTTCTGAGTTTCCTGAGTGAAATCATTCGGATGCCGATTCGATTTGAAATTTAAATTGTCATTATTTTATTTTTAAGACAGCGGGATTTTTTTTCGGACCGGTTATTAAAATTTGTGGATTTGTTTACATTTTAAACAATTAAAACCAAGTAATTAAATAAAATAATTAAACTAACAAATAATTATTAAACTAAACTAAAATGCGATTGTACTTTACTTTTTTGAACTTTTCAAATTTAAGTACGATGCCATTTTTAAAAAAAATATTTATTTAATTTCAGGAAGAATTACAATAACCAACAACTAATGATTCTAAAGCTAAAATCTAAAAAGAAAAAAAAAGGTTTCATTAGCACAGTGGCATCCCCCACGGGTCTCGGCTAAATTTGTAACAACTTCACTTTGTGTACTGTAGACGGATGTCAAAAGAGGCGGGAAAAAATAGTGGCGGGAAAAAATAGTGGCGGGAAAAAATTTAAAAGTTACTTAGAGTGACAAAAGATAGGAAGTTGTGGAGAGTCGTCATTTCACCTGTGTTCTGAAAGGTACATAAAAAGAAAATTGTCCTTCCCAAATGTATATGTTGCTGAACTTAAAACTTAAGGAATGTCATCTCTTCATTAAAAAAAAAAAAACCTCGGACAGGATGATTATTTGAAACTCCCTGAACTGGAACACTGTTTGCAATTGACGGGGGAAGAAGATAAAAAAAATAATGACTTTTATTTATTTATTATCCTCCCCCATTCATTGACCTCATTTGGGGGGGGGGGATTTTTTAAAATTATAATAATTAACAAATAATGAACTGTTACACCAGTTTCCAATCTTAGTTAATGTCGAAAATAATCTGAGACAAACAGACATTGATTTTTCAAGTGAGTTTTTTTCTAATTTTGTGAAAAAAAAAAAAAACTTAACAGAAATTACTGTAATTTTTTTTTTCATTCAATTTTTCAATAATTGCTAATAACAAAAATGTTTTTGTTGCCTTAAAACCGGACATGAACTTTTATTTTTTTTTTTATCTTTGCCTCGCAGTTAATAATTTGTTGTCCTAAAAAAACTAGGGACCTCCACTAAATTTTCGATACCAAAAGTTTAAAATGATTTTTTAAAAATGAAAAAAATATTCTTGAAGTTTTCTTTTTAACTTTAATTGAAAGCTAAATTTACTATTTCCAATAGACAAAATACTCAGGTGTATTTCAAATAGAAATTATTGGAATCACGCTTTCAGAAAATCGATGAATATTGGCCATTTTGACACATTTATAAACAAATGTTAATTCTCGGTTTAAAAAAAATCTTCCAAAAATAAAATATTAAGTTAAATTAACCTGATTTGAAACAAATATTACTACAGCATACAAGCATTTCTTAACCACTAGGTCTTGTTTTTTTTTTTTTTCTGACGTTTTAATCGATTGATTGGTAACTAAAGGTGTTGAAAAGTATGGATGACCAGAAATTGATATAAATTTACGAAATCTAAGTGAACGTTTTGCTTTTAGTTTTTAACAAGCTAGTTTTTTTTAGGTTAACATATTTTCGGCAATTCTAATATTTTATTGAATTTTAGTTAATTTAGATTAGCTTTACCTTTACATTTTTTTTATTTTATCAAAATAACTCACAAAAAAAAACCTAAAAAGTTACTGAAAAAAATTTATGAAATAGGAGTTAATTAATTTGAAAATTATATATAAAAAATAAAAAAATGTTGAATGTTTTTAGGTTTCAAAATGTATCTTTTTTCTTTCTCATGTTTGCTTTCTATGAATTTAAAATGACATTTTTGTTTAAAGAAAATTTGTAAAACTGAAAGTTATTTTATTTTTTATTTTTTTCTTCAAAGTTTGCTTTGAAAAGTCGTGAAACGTTTTGCTAAAATGCAAGGATTTTTGTTAAAAAAATTATTTTAGTTTAAATTATTATTTAGGTTGACTGAAGACATGAAATTGGTCCAGTTCTGTTAAGTAAAAACAAAAAAAGGCTTCTCTTCTTAGGCATAACAAAAAATAAAGGCATTTTGTTGGACTTGTACAATAGGCAGTGAGAGCAGAAATAATCGATTTTCATTTATCTTTTTTCATGTTACTATGGAAGTGTGGCGAATAACAAAACTGAAGAAAAATACCTTTGGGCGATTTAGGTTTTATTCAATTCAAAAGGAGACACGAGGTGTAAACAAAGATGGCGATTTTTAAAACTTTTCTATTAAGGGGAGGTAATTTCGTACTCCAGGGCAGACAACTATAACAATACTATTATTTAACACAAGAAGTTTATAAAAAAACATGTATTCCATGTCACACACACACACACACACACATATACATACATACATACATACACATATATATATATATATATATATATATATATATATATATACACGCTAGATTTAGTTGTGTAACTCTACCGAGTGAAGATAGCTCTGGGTGACACAAAATTAGTTGTGTTTCAATCCTGGCTTGAGGCATTCGGAAGTCTAGTCGCACTGAGGAGCTGTGATACAGTGAAACAGTACTGTCTGTGAATGACATAATATAAATATATATAAATAAAAAGAAAGAACAGTAAGATATAAAATCTGGTATTCTTATAGATATTTTTATTTTTACACAATAGTAAAAATTTGCTTGACGAGGAAATGGAACTAATGTCTTTAACTTAATAAACTTAAATTTGATGGCTTTAGCTTCCATTTTTGAAACATGGTTATCACTGTGTAGCAAAAAAAAAACATATTTTAAATCAATTAATTTATAATATATATATATATATATATATATATACAGGGTGTCCATAAAGTTTGTGTGCACTTTAAAAAATTTACAACTTTATTTGTATTTGCGATAGAAATAATCTGTAAAAAAATGTTATAAAGTTTAATGTACCTAGTTTTAAGTATAGTTATTGAATAATTCTTTACCACAAAATTTGCAACAATTTTTAGATAAGTAAAAAAAAATGTTTTCTTTTTTCCAGAATCAATTTGATCCGTGGCTTCAACTGAGGTAAAAGTAAACTGTGTCCTTTGGTTGGCTGAACTGAAATCTACTATTGCTGTACAAAGAAAGTTTAGAATTGAATACAATAAAGAACCACCTTATACGAACACTATTGCTGAATGGATGAAAGAATTTGAAGAGACAGGCTCCGTCAATGATAAGCCACAGTCTGGAAGGCCATGGATCAGCGATGAAAGTGCTGAATCCATAGAAAAATGATGGAGGACATGTGGAAATTTCAATAAAACCTTAAAAAATATACAGTTACTTCTTTCTAATCCTTTTTACAAATTATTTTTATCCCAAATACGAATAAAG
>OZ038510.1:23225479-23232979 GCA_964036315.1 Acanthosepion esculentum | reverse complement strand
TAAAATATTTTAAATAGTAATTTATTTTAAAATATTAAAATCTCTTCTTGTGTATGAATAAAAAAATGATTTGTTAAAGATGTAATTTATTTTTTACTCTTTTTTTTAAAGGTGTATTTTTGAAAAGTATTTTTCTTTAAAAAAAAAAATAAAAGGAGAGGACATTATTAGACATTTCATTGTAAAAATGTCCTTTCTTGTAAATAAAAAAGTAAAGATCCAACAAGCAAACTTAGCAAAGAAATAAAATAAAAATGCATCTTTTCCCTCATCTTTTATCAAAACTTAACCTTAATGTATAAAAAAAGCTTCTTTTTTTTTTTAATTGCTTAACAATATGAAAATATCTACACTGATCCTTCCCAGATTCGAAACCCAACCTCTCAAAAAGTAAAATCCTCGTCTCTCAATAATTACACACAAAAAAAAGGAATACAGTGACGTTCATAATTAAAACATTGCATTGTGAGATCAGGTAAAAAAATAACCCAACTCATTTTCTTTGTCTGTCATGTGGCTTTGGTTCTGTTTACGTAACAGCGGGAAAAAAGAAAAACAAAAAAAGCGGGTAAAAAAATATAATAATAATAATAATAATGCAAAGGAAGGAGACGAAGAAAAGTCAACATTATTATCGATGATCGTATCACATGTGTGAGAACCTTTTTTTTTTCTGTTCTTAAGCGGACAACGGGAGACAATCATCGACATTTGGGTCGACGTCTTCCTTTCTTCCTTGACATTACTAACATTTCGGTAATGGCGGATACACTAACTGACTGACTGGCCAGAAGCCGTTCATGGCGATCCGCCTTCATCCTTTTCGGCTATAACTACAAAACAAATATCTGTGATTCTTAATGGTGGCTAAAAAACAAGCAAAATATTAAAAGTTATATTTATTGTTAAATAGATTATATAATTAAAGTTTTTCTTAAAGTTTGATATTAATAAAAAAAAAAATGATTACACTGTCAAAACAATAAAACTAGTAAAAAAAAAGACTTGTTCTTAAATGAAAACAATATAGTTTGATTAAAATTAGACTTTTGTAAGTGTAAGTTGATCATTTTATTTTTTATATTAAAATTAAAGTGTCGATTATCAATTTTTAGATTTTTAAATTGATGTATTGATTGTAAAGAAAGAGTAAAAAAAGACAAGTGCGAGATATGGTATTAAAAAGGTCCATAAACATTACAAGTGCGTGCGTATGTTATTTCAAAATAATTTATACAGAAATTAATTAGACAAACAATTTACTTTTTTGTATTGTAATTCGTTTATCTTCGCACACAAATTATTAGAAATATATATAAACTAAAATAAAAAGGCTTACTCATAATTTAACTAACTATGTGTCACATGTTAAGTACAAACAACGGTCTTAAAATAGCATTTATTTACAAAGCCAACTCGATGCAAACATACGTGACATCCTACAACACATACATATGGAGAGACATACACACTAACATTTTATTTTAATACACATATTGACACACATTCATTAAATTAAAAAAAAAACCAAGCGCACACCATGACGCATTGTTTTTAACTCATACATCAGTAATTTAAATCTATACTCATGTTTGTTCTTAAGGGAATAGAGTACACAAGTTTAAAATAGTAAACTGAAAAAAAAAACACTTTCAAATACAAAGACACGCATCCATAGCAAAAAGATTAACAGAGAGACACAAAGTGTAACAAAGAATGTAGAATTGTAGTTGAATATGAATGAAAATTTAAAAAGAAAGAAAAGAAAAGCCAAACTTAATGGGGTACTAAAAAGTTCCCCTGATTATACGACCGTGACCAAGAATCAGAATGTTATTTTTAATCTCTTCTTAGTCGGGTCGAGTACTTTTCAGCATCTCCACTTAATAATAAAAAAGTAAAAAAAAACTAAAAAAGACAAGTGTGTGAAACAGTAAACTAAACAAAACACATTTTCAACTGCGACATTTTCCTCCTTTAATTATAGAAAAGAAAAAAATCTATCGACCTTAAGAGTAGGATTTTTTTTTTTTTGCTTTTCAGGTGTCCTCCACTCAATAAAATCTGAAACATTATTTAATAAACATTATGATGTTATTGTGTATCTTCTACGTATGCATGTGTAATGTTTGGGGTGGGGAATACCGTACACAACTTTAACTTTAAAAATACTACTGTCTTTAAAGTTGTGTACGTTACCTACACAAATAAGTAAGTGTAAGTGTTCAACACTAACACATTGCCAATGTTAATAAGTTCAAAGAACGTGTGCTACTACTACTGTGTACTCTGAAGTTTTAATTTGTGTTAATTTATATTAATTAAGTCAAAGTGTACTACAGTACACACAAAGTATGCTACTGTGTACTCGGAAGTTTAAATTTGTGTTACTGTTAGTGTTACTGTTATATAATAATAATTTTATTATTAATATTATTAGTGCACATTACTAAATAAATTTAAAATAGTAATAATAACTTGGTGTGCTCTGTGTAGTGTACGTTTCAAGTTTTGTTAATAATAGTAATTATTATTATTTAAAAAATATTTACCAACTTCATGTCTTGTCTCATTTTTAACTTTGTTTTTTTCTTTTTTTTTCGCGAAATTTCTAAAATAAAAAAAACTGATTTTAAAAAAAAACCCGTTTTGTTTTCTGAATTTTTCCCGCTTCTTCTCTTAATTTTTTTTTTTTTTTTTTCCTTCAATCAACCACGAGGAAAAATATTTGTTGTTTGGTGCCTTTTTTTTCCATCGCGGATGAGGAGGTCAACAAAAAATGGCTTGAACTGATTTTTCCCCCGTCTCGTAAAGAAAAGAAATACTTAATTTAATTAGTATTATTATCAATTTAAACTGTAAAACCCGCCTTATATGAAACTTTTAACAGCACAGACAAGTGCTTCTTCCCAAAGGTCGTTTTGTTTTTAACGAAACAAAGAAACAGATTTTTTTTCCTGTCATCATATTGCGACAGTTAGTTTATTATAAAAACTTCTAATTTTAATTTTTTTTTAATAATTAAAAAATAAAGAAGAAAAAAAAACAATTTAAGAAATTTTCCCTCTATTGAAAAATAATTAATATTCATAAAAATATTTTTATGATCGTAAAAAATGAAAAAAAAACTAAAATAATTCTGAAAAAGTCTTAAAAAATGACTTTAAAATTTGAAAAGCTATAATTACTTAAATGTCTTTTACTTTTACTACCTCTCATTAGTAAAAAAAAACAAAATTTTGACACATTTTAAATGAATAGTATTTTCTCGAAGTCAGAAAAATAAAAAGCCATATTGATTTGATGTCTATTATTATTTAAAAGTTGAGGTGAAAATGTTAAATGACGATTGCAAAAAAACTTTAAAAATTAATAATAAAAAAGTGAGTTTGATTATTTATTTGTGACCCTCAAACGATGAAAAAATACTTAGAAATAATTTATTATTCGTTTATTTTCAAAATCTCATTAAAAAGGTTTTTGTAATTGACAAAAACAGTAATTATAAAACTGCATTAATAAATTAAACTAATTAAAAATACATTTCGTAAAAAAACTTACTTTATAGATTACAATATTGAATAATATATTTAAAAAATTAAAGTAATATAATTAGTAACAGTAAAACGTTATTAATATTATTATTATCATTATTATTATTATTATTAATAATAATAATAATAATAATAATAAAAATATTTTCCAACTCGATTTTTTACTCTTATCATTTTTTCTGCGAAATCTCCAAAATTAAAAATAATTCAGAAATTTTTATTTTCTCTCAGTAAATTCAAAAATGTATTTTTGCTACAAAAATAAGATTCGTAATATGAGATGTCTTAATAAATTAAAGAAAGTCCATTTTTTAATCAATGAAGAAGAGACAAGAAGAAAGAATTTATTTCAATTCCAAAATATTTTTTAATATTGTAACAAAAAAAGATGTCAGATATTTTTTCAAAAATGTACTAATAAACAAAAGAAAACAAAATATTCATAATTTTTACTTTTCATCTTTTTATCTTTATTTAAATAAAGCAATTTTAACAATTTTTTACCTTCTCTCATTTTTTTAAACCAAACACATAATTTACCTGACACTAATTAACGGAATATAATTGTTTTTAAATTTTAACTGTAATTAATTCTATAAAAAATAACGGAAAAATTCTTTTTAAGCTAGAAAAGCAACTTTTAAGAAATCTTTTTAATGTAATAAATTTTCTTTGTACTTGTTACTTTTTTTTTTTTTTTAAATTTCTGATTTCCACACAAAACAAAATTGTGTAAATATAATAAAATAAAATAAAAATGAGGGGGTGTATGTTTTTTATAATAAGAAGCCCACTAAAATATCACGTAATGGTGTCTCTTAGTATTGACTCCCTAAAGATCCCTTAAAGAATGTTTTAGGATTCTTCAATCCCCTGAAAAAAAAAATCTATTGTCAGAAATTTGTTTTATTTAGCCATTTAAACAAGAATTAAATTAATTGAAATATAATTCTTTGTTTAAATGAGATCTTTTAAAATTAAACATTTTGATTTAATCAAGATTGTTTTCCTTTCTTTTTAATTTGACCTATTTTCAACTTTTTTTTTACCTTGTACTTTCTTCTTATATAACTAATTAACCTGAATACTATAGAAAATTTAAAAAAAAACAACTTATAAGACAATTTCTATTTTTAATATTCAACAACTTCCATTGTTTTATTAAATATTGATAACGTAAAAATAAATGATAAAAGTTAAGCCAACTTTCTTTTTTGTCTTGAGTCGTGGAAATCAAATTCATTGGAAAAAACTTTTTTTGATTTTTTAAAAAAAGTTTTTAAACTGATTTAAAAAAAAATTTTTTTTAATTGTCTTTAATTTTAAAATAATGATGTTTCAGAGGATGATACCGACTTGTTTTTTTTTAAAGCATATTTTTGAATTGCTAATTAAATCCGAAGTTTTAAAAAGTAAAATTATTTCGTTACACTTTAAAAAATGAAGATGTTCTTTTTTTTATTATTTGTTATTTTTTTTACAAATAAATTAAACAAACAAATAATAATCCTATCCCTATTTTCAATCAAAGATTCAAAATGCATTTCTTTTCGCAATTCAATATATAACGGATAAACACGTGCGATGTTAAAAAATGAAAATGAAATCTTTTTTTATTTTCGTTTCCTTTGATTTTGACTTTTTTTTTCACTTACTTTTTAGTTTTTATTATTACTAAAAACTTCATGCGTCATTTAAAAAATAAAAAAGCCAGCTTTTTTCTTCTCTATCTCATCTTTTGTTTCACTAAAAAAACAACAACGTGAGGAA
The DNA here is from genome assembly GCA_964036315.1 of Acanthosepion esculentum. Taxonomy (NCBI): domain Eukaryota; kingdom Metazoa; phylum Mollusca; class Cephalopoda; order Sepiida; family Sepiidae; genus Acanthosepion; species Acanthosepion esculentum. Next base: position 23,227,655 of record OZ038510.1, on the reverse strand, counting down.
CATTTTAAAAAATATTTCTTTATTATTGAATGAATAACTAAAATGCGTAGGTTGATGATTGACAGAAGGAAGATAATAATCACAAAGGTTTGTTTTTTTTCCTTTGTTATTGAAAAGTTATTTTGGGGTTGAGTGAGTAATTAGAAAATAAAAAGAAAATAAATACTTTAACAATGGATGAGAAAAACAAAACAATAATTGTTTAAAAATGAGAAGAAAATAAAATTATATTATTAAAGGGAGGGCATTTTTTTTTATCATGGACCAAGGGAGGTAACTGTAGCCTATTTTAATTTTTAAAAGTTAGGTTTTTTTTTTTTTAAATCATTTCACCCCAAGCAAGGCAGTAAAGCCACTAAGACGAAAAGAGGTTGCTGAATTTAAAAGAATGTAAGAAAAAGAAAAATATTATTAAAGAGCGAGAACAATAAACAACAAAAGAAGAGGAATTAAGAAGAGAGAAGACAAAGATTGTTATAAACAAAGACAAAGGGGTTGCTGAGTGTTCGAGAATGAGAAAGAAAAACTCTATTAAAGAAAGAGAAGATGAAGATTGCATTTAAATTTCTGAAAATCAATCTTGTCTGCAAAATAGGAAGCCAGAAGAGATTTTTACCAGCAAAGAGTGCAATAGAAGAAACTGTTAGCATAGAACTTATGGTTACATCTAGCCATTTCAACTGTAAAATGATGAGACCTATCTGCCAATCTAGTACTGCTCTTAAATTCATAAAGTCTAGGTACCAAAGAGGAAAGCTCATCAGAACAATTACCATGAACATACTTATCAGATTAAGAAACTGTTAGCATAGAACTTATGGTTACATCTAGCCATTTCAAGTGTAAAATGATGAGACCTATCTGCCAATCTAGTACTTGGATTCATAATGTCTAGGTACCAAAGGGGAAAGTTCAACAGAATAATTACCATGAAAATATTTATAGAAAAGGTGCAGGTAAGCTACAACCGCATTTAGTAACCCTCTGCATTGAGTGGCTCTTGGGTCTTGTATTGAGAGAGTAATAGTTTTGGGGAAAAAGCCAAAGTGTTCAGTCTGCCCTGATGTTGTAACTAAGGAGGAGTGATTTATACCTTACCCAAGATTATTGGTGTAAAAATGAATGCAACAGCCTTGATCAGAATTTGAACTCTGATCACTAATTCCATTTTTCATGTTGATAACTGTTATATCACCTACCCCCCACCCCCTGTCATTTTCTCTTCTGAAATGGTTGTCTTTTATTGTGGAGACAAAATAATTGAAGAAATCAAATTCGTTTGTCATTAAATTAACAAATCTCTTTCACTTAAGTTACCTCACCGTGGAACACTGGTTAGCAAATTAATGTGGAAGATTATTAACAATGCATTCACTAAGATTGTTGACCTTGTCCCAGACTTTAATTAGCTTGACTTTGTTCTACAGGATCCGAGGACTAATGATTGGTTGATGCAAAAGTTTGCAGCATATTTCTTCTGCAATGTTAGGGACATCTTAGAAGTGTCTAATGCAATCAGTCAAATGTAGTATGTGATCTACACATCTTAGGAAGGAAATTCAGAATCAAGGAAAAAAAATTCCATCTGAATTTATGGAAATGACCATTGGTCAGCATTTAGTCGCCTGTTATTTTTGGCTTGGCACAGAAAGAAGAATTGCAAAATATCATAGACAGCACTTTTCGAAAATGAAGTTGGAAATTGAAAAAACAAATCTGACCTTGTGTCATATTAGAGGAAGAAAATGAGTAACTACCGGCACTGAGGTCCAAGTGTAACACTCTGGACTTATGAAGTGAGGAGGAGGTTCCACATAGACAGCTTCTTTCCCAGAACTGCTGCATTGTGGAACAGACTCCTAAGTGGTTGCTTTCCTGATTATTACAATCTTAACCTCTTCAAGTCTAGGGTCAGTATCTATCCTTCATATCTTATAATATTCCTCCTCTTGCACCCTACTCCACTGTACGTCCTTACAACAACCGCATTTGCAAGTCAAAAATTGAAAAAACAAATCTGACCTTGTGTCATATTAGAGGAAGAAACTACCGACAGTTGAGGTCCAAGTGTAACACTCTGGACTTATGAATATATGTTTTCGACCAGGTGTATAAATAAGCAGTGTCAGGCTACTGACTGGTGTGACTATTGAATGACTGTTGAGTGGAACTATCC
>OZ038510.1:23110479-23212979 GCA_964036315.1 Acanthosepion esculentum | reverse complement strand
TGATCAGGCTCAGTGTTGCTTAACTCTGGTGATAATACGGGAACTGGTGTTTCAACATGATGTTGTCATAAGCCAAGCTATGCTTGTTAAATGACAATATATGTATATACATTTCATGCACACAAGCACATGCATAATTGGCATAGCCTGCTGACTGCAGTTATTGTATGTTTTTCAGTGGCGCAAGTGGTCATTGTTCTATCCCAGGCAAGAGCCCAAATTTTAAATGCTGATTCTCAGGACAGGCAGGCCTTCCCCTCTTGGAAGTTTGGTGCTATACAATCTTCTTTCACTATTGTACTTGATTAATAACATTTACTAAGCTCAGTTTAGTCTGTCACATGGCCACAACAATCAAGTTCCTGTGAGAAGTGAACTCTAATGTATTTTCATAATAGGCATATATATATATATATATATATTATAAATTAATTGATTTAAAATGTTTTTTCGCTACACAGTGATAACCATGTTTCAAAAATGGAAGCTAAAGTCTTCGAATTTAATTTTGTTATTAAATTAAAGACATTAGTTCCATTTCCTCGTCAAGTGAATTTTGGAGTAACTTATTTTTTTAAATTTACACTTTTAAAGGCACGGCAAAGATTCATAATTGAGTATTTCCAAGGATACCGAGAAATCCACTCATCTAGACAAGGGGTGGTAGTGTGTTCAATTTTTTAATTTTGTTGTATCAGTTAATAGTTACATTATAAGAACACTGGATTTTATATCTTACTGTTCTTTCTTTTTATATATATATATGATTTTGGATCAAATATGGATCAGAATCTGACAAAATGATAGGATTCTAGCTTGTCTGAACATGGAAACTACAAACATGTTAAATCTTTTAAATGTTTCCTCTTTGTTCCTTATCCACTCATATATATATATATATATATATATATATATATATATATATATATATATATATGAGAGAGAGAGATATTTATTTTCATATTTTCGTCCTTGCACAGAATATTGCTGTCACATATAGTCTGGAGCCCTCACTGTTCATCTTAGGGTCCTCAACAAAATCCAGGGATGGATATGCAATGTGGTTGGCCTTGATCTGGCATCTCGTTTACAGTCGCTCTCTCACAGACGTACTGTTGCCTCCCTTTGTCTTTTCTACAAATACTTTCACGGTAACTGCTCCGATGAGCTATTTTTACTAGTTCCCAAACTGTATGAATTTAAACGTGCCACTAGGTCGGCATCTCAGTCCCACCCTTTGATTGTCGAAACAGTTAAGTGTAGCCATCTCTTCTACTCTGATAGGATTCTAATTTTTGTCTGAACAAGGAAACTACAAACATGTTAAATCTTTTAAATGTTTCCTATTTTTTCCTTATCCAATCATATATATATATATATATATATATATATATATATATATATATATATATATATATAGAGAGAGAGAGAGAGAGAGAGAGAGAGAGAGAGAGAGAGAGAGAGAGAGAGAGAAAGAAAATTGAATGTTTATTTACTTTGTCTCTTTTTTGAGTTTTTGTCATAACTCACTCTTAGGCTACTTGCCGTGATGTCATCAATTCTTTCTTCTTGACTGACTCCAATGGACTTCCCCTGACTCACTGAGTTCTTTATTTAAGGTGTCTTGCCGAGTTCATTTGTGTTATTTACTCCACAACAGTTTTGTAGAATTTATATACCATTATATATCAGGTGACTTGTTTGTTAAAGCTTACAGTCAAGTCTCCAGGTGAGTGGCTTTAACCTTTGTAAAACTCAAGAGTATGGATAAGATAAGTAAATATTCAATTTTATTAAGGCTCTGTCTCTTGATATTGAGAACAGTATAGAGACTGCTAAAATTAAATACATCATCTTCCAAAATTACCCTGGTTTTTGTCCGTGAAATACCGTCTTCATATGTGCCAAAGTTCCCAATGCTTTTTAGCTTAAGAAGACATAATGAGTCGCTATCCTGGAGGTTACCATCAGCCATGCTGATGAGACGCAAAAAACGTTCTCTAAGACAATTAAAAGATAACAGTTTCGTTTTTGGGGCGTTAAAATTAACAATCCATTTATTGCTGCAGTTAACAACAGATTGTCGGTAATTTTTTAGATTACTTGCCAATATGACCTTTATTGAATTTATCGGTTGTTGATGAAAATTATGAACAATATAGGTTCAAAAATAGAGCTGGGGGGTACCTGAATTAACGCATAAAGATCTAGAAGAGTGGCCATTCAAGACGACTTTCATTTCACAATTTGATAAAAAAGATTGAATCAGATCAAAAATTTATGCAGAAAATTATATAATTAAATTGTAAAGAAGACCAGCATGTCAAACCCTGTCAAATGTCTTTGAGATTCTCCAAAGCAACATCCTGAGGAAGGGCAGCCTGAACTAATTGTTAGCACTTAGAGAGACTCTGTACTAGTAAACAGTTATATAATAATGGGGTATTTGCAGTACCATGTCCCTGCATGTACTTTCGGTGAGTAAACCCAAGGCCACATTATGACACCTTCTGGCCAGTTTGCATTGCCATAGACCAGAGGTTCTCAACCAGGGGTAAATTTACCCCTAGGGTTAAAAAATTATATAGTCGGGGGTAAATAATTGAAGTACCTGATAATTTAAAAAATAATTCAATTAAATTTAATTTCGTAAAATGAGAGAGAGAATGCAAATTTTCATTTCTGTTTTGGTATTTTTACTAATGACTAATTTTCACAATTTTTAGTCACAAATTAGTCAGTACTAATCATAATCATTCATTCAAAAAAAAATTTTTTTAGTATTTTCCAAACATTTTTTAAATTGCCAAAAACAAAAATACTAAAAATAATTTTTTTTTGAATGAATGATTATGATTAGTATTAATTTGTAGATCTACTAATACAGCGGATAAAATGAATGATTTTTTATTAATGACTACAAACGTTAATAAAAATACTGAATTTTATACAGAGTACTAACTTATACTAAAAAATTAGTAGATTAGTACTAAATAAGAAATCAGTATTTTGAGTGTCGCTTAGTATTTTTTTTTAGTCACAGTATTTTGAATGAAAAAAATCATTCATTCATTTAGTCACAAAATTGTACATCAATGCTTTATGATGGCTATGAATCTTTTGTATGGGAGTAGGGGGTAAATGGAGAAATACATAAAGCCGAGGGGGTCAATGATGGAGGAAAGGTTGAGAATGGCTGCCATAGACAATGGACAGTGATAATTATTTTGGTCTTTTTTCTCCTTAAATCGCATACATCTACATGATATGTATCTCTTGCATTCTCCTTTTACACACTTGCAAAAACATCATTCAATAACCCTCTAACTTGAGTGGCACTTGGACCTTGTATTAGATGAACAATAAAAAATATCTCTCTTTTCTAGTATGAGCAGGATCTATGGTGACTTTTTTAACTCAAGTATAAAAACAGACTTATGTCTACATCTTTAAATCAAGTGTAAAAATGGACCTATGTTTATTTTGTTGACTCTTGTGTAAATAAGAACTATGCCAGTCTTATTGTGAACTGGAACTGTGTCTACTTATTTATTAATTATTTGATATTAAAGAATCCACCAAGGGTTGATATGTGATTAAATTAACCAACTTAAGATTTATACTAATTCACCTACTAGTAGTCTGTCAGTTATGTTACTGTTCTGCTATTTACCCATAGCTAGGGGGGAGAAGAAGAGGATTAATACCATTCCCAAGGGTATTAGCACGTAAGTTAATGTAAAGGATTTGACTGGAATTCGAACTTGGCTCTCTGATTCAGTTATGTGCTATACGTGATACACGCTTAGGTGATCAGGTATCTTTCGATACATGTCTGACGAGGCAGATTTTTTTCTTACAGTAGGTTGCCATTTCTTTCTGCAGTAGACCAGTTGCCATCCAAGGCTACAGAACCCAGTCTGTTCTGCTATTTACCCATAGCTGGGGGGGGATTCATGCCAATGGAATTCCTCAGAGATATAATATTCTGAATGAATAAGGCATTAGTTAGATGGGAACATCATTTCAACTAATGTTTTACTATTATGTAGAAAGTATTTCTGTCACACACTGTATAATATATTTAAGAGAAAAAAAATTCCATGTAATGCTGCTTCTTTGTTCGTTCTTCTTTCAGTCCATAAAACAAGCCTCACTTGATTTCATCTCATTTGCAGGAATGATTAGTATCAAGCACGTTTTAATTATTTGATTAAAGGTTTTAAACTGAAGTTACAAAACAGTCGTCTTTGTCTTGTGACTCGGACATCCTTCAATGTTCTCTTTTAACCATCTGAGAAAATCGTCTTTCATCACTATGGCTGATGCTAACCTCCAGGAGAGTGACCCATTGCGACTTCTTGGGCTAAAGTGTTCGCTGACATGAAGTCAAAAGATTATACTGAATCAATTGCTAGGTCTGCTGCTATCAGAATTTCTTCACCATGTTGTGCTAGACAATTTTTCTTGACAGAATCTATCTTAAATATTTAGAGGGACTGATTTTCCATTTCAGATTTTAGGGAATTACATACTTTTCTGTTTTTCATTATAGAATTCCAAAGAATGCTAGAATCCCAAATAAGAATTAAGTGACAATGGCCAAAACGTGTAGAAAAGTAGCCGCACCACAAAGTTGTCTTCTAGAGACAAAAAGCTACATTATCATTTGGTCAATTTATTGAAATTATTAAATAACTGATTTTGTTTTTAATCGACTTAGAAGTGGGGCCCCCTGTTCATAATTTCAATACAGTGTGGTGATTTTTTAAAAAGTTACTGGACTTAGCTGTTCTGCATACAAAAACAGACTTTTTTTTGTTTTTCTAAACAGATTTGTTTTAAATGAGGAACAAATATATATATATATATATATATATATACACACACACATATATATATATATATATATATATATATATACACACATATATATATATATATATACACACACATATATATATATATATACACATATATATACATATATATATACATATATATATACATATATACATATATACATATATATATATATATATATATACATATATATATATATATATATACATATATATATATATATACATATATACATATATATATATATATATACATATATATATATATACATATATATATACATATGTACATATATATATATATATATATATATTATAATTTTTTCATATAGACAAAAATAATTTACTCACTACAAAGATGTAACTTTATTTCAGTGCATTTGAATTGCATTTTGACTGATGAGAACCAAAATGGTTATCAGAATTTATATATTATTTTTGTTCTCATTATATTTGTGTGTATATATATATATATATATATAAGTTTTAGGGAATTTCATTTTTTTTTTGTTTTTCTGTTTTCACTATAAAATTCCTTTCTTTCACTGTTTTCAGTATAGAATTCTGTTTTTGCTTTCTGGGATAACCCTTGCAAAGAATTCTATAATCCTAAATAAGAATTAAGTGGAAATAGCAAAACCTACCAAAAAGTAACACCACAGTCTACTAAAAGCATTAAATAACTTCAGTGGCAATCTGTGACAGAATGGTAAATCTACTCTTGTTGGCACTCTAAAATGCTACACTGCTGAAGGGATTTGGTAGGTTATCATTGTAGTTTATATAAATTTGAAATTCTTCAAAGAGTTCTGTGGATGGATCTAGCAAATCTTTGATGGCTGCAAAATTACCAACGTCATGGCTAATATATGATAGCTCTCTAGGATTGAATGGACAAACTGATTTGTAAAACTCATACACTGGATAAGTATCCAATTATTTGTTCAACTTTGAAAATGCTGTACTGTGAATGCATCCTGCAAATTTGAGGTAACCTAACCCCTCTCTATACTTTTCAGTTCAAACAGAAGACAGTTTCTAGACAAAATGTTATTTTTGACCTACCACTATTAAGATAATGCTTTAAATCTTCCATTAGGTTGTACATAATACATGCAAATGGTAACTTGGTCTCCTCTAAGCTTGGCCAGGCTTTTATTAAATGAGTGCAGTTCTCATTAATGAAATGCAGATTAAGACGTAAAGTATGATATGATGTTTGATGCACTTTACTATCATAGACTAATTACTATCATACACTAATTCCAAAATTTGGTCTATTGCCAAGCCGTGGTTCTTGTCTTGTTTGAAGAATCCTTCATAAAATTGAAAATATGAAGAATGGTACTTAGTTGAATTGAACCATGAATTCCATTGGCTTGCATAGGTAAGTAGGCTTCAAGCTATTTCAAATATTGCTGATGTAAAAATGTGTGCAAAGACATGATGTCTGCTTACAAATATATTGGACAAAAAATTTGTATGTGCCTTCTTACAATATGCTGCTGAATTGGTTACAAATGCACTAATGTCAACGAGAGTAACAGCTCGGATGCAAGCCTCACTTAGTTTGATGATTGCATTCTTTCATGGTGACAACATAGATAAGAAATGGCTCCCCTTAAATGCTTGCAATTACATTCAAAATACTGTAGTCATGACAGTTGTTTCATATGCTATGATACTTATGGTTCCATTGGCAAGCTTCAGTTTTAGGGCAATAAAATGACTATCAAACAATTTTGGTAGATATAGTTGCCTAATACATTTGGAACTCGGAATAGTACCACCTTCCTTACAATACTTTAACAAAAATGGTCTCAGCTTGTAAATTTTATTGCCGGGTATGTCACACATTGTGCACATTTTAAAAAAATAAACGTGAAATCCTTTCTCATATCTTCACTCATTCACCAAAGTTGTTAGAGTCGTCTCTTTTAGAGTGGCTTGTTTGTTAGAAGACTTTTTTGCAAAAGGGTTTTCAGACTTAATGGTCCTTTGTAGCGTTTACCTTAATAAGGTCAACACTATGATGATATTGCCATTGGCATAAAAGTCTTCTGGAAATTGTTCCATTCTGTCTTGTACACAAATTTTAGAAACTGCAGTCATTTGCCATTGTTTCTTTTTTTGGAAAAGTCTATCTTTCAAGGTTGAGGTTGTGGGTTGTTTGTATAAAGCAGCCTGTTGCTTTTCCATATTAGGTTTTAAAAAAATCCATTTTTATCAGTCTGGGCTTCCAGTTTCCCACACAAGTGAAATATGCCTTTTTTTAATAGATCTCTACAACCAAAATGTTGTTTTTTTTTTTTTTTACAGATTAGCTGATAGGTAATTTATAAAAAAAATTGTTTTGATATTTTGGAAAAGGCTTGTGTGTGTTTATTGTAGGTATGTCCAATTTTGACCTTTTTAGCGTTTTTTTTTAGTTGTTTTTTTGTCAGTTGAAAGACACATTAATTTCGAAATTCTTGTAAAAATTAACTACTTGTTGGATTTTAATGAAAACTTCAGAACTTATTCAGAAATGAATGAACTTATTTTAGAAATGTTTGTCTCTTTGAAAGTCATGGTATAAATATTTTTTTTTTATATCTGTTACCCCCCTCGAACTTAATTTTATGAAAACACAAAAAAAAATTTATTTGCAACCTCAATTTTTTTTTTTAATTAAATGCACAAAACTCTGAAAAATCTAAATCATCGATTTTTTTGTTAAAAAAATGTCCGAAATTGTCCAAACTTTTACCTCAATTGTAAAAATACAAAACCCAATAAAACTAAGACAATATTTAATTAAGAAAGTTTTTAATGGCTTTTCTGAATAATATATACGAAGGTAATTATTATCTGAAAGAAAAAAAATTTAAAAAATCTCATTTCATTAAGTTAACCCGTTTCAATTAATGGTGTTTCATGTAATTTTTATATTCTCAGAAAAATATTTCATGACTGAAATAATAAACCTCAATTTAAAAAAATGTATTTTTTTTACTGTTTTATTTTTACTTGTAAAATTTGATTTTCTTTCATAATTTAAATGTTATTTTCAGTGCAGAATTCTTCCTCAAACGTAAGGTAAAAAAAAAAATTTGAAAGTGAATTTTTTTAAAAAAATCTACTAACCAGATTCACTTAAAATTAGAACGAATTATATCACTTTGGCGGTACCGTACAATAAATTTCAGTACCGTAAGTTGTGAATATATTGACGTACATCAATCAACGCCTGTCAAAATAGACCACCCTGGTGTGAAATATCTCTCTTAAAAAATTTTCTGCTAAAAATGTAAGTAATGTTTCTTTCAAATTACATTAAGTATACTTTAATCATTCTAAATTTCCTAAGATAACAAAAGAAAAAGGTGTAATTGATTTTTCATGATTTTTTAACTAACAAACTATGATCTTTCCGACAGAAATGTCGATAAGTTCGATTTTACGAAATTTTTTAACTCGAAAAAAAACAAGATTTTTAATAAAATTTTTAACATTTATAGGAAGGATTAAAAAATGTGAAAAAATATTCAGAAAATACTTTGGTCTTTCCTCTTTAATAACAACATAAATATTTAAACGTTAAAAATTGTTTTATCAATTTGGGGACCTTTTGTCGTCAAGGTATACCACTTTTTAGCGAAATATTGGACATACCTAGTTTATTGTTACAAAATTAAATACAGTGTAACCCGGATATAAGAGAGTTGTCGCGACCGGAGAAGAAGTATCTTATATCCGGGTTTCTCTTATATCCGGGTTTGGTCTATTTTGTTTAGGTAAGTATGGCTCTAATTTGGGACCAGAGAAAATCTATCTTATATCCGGGTTTCTCTTATATCAGGGTCTCTTATATCCGGGTTACACTGTATATCTCAAACTCACAAACTGGATGTTGTAGTAAAACAAACATCTCATCTTCCAAAGATATTGATTTTTTTGTTTAAGAACAAATAAATATATTTTTTTGTTTAAGAACAAATAAATGATCTCAAATTCTTACAAGAGTAAAACTAATTTAGGTTTTGCACATGCAGGGTTGCCAGGTTGAAATCAGTCAAAAAAACACCAAACAATGTTTGATAAAAAAAATATCAAGTCGGCAAACAGAAAAAGCCCAGTTTTAAATTAATTCTCAAATAAATTGTTGAAAAGTCGTCTAGAGACAAAAAGCTACATTATCGCTTAGTCACTTGATTGAAGTTATCTATTATTAATTAATAACATTTTTCTAAAACGTCAAATTCATAAAATTTGGCTTTCTGAAAAGACAAACTACACCTCTCCCCGCGCTACGTCCATCACCCCCTCCTCCCGCTACTTCCATCACCCTCTCCCCCGTCCATCACCATGCGTGATATGAAAAAGAAAGAATAAAATAAAAAGACAAAATTTTTGTCCACCTACCAACTTTTTTTTTTAATGAAATCAAGCAAATTTCGTAAAATTTGATTCCTAAATACTGTGTAAACTGTAGGGAGATGGTAGGTAAGGAGGGGAGGTGTATTAAAACATTACCGACTTTATCCTTTGATGTCTATCAGACGAGCCAGTTAGGAAATGTAAACAGAGAAACAAATAAAAATGGCAGTTGGTAAATCTGTTAGAAAAAAATTTCCTTTTTAAAACCGTAATTCCCATTTCAAGTAGAGGCCATTCCAGTTTTCCATTCATTTTTCCGGAAAATGAGCGCCTCTACAATATTTATAAGTCTACCATTCATCCTTGCTTTGAATATTGATGCCACGTCTCATCTGCTACTGCAGTTATTTATTTAGAGATTCTTGATAAAATCCAAAGAAGACTCTGCAATGTTATTGGTCTTGACTTGGCATCTCAGTTTCAGTCACTTCCCAACCGCTGTAACGTAGCTTCCTTTTCTATAAATACTTTCATGGTAATTGTTCAGATGAACTTTCCTCTATGTTACCCAGACTTAAATGAATTTAAGAGCAGTACAAGATTGGAGGTAAGGTCTTGTCATTTTACAGTTGAAATGTCGAGATGTAACCGTAAGTTCTATGCTAGCAGTTTCTTTTCTCGCACTTCTTGCTTGTGGAACTTTCATCTCTTTTCTGGCTTTCCAGTCAAGTTTGATCTTGAAAATTTAATTGCAACGTCAATAGTTTTTTTTTGTTTTTTTTTAAGCGTATCACCCCAAGCAAGACTGGAGGCCACTATCACGCATGGGGTTACTGAAGTGATGGAGGAAGAGCAGATAGGAGTGGTAAAGGAGAGGATGTGGAGAAAGAGAAAGACGGAGGGTCGATCAAGGCAAGGGGGTTACAGAAGATTTGGAGCGAGAGCAGATAGGAATGAAAGATGAAAGGATGTGGAGAAGGGAAGTGGATAGATCAAGGCAACTGGAGATGACGATTGACGCTACACTTAAACCGTTGGAGATTGTATTTGTCAGGGAAACAGTAATAGGGAAGGGAGTTCCATAGGCGAGATGTGCGAGACATGAAGCTATTGGAGTAGAAGAGACGTCTACATCTAACAGTTTCAACGGTGAAGGGGTGGGAACGGGATGCCAGCCTCGTAGGACGTTTAAATTCATGAGGCCTAGGGACAAGCGAAAGCAACTCCGCGGAGCAATTACCGTGAAAGTACTTGTAGAAAAGGCAGAGCGATGCAACATCGCGTCTGTGAGAGAGCGACTGCAGACGAGATGACAGATCAGGGCCAATCACATTGCATATCCGTCTCTGGATCTTATCAAGAACCCTGAGGCAACCAGCAGGGGTCCCAGACCATATATGGCAGCAATACTCCATGCAAGGGCGAATGGTCGATTTATAGACTTGGAGGATCGATTCCGGGGAGAAAAATTTCCTGGCTCGGCACAGGGAACCAACTTTTCTTGCGGTGGATGATGCAACTGACTCGATGTATTTGTTCCATCTCAGATCAGCGGACAGCGTGAGACCGAGCAGCCGCAGAGAGGAGCTCTCGAGAAGTTGGTCCTCAGACATTCTAATGGGATGGATCCTTGTGGTGATTAATGGAGAGCAGTTTTGTTTTAGAGGCGTTAAAGTTGATCATCCATTTCTCTCCCCAGTCCACAGCCGATTGGAGGTCCTTTTCAATTTGAGCTGCCAGGTTAATTTTGTCCGCCTCACTAGATTTGTGTTTGAGGCAGGAGTAAATAGTGGTGTCGTCAGCATAGATACCGACTTGGGAGTCTATGGCGTCAGGGAGGTCGTTTATAAATATGAGGAACAGAGTAGGGCCAAGGATGGAGCCTTGAGGAACACCTGCGTTAGTGGGATAGGAGTTGGAGATGAATCCACTGAGAACAACCTTCAAATCCCGGTTTGACAGAAACGATTGTATTAGGTCAAACAATCGACCTGTGATACCATAACCCTGGAGCTTGCGAAGGAGGCCGGCATGCCAAACTCTATCGAATGCTTTGGAGATGTCAAGGACCACGGCACGAGCTTCGCCGTTATTATGGATAGCTTGGTAGACAAATTCAGTGATGGCCTTAAGCACATCGGCAGTAGATCGGGCAAAGCGGAATCCATACTGCTTGTCTGAGAGCAGATCATGGGATATCAGGTGATTAATCACTTCGGCGTTGATAATGGCCTCGAAGACTTTGCCGAAGAGGGACAGGAGACTGATAGGACGATAATTGGAAGGGTTGGAGGAGTTGCCAGAATTCTTAAAGACAGGAACAATGGTTGAGGACTTCCAGCAGTCAGGAAAACAGGACTCCTTGAGGCAGCGGTTGTACAATTTAGAGCGGGGCAGGCGCCAGTTCAGGTGCACATTTCTTCAGGACAATGGCTGGTATTCCGTCACCACCGGTAGCCTTGTGGTGATCTAAGTTAGAAATAATGCCCAGTACCAACGACGGGGTTATGTGCAAGTGGTCCAGGAGGGCCTCAGTTCTAGGAGGGACATCGGGCAAGGGTACCCCCGAAGAGTCAAGCGTAGAACTGGAAGAAAACTTTCGAGCGAAGCATTCGGCCTTGTCGGCAAAGGTGGTCAGGACCTCAAACTGATTGAACAGGGGAGGAATGGAGGATTTGTTACTATTCAGAACGCTCTTGCAGAGGCGCCAATAGTCCTTGGAGCCAAATTTGCGGGATGCAATACGTTCCTTCATCCGAGCAGCAAATAGTGACTTGGCATCGTCGAGGGTACGCTTACACTCATTGCGTGCAGGTAAATAGACGTCTGTTGGAGTCGGACATATCACTACGAAAACGGTGGAAGAAGTGGTTCCTATGAGCAATGGCGGCTGAGCAAGCAGCTGTGAACCAGGGGAGGGGCGCGGTTTGACCTTGAATTTCCTGGAGGGGATGAAAGCTTCGATACCGGCTTTAATCTAGTAAGAGAACTCAGAAGCACAATCATGAGTGGGGAGCTTAAATACAGCATCTCAGGGGACATCGCGGATGAAGTGACGAAACGAGACCCAGTCAGCCCGTTGGTAGCAGAATGTGGTTCTGGTGGTAGGAGGCTCTTTGCAGGGGGTGGAGCTGAAGGAGATGCTAACAGACACGACAGCATGATCGGAGTTACCGATAGGACAGAGCTGCGTGGCACTACAAGACTCAGGGATGGAGGTAAAACACAGGTCGAGGAGTGAGGCCTTACAGTCACGATTGTAGGAAAAACGCGTGGGGAAATCGATTATCTGGGTGAGGGATTGAGAGATTGAAAAGTTGAGAGTATGTATGCCTGCGAGGTCAGTGGTAGCGTTCTTTAGCCACTGGTTGTGATGGGCGTTAAAATCGCCAAACACAAATATGTGAGCGTACGGATGGACTGAGAGGGCCCTATCTATGCTGTCAGAAATGACATCGAGTATCCCACAGTCCTGAGAGGATGGAGAGCGGTAGAGGAAGAAAAGATAGCTTACAGCATTGAGAAGAGATAGCCGGAGACACAAGTACGAATGATCCGGCGATTCGAGAGAGCACTCTCTAGCCAGAGGGAGATGGTCCTTAACGTAGACACCCAGGCCATGCATGTGGGTTAGAGAGTCTTTTCTGAGGAGAGGGGGGTATCCAGGGATCGAGAGATCAGAGGAAGGGATAGAGGAGTCAAGATTGGTCTCACACAGGGCGAGTATATCCGGGCACTTAGCAATGAGGAAAGACTCAACGCTGCAGAAGTTGGTTCTAATGCCACGGATGTTGGAGAAGGAGATATTTAGAGGTTTGGGTGATTTTTGGAAGGCTGGTTTAGGTTTATATTTCTGGTTTTTGTTATTCATGTGGGTAATTGGTTTTGGAAAAAGAGAAGGCCTGAGTTACAGGAAGCCGACGGTTATCACCCATGACGCGTGCAGAGAGGGGGTTTGGCACAGCCTGATTCATAATGCGGCCTCAGGGTTGCCCACCGGAGATGACTGCAGGGACACCTATCCATGCGCGACATGGCACTACAGACACCCCGATATTATGCAACTGTTGATCAGAGCGGCCGCTCAAGACGCTACGCAAGAGTTAGGGCTCCTAACTACCAGTCGGAAACAGCAACCAGGGAACTGTCAACCGTGTACCCTCAGAATGAACAGGCAATGCCACAGACTACACGCATCACGGGTGAAACTCCGCGGCACCAGCAAAGAGGCCAGAGAGAGAGAGAGAGAGATCCGGGAACCCCTTCCTAAACACGAGACAAGGTTTGGGCCTCTACTCGTGTCCAATAGAAGGGGGAGGAGTGTCTCTCTTAATTTCTGTTCTTTTATTGTTCTCTCTCCTTAATAGTTATTTTTCTCGCATTCTTTCACACTCTCATTGCGTCTTAGTGGCTTTATTCCCTTACTTTAGCTGAAATGATTAAAAAAAATCTTTAGCACTGTATTTTTTCTTTCGAGTTTTAGCATTTATTGATCAAGGGATATAACTCACGTTGTGATAAGAGAAGTTATCTCCCATATTAAAATTCCAAATCCAATTTTTTTTTTTTTTTTTTAAATTTAGTAGAATGACGTAACCTTCTATTTAGATATTTGAGAAAACTATTTTCATCATTCTACATGCATTTTATCCAACCAATGCCTCTACTTTGGAATTTCATTAAACGTCCACCCGATCTTTTGAGTCAGTTCTTTGTACTCTGGTGATGTAATCAGAATAAAGGCATATATTTAATTCAAAGATGATTAAATACTCTTTTAGATGAAAATAGAGTATTTGAAGATGCATATCGATATCAATGTCAGCCGATATATGATCAAATGGAAAACAGCTGACCTCTCACAAAAATGGATTCAGACATTTATTTTGTAGTGCTTACTACTATGTTTGCCACGCCTACATTTTTCTCAACTGTGATTGGTCAAATAATAAATACTATCACAGGACAATTTACTGATCGCATTCACCACACTGAATTTTTCCTACTGTTAAATCACAAACATGCTTTTGTTATAAAATCACCGATTGGGTAATTTTTCATCCAATCAGATATTTTTTGTTCTCTCGAAATTTCTCCCGCCGTTGTCCTGGGAGCCTACCGATAGTAATATAAACCAGGATTTGTTCCAAAAATAGACAGTAGAAGCAGAACTCAGTAACTCACACGCATTTACACAGACTATTTATTCTACTCACTACACACACACAGAACTTAAATATCACCATCAGTTCTATGTAAGAAGCCAAGTTGCAACAGCTCTGTTAGTTATATATAATCCACAACTGAATTACTACATGTTCTTCTGAAAACATCATTCTATCTAATACAGAACTTTGAACATTCTTATTCAGAAAACTTGTTTTATTACATTTAATCTTTCAGCTAACAGTTAGAGGGAAATTACACTCTTCTTTCTTATTGTTTCACACATTACAAAACATGTTTTGTATTTGTTGATTTTAATATATATTTTATCATTGAAACAAAAATCGGTTTTCCATTGTCTTTCCTTGATACAAAAATGTATAATTGTTAAATGCTATTCAACACGCAGCCACATCAATCTTTTCAACACAACCAGCATTTACAATTTGAAAGACCCCCAAAACCCTTAAGTCTTCACATGAAAGTGGCAAGAGACTCGAACAAAGGAAGTCACTGAAGGAAGATAAATTATTCTTTTGGACAATGATGAAAAGACAAAGAACACTGTTCTCTATAAGACAGTGGTCACTGCATGTGAGACAGAGAGGGCCCATGAAGAATGACGTGAGAAGACGCCCATCAGACTGTTCACCTACTTCGCCCATGCCTTATCTCAGCTTCACTCTTCTAGTGCAGTCAGTTATAATCCAAGAATAAGATCTGCTACAAATTCTCATGGTCTTAATTAGTGGGTAAACGATTTGGCCAGAGGGTTATTTTTAAGCTACAAACATTTGACTGAAAGAAGCTGCACCCTGACAACAAACCTGGTGTCTGGTGTGAGCTCCAATGTGACAGTTACTGCATCGAGCTTCTTAAATTATTGAATCAATCTCTTTTCTTCTGTTTGTTTTGACATTATGGTCATAGAGAGGACACCCAGTGTTAATCAAAGTCACTACAAGGCTAACAGCTTATATGACAAGAATGCTAATAATTATCACATATTGGACACTTCTTTGTGACAAATAAAAACCATCTGATACTAATCTAGTTTTAAGCATCCTGGGTAAGATGATAAACTACATCTGTGTCCTGGGTAAGACAATAAACTACGTCCAACAGCAAGGACTCTGATCAGGAGGTTTTGAGGAGCATGAAACAACCTCTTAATTGCTGGTGTTCCCAAGTCCACCCTGACCCGGGGTGGTAACACCTGTTAGGGTCCCAGCTGTGGGCAAATATTTAACACCCAAACTGTGGTCAAAACACTATGAAAGTGTAAAAATAGGTTTTGATACCAGCAATAAATTTTTTGAGGAAAAATTATTACCAGAAATACATTTTTTTAAAAATATTACCATCAATAAGAATCTTGTCAGCATTAAATGACCCATTGAGGTTGATATGCTGTAAAACAAACCAAACCAAACCAAGGTTTAAAAGAGAGAGAGAGAGAGAGAGAAAAAACAAACAAACAAGTGATTTATATTTTTATTGAGCAAGACATGAAGGTTCCCTGTTATTCAGTTTAGGAGTTGAAGCACTGCTTTCCGTTAATCACCTGAAAGACTCTTTTCTCCCTTTTATTAGGCTGATGCTAACCCCCAGGAAAGTGACTCATTGCACCTTCTCTGGTTAACATTCTTGACTGACATGAAGTGGAAATACTATATTGAATCCATTGCTAGGTCAGTTGCTAAGAAAATTCATTCATTGTATTGTGCAAAACAATTTTTATCTCCAGATAAACATATCTATAAGTCTACCATTCGCCATGTTTAGAATATTACTGCCACTGCCACACATGGTCTGCTGCTCCTGCTGTATATCTAATGATTCTTGATAAAATCCAAAGAAGAATCAGCAATATTATTGGTCCTGATCTGGCAACTCAGCTTCAGTCACTTTCCCACTGCAGTAAGGTTACCTCCTTGTATTTTTTCTATAAATACTTTCATAGTAATTGTTCAGATGAACTCTTTGCAATGGTATCAAGACTTTGTGAATTTAAGCAGAGTACTAGACTAGAAATAAGGTTTCATCAATTTCCACTTGAATTGGTCAAACATAACCGTAAGTTCTATGCTAACAGTTTCTTTTTGTCACTAGTGGAACTTTCTTCTAGCTGCATGCTTTCTGCTAACCTTCATGTTTTCTGTTTTCTAATTCTTTTACACCCAGTAAGCCCTTGTGTCTTAGTGTTTTTATTGTCTTGCTTGGGGTAAATTTGATTTTTAAAAAAATCCTGAATTTTGATCTTAGAGTAAAATCAACACTACAATCCAATTCAGGCCGCCAAGCCCCAATAGAACTCTTGCCATCAAATGCAGTGCCACACCCCAAATTCAAAGAATTTGATTAAGCAAAAAAATATTTTTTCCTCTGCAGATTTATTGGGTGTACATGTGGTGTAATATCCAGTGGCTCAGAATGAGAAAATCAGTGAGTGACGTTTGAATACTGATCAAGTTCATTGCATTTCCTTTCACACAAATAGCCTTGGGAAAGGTATGAATCCATCTCCCTCCAGCTATAGGTTAAATAGCAAGTCTCTCTAACCTTGGTTGGCAACCAGTCTAGGATAACTCTGAATTCAAAACTTAACCACCTGAAGCTGTACAAATAACTGTACCCAACGTTTAAACGTGGAGTGCAGATATTATGTCTGTCAAGCAAAAACAAGATAGATTTCAACAGCCATGGATAATCTCATAAGAGAATGGTTATCCAGAATTAAGCTATTGACACCAATGGACATTGAACTCAAGGAAAATATCATCAACAACACATTCCTATTTTCAACTTTGAAATAGTTCTTTACCGACTGGCTCACAAATGGTAATACAGGTATACCCCACCGTACGTCATTATTGGTTCCAAAGGTCACAACTTAGGTCGAAAAACAATTCAAGTCAAAATAACCACACGATAAACTGCAAATAAGCACTCCCCTTGCATATTACAGTATTTATGATATGTACACACAGTATTCTGAATAAAATAATTTATTAGTGATATAGCCTTACACTTAGCATTAGTAATAAAAGAACGATCTGGCAATTTTTTCCAATATAATCCAATTTTATCAATGTTAAAGATCTATTCGGGAAGAAACCTGTTTTCTTCGATGATTTTAGCCAATGCTTTAGGAAAATCAGCTGCTGCTTGTTCATCAGCTGATGCACTTTCACCTTGCATCTTAATAGAGTAATAAGTTCTTCATTCTTTAAATCTCATAAAGCAGCCTTGACTCACTTTAAACTCTACATCTTTCTCATCTGAGTAATTTTTGTTCAGGTTCTCAATGACAACACTTTTGTTTGAATGATTTCTTGACTAATAGCAGAACGCTGATGATTCAACCTATCAATCCAAAGAGAAAGAAGTTGTTCCATCTCTTCAAAGACTTTTCATCTTTTCTTATTGATAACAGTATTCTTCATCCCTGGGGTATCAGATTTGATATGTGCCAAAATCTTATCCTTGTGAACAATTGTCAATACAGTTGTCCAAATCATTCCAAAAGATCGAGCAATCAATATAACCTTTTCACCTTTTTCAAGGCGTTTTATTGTAGTAAGTTTATCGTCCAGTGTTATAGCATGCCGCTTAGCACTTGCTCTAGGAATTTTCTTAGGAGCCATTGGGGTAAAATATAAAGTCACAAATGAATGAGAATCAGAGAGTAGGTGATAAGTAGACGTATACCATGCGTATGCCTAAGCTGGACTTCAATTTTGTAGGAATCACAGGTGGTGCCGACAACTACGCCAAACAGTAGACAGTGGAACTACCATAAAAAACGCAATATTGAGCCCCTAAAGACCTGCTAAATAAGACGACAACACAGAGTCACAGATGTTTTTATATTTCGTTCTCTAGGATTTATGATGATTATATTAACAATTACTGTAAATGTACGTATTTTAATACGATTTTATACACTTTTATTCGTATTTATTGTACAGTAACATGATTTTATGTGCTTTTAATGCTTTTCTAGTGAGATTATAATTTCAATATTAGTGGCGGACAGGCGTAAAGCCGAATAAAATAATTTAAAGTTGATTTTTATTTTTCCGTATATTTTTTTTTGACAAACAACGTATAATCGCGAACAACTTAACTTGAAACGACGTAACCCAATGTATACCTGTATTAGCCATTTCTTTATAAGGAAACTATTGGGATTCATTGACTGAGTAACCATAGTTACACGAGTTACACTTTTCTTCACTCCCTGGCCGTCAGGCTGGGATCAAAGTGTAGTATCTGTTATCTTCCTTTCTGATGGTACTATTATCTGTTTCCTTATAAGGAAACATTTAGCATTCACTGGCCAAGCAGCCAATGAATGCTAAAGTAATGTGGTTCCTGTTATTTGGTACAGTTCTTTGTTTGTAATTCTATAGCACCAGTCCACAAGGTTTCAAGAATAATGTTCCTCACTAAGACATACAGGCCTCATTTGCTCAATCTGAGAAAGCTGCTTTACATATTTCTAAAAGAGTTTGGAGCCATGCATGTCATCCATATGAAAGTCTCAATCTGACAAGACTAAGAGCATGAATTGAGTTTTTAGGTTGTTTTGGTTTTGCGGCAACATGTGGTGTTGTGTGAAACTATCCCTAGTGCAGTCTTTTCTATATTCAATTTCCTTATCTCCTGTAGTAAATTTCTATTTTCTAAAAGGATACCGACAGATGTCTACTACATTTTTTTTCATGTACTGTTCAAATTTCCTGAACTTTTGATCTGTGCCAAATAAGCGAAGAATAAAAACTCAAATACCATTCACAAATCTATACGATGAAGTACACTACTTCCTATCCTATTATTTACTTAGCGTAGCTTATTTTTAGCCTATGGCCATAAAAATGAAGGGCACTTAGTGAGGATCAAACTTGCTGCTAAGGATTTACAATCCTCTCTTCCCAATCTTGATAAAGCTCAAAAAGTGTTTACATGACTTTGTGGGGGATGAATTATTTCCAACCCTACAACCGCTTTCCCCACAGATGCAATGTAGCAAGCCTGTCATTACACTATCATTATTTTCATAGAAGAATCAGCAATATTATTGGTCTTGATCTGGAAACTTGGCTTCAGTCACTTTCCCTCTGTCATAAGGTTGCCTCTCTCTGCTTTTTCTATAAATACTTTCATGGTAATTGTTCGGCTAAGTTCTTTGCTATGGTACCTAGACTTTTTGAATTTAAGAGCAGTAATAGACAGGCATCAAGATCTCATCAATTTACAGTCGAACTGGCTAGATGTAACCGTAAATTCTATGCTAACAGTTTCTCTTCTTGCACTTCTTGCTTGTGGAACTCCCTTCTGGCTCCATGTTTTTTCAACAAACTTTTAAATTTAAATGCAATGTCAAAATGTCCTCCTGATTCCTCTTTTCTCTTTCCACTCATTATTGTTTCTGTTCTTCATTCTTGTAATCCTTTCTACCTTCATGGCTTTACTGCCTTGCATGAGGTGAGATACCAATTTAAAAAAAAAAGAAAAATCTTCCGATGAGCGACATTCTTTAGTTCTATCAGTTCAGACCTTCACAGCTAAAACCCTAACCCTGCCCCACGATCACTAGCTTGAACAATCCTCATTTCTTCTGTATTCCATTAGTCGGTCAGAGGAAATTCTCCTTAGACAGACTGTTCTCCCAGGACTGCTACTTTTTTGAACTGACTCCTGGATAGATGCTTTCCCAACCACTACCATCTTAACCTCTTCAAGTCTAAGGTCAACTGATATCTATCCAGCATATCATCATAATCTGCATTTAGTTCTTCTTCCATAGAAGCACTTTACTTAGTAACACTCTAGCTTAAATAGCCCTTAGGCCTTGTATTGTGAATGTTATTATAAATATCTTATGTTTTTATTGATGGAGCTTAGCTTAGCGTTCTGGCACAAGGCCACGTGTTTGGAGTAATTTGCAGGTGGCTTAATGGTTAATAACTCAGAATGGAAGTAATAAGAAAAGTTCAACAGTTTGCATTCACTTTGGGAAAGGCATGAATCCCATTCTCCCTTCAGCTTTAAATAAATAGCAGTGTAGTTTCAGCCCCCTGCCCTTGATACTTTGGTCTTTCCTCTTAATAATAAGATAAAAATTTTGATGATAAAACTTTATTTTTAACAAGTTTGGCACCTTTTTTCATTATAGTATTCTCTTTTTCAGAAAATGTTTGGCAGTACGTTTACATATATGTATGTGTGTGTGTGTGTATATATATATATATATATATATATATGATTAATATATTATATATATGCATTGCAAAGTGCTCAATATCAGTGATAGAGCTAACATATTTAGTTGGATTGATGTGAGTTTGTGACCCTGAGTTTCTTGCTATTTGCAATCATCTGATGATTGCAAAAACCGTGAAACCTACAGTTACAAACTCACATTAGTCCAATTATATATATATGTCACAAATTCATATCAATCCAACTAGGTAGGTATATATATATATATATGGTAAATAAATAGACAAAAATGTTTGAAAACTTATCTCCTAACTGAGATTCAAAGAAAAAAAAAATGTGTGTGTCTGTGGGAGGGGGGCAGAAGGTCTTGCAGAAATACGAGATAAGAATTATTTATCTTA
Source organism: Acanthosepion esculentum (assembly GCA_964036315.1). Taxonomy (NCBI): domain Eukaryota; kingdom Metazoa; phylum Mollusca; class Cephalopoda; order Sepiida; family Sepiidae; genus Acanthosepion; species Acanthosepion esculentum. The sequence goes on along the minus strand of OZ038510.1, from coordinate 23,191,963 downwards.
AATGAATTATAAACAGATATATAAATATATATAAATTATTAGGCAATCTTTAACATTCACCCCCCCCCCATTGTGTGCCAAAAGGACAGTTTTTCCTTTGACACCGCTATTAACTACTTTCCCTCCTTGGCAAGGTTTTTTGCTTTAAAAAGCAATGATTAGAATTTTAATAAAACCCAAACATATGAAAGTGAATTTATACATTTTCATTATTCTTGAAAATTGATAAAAATAATAAACACTATTTATTTCTTTATTAAATTGTTTATTGGAATGGTTGGCAAAATATTGGCTAATTGCCAGGTGATTCAAACTTCGGAAAATGGTAAATAATAAGGATTTCCTTATAGTTCCCATATAAATTTATGAATAATTTTCTTTTTCATATTCATTTGTTTATGAATTGGTAAATGATAAAATATTGCATTGCATTAGTTTGAATTGTATTTGTTTTTAGAATGTTGTAAATAGAAAATTATTCTTGTAAATAAACAATCTGATATTTTAATATTTTGGTTGTCAATTCTCAAGAACAAATAAAAGTGAATTTATTCATTTTTTTTATGTTTAGGTTTTTAAATTCTAATCATCAATGGGAATAATAGATAAATACCTGAAGATAGCTTGACAATACTTAATGGAAATATTGTCTATAATAATCAAGATGGGAACAGAGCAGCTGGACACCTGATGATGGCTCAAGGGTACTTGGTCAAAAGGTTTTGCCTATAACATCTGTAATAATCAAGATGGGTACAGTAGTCCAAATAAATTATTTTGACAATTCTTCATCTCAAAACTGAAATGCAAAATTATCAAATGTGATACAATCCTGCCATTATAACAATGTCAAAACCATCTGATATTGAATATAAAGGCTCCTAAAATACACCACTGATGTCTTTTAGGACAGTGGTGTAATGGATATAAAAGTTAGTTAAATGTGTTAAAAAATCATTTTATGACAGTTGTGTTAATGGGCACACTGACTGCATGAATTTAAGTGTACTACTTGATTGGCAGTTAGGTCTCATCATTTTGCTGTTGAAATAGATATAACCCTAAGATCTACTCTAACAGGTTCTTTTTCACCTTCAGAACTCTCTTCATTTCTTGCTTCCCTGCCACCTACAGACTTCAAAGATTTAAATGCAACATCAATTGCCATCTTCTAGTCTTCCTGTTCTTTTATTGTTCTTTCTCCTCACTAAAGTCTTCTCTTCCACTTACCCCTTGCATCTTAGTGCCATTATCGTCTAGCTTTGGGTGAACTGATTCCTTAAAGAAAATACCAGCTGTCTAAAGTTGTAATACTATGGACACCCATGTAGAAAGGGAAGAGGTGGTTTTTATCTCAATCTCAAGTGTTTGTTTTATGGCCTAGCAGGATAGTTCCTTTTAAAGTCTGGTCTTCTAAGCGGCATCAACCTTAACCGAAGGGGGAATGGGAAATAAAGGATTAAAGAAGTAGTGGATTGGGTCTTTTTTTTTTTTTTTGGAGATCAAGTGGCAATGAAACTGGAAATAGAGTCTATCCGGATTCTGGTCTATATTAACAGTCATGCTTTGGATCGAGGAGAGTGCTGGTCCAACCTTGGTGTGAGATGGATGTGTCTATTGTGCAGTTTGAAAGCCTTCATTCATATTACCAGCTACCACATTGGGATGAGTAGATGGACAATGAATTGGAAGGGAGAAGAGCAGATATCGCACAAGTTGTCCGCAATATCCCCTACTTACCCACTCAGATGAGCAGAGGTGAAGCCATGAATAAAACAACTATTTTATAATATGGGAAACAGGGTTTTCATGTTCTTATTCCTCAACATGGCATTTGTCTTTCATTTTTACCTTGTGAACATGCTGTGTGCTCTTCTCCAGCTGTCAGTGAACATTGACGAGATTAAAAATCAGAATACAACGTGGTGTGATCATTGGCTGGTTGGTGGAAAGCTTGGAAAAAGGTTGCATGGTACATTTACAAGTTTATGTTCATGAAGAAGCCTGACAGAAATTAAATGCCTATCATGTGAGATCAGCTATTCCTAATGAATAGTTTTTTTTATATGATTTATAATTATTATTATTTTTTTTTTTACAACGAGGTTCGCCCTGTACAAGGCCCATGAGTCACTCAAGGTAGAGGGTTACATTTAACCCTAAACTTGAACAGGTTAAGATTGTAGTGATTGGGGAAGTATCGTCTTGGGAGTTAGTTCTACAGTGGTTCATGGGAAGCTGCTGCTTGAGTGCATCTCATTAATAGAATACAAAGGCTTTGCTACAATGTGTGTAGCATTGATGGATCTTAGCTATGAAGGTCAGAAGTGGTGGAACTAAGTATTGTAGTTTGACTATTTCCATGAAAAGGGTTCAGTCTTGTAACATTATCTACGAGAAAGTGGTTGTAGAGTGGAAAATAATTTGTCACTCACAAGGATGGGAAGGAAGATCCTCTTGGGCTCTATCAAGACCTGGCAGCTCCTGCCCATATATGGCAACTGTACTCCATTTTTGGCCTGATCTAGCTCTTGTAAAAGTAGAGGATAATAGGAGGCGTCAGGTACTTACTGGAATGGTAGAACAAACCAACCATTTTTCAAGCCTCTTTAGTAGTGTATCATATGTATAAGACTCTTTTAAGTTTTGGGTTGACCTTGTTTCAATGGGCGCTCAACTTATGGGGCCTCACTGAGCAAACATCCATACATCATGATAGTTCAGGTTTCGATCGGCGATGATAGAATGTCACTAGTTTGGTTTTTGAGGCGCTGAATGTAACCAGCCAGTCTCCCCCCCAAATTCAAATGTTTAACCATAGTGATCATCTGCCATTCTCTGGTCATCTACAGTTTTGCAGGTGCATCCATTGTATAATAGTCACAAATGATTGGAGTTTATTCTTGGGCAGCTCATTTACATAAAGTAGAAAAAGTTGGTCCAAGAAGCGAACACTGGGTGACACCTGTGTTGACTGCTAGGGCCCCCGTGGACTGGCTGTTAACAACTATCTTCAGAGACCTACCTGTTAGGAAGGACTTTATAACTGAGAAGTCTCTTCTGGTAATTCCATAGCTAAAGAGCTTGTTAAGTAATCCTTTCTGCCACACCTTGTCAAAGGGTTTTGAAATAATCTAATAAATAGTTCTTGAAATGTATTTGTTGTCTAGTGTCTCATTGATTGTGTGAGTAATAGCAGTTAGGATATCAGCAGTGGATCGGGACAATTGAAACCTGTACTGCTTGTTGCTCGAAAGATTGTTCCTTTTGAGATGATTAACAACCTTGTTAGTTTATAGCTTCAAAAAGTTTGCTAATGACACCAAAGAGACCGATGCATTTATACTGAGAGGGTGATGAACACTCACCAGCGTTCTTGAAAACCTTACATACACTTGACACATTCCACCAACTTGGGAAGGATTTCTTCTTCAAGCAGCATTGAAATAATTTTTAAATTGGGGATAATTCCAGGTTAATATTCTCAAGGACAACCAGTGGGATTTTATCTGAACCAGTTGCTTTCTTAGGGTCAAGAATTTTAATACGTGTTGAAACTTCCTGGGCTGTAATAAACAAAAAAACTCGAGATTGTGCTCAGTGAGAGAGGGGAAATCAGGAAGAGGATAGCGTTTGTCCTCTAACGTTGAGTTAGAGGTAAAAATACAATTACTGAGATATTCCTACTGAACAGTTTTTCATATAATTTATAATTATTATTTAATTATATATACAATTAATATTCCTAAGTCTTTTTAAATATTTTACAATAGCCAAAATCCAAATAAGAATATAGGTATTTTAGATTTCTTTTCTATAAAGAAGAAAAAATAAAAAAAGGCCTGTCATAAAAAACATTTGAACATTGGTTTAAAAACTAAATAAATAAAATTTTGACATGCAAGAGAACACACCAGCCAATGAAAGCACTGCTAATTTTTCAAAATGTATTCATTCATAAGTTATGGCAAAAGAAAAGAAAAGAAAAAAGCTATAAATTAAACATTTGTGAGCAATGAATTTAAAAACTATCTCACCTGATTTCTTTTTTTTCTTTTTTAGAGAGAATCAAATTAAAGGAAAAACAATAAAAATGATTTAATGTTTTGTTTGTAGCAAATGGTTTATGATAATGCAATGCGTGAAAGGGAAAAAAAAAAAAATATTTAAGAAAATGGGAGGTTGGAAAGTTTTCAGTGATGCAGGAGTTGTCTCCCTTGCTCTCTTTTCGTCACTTGACATTTAACAGCCGAAGCAATTGGCAAAAAGCAAGGAATTTTTTTTTTTTTTTAAATCATGCAAAGCAAGAAAAGAGATTTAAGGTGGAAAGTCCAATGCTGTTTTCCTGGGTGTGTGCCTTTTAAAACCCCTTTTCGCACTTGTGTCGAACATTTCCAGCTCTGTAAATGTTGAAGACGACTCAAAGGAAGGATTCCCACCGTTTTTTTTTTGTTTTTTTTTGTGAAGTTTCAATGACAAGATTCTGTGTCAAATTGAATCCCCGTGGAAGAAAAATAGGTCTATATTTTTTTTTTAAGGCTGATAAAAGAAAGAGTTATTTATTAATCCGTCGTTAGTCATTTTTTTCTTAAAACACCCAATTTCTTAAAGTACTACTCGTAATTCCCAAGTAGCAACTTGTTTTTTTTATGCACACTCTCTCTCTCTCTGCCTGTAAATCTCTCCCACTACTCCCTTGGTTTAGTGTGGTGCAGTTATAGTGGGAGGCAGACGCCACGGGGGACGATCCATTTTTGGAAATCTGAGGTGACATCAAAAGTGTCATTGACTCTAATGCAGGGATTTAAAACTTAAGGACACCAAAAAAAGTGTTATTCTGTGCTGAGGGAGAGGTGCAGTGGACCAGCTTTTGGCCCGTCAACAGGATATTACCAATCGGAGGGGGGGGGGGGTCCCACTGATAGAAGCAAAAATTTTTTTTTTCACATAAAAATTTATGGGGTGGCAGCGGGTAAGTATTTTCTCCGGGGAGTGGGGGCAGCTTTCCATAATGTGAGTTTTTTCAAATTTATTTCTTATAAAATTTAAAAAAAAAAAAAAACCCAAAAAAACTGAGATGCTATTGCAAAGTGCATTTGTACCCTCGCCTCAGGTAGTTGAAGAAAAATACATGATGGTGGGTAGGTCGAGTTTTCTTCCCTTTCCTGAAGAAGACCTAAAACAGACCCTGCTGACCACAAAATTAGTTGACTGTTTGCACTTGTTGGGGAGGTCAAACTCAATACTGTTACTGTAAAAGTATGGAATGGGGTGATGGGAAAATTTATTAAAATCTGGGGAAAATATTGATCCCAAAAATAGTGGGTCATGCATTTGAGATTTCTGTTCTAATGATTATATATAAACTAAAACAGCAAATACTAAAAGCATATATAAAGATTCATTGGAAATAATTTTAGCGAAAAGGAAGTTTTTATCAGAGCATCATCATTATGGATCACAAACATTACGCCCTTTCACAGAGTCTCTTGCCAAAATATAGAATCAAATCGTATATGCAACATTTGTTCTGACCAATAAGTAGATTTTTCAAGGTTAAACAGGTTTTTGTGCTTAGATTGATTCACCCCCTGTTAAACTGGGTTACTGGTAAAATTTACCATTTTGATGGCATCACAGAAAGAAAGAAACAAACTAGACAAAATAGAAATTCAAGCAGATGGCTGTTTTTCTTACTATTTAAATTCAATTTCAAAACAGGTTGCATACACTAGTCAGTTTTTAAGGAATTGCAAGTGAAGATACTGGAAGAGATGGTGAGAGAAATATTTGTACGATAAGTTGTTCAAAACGTATTCAAAAGAAGATCATTTGAAATTGCTGCTAATAGGTTCTCAAGTTCCACCAGAAACCACGATTAAAACTGAGCAAAAATTCATTTTACAGAAGGAAGGATGCTGAGATTGAATATAAAGTGTCTTCATTACTTTCCAACACGTTTCTATAGATGGTCTTAGTATTCACTCCATTCATCAGTCTACAGATAATCATTAGACTGAATGAAAGTTTTAAGGCGTTTGTTGTAATAAATAATCCTAATGAATTCCTAAAGTAAAAAGAAGCATCTAAAATTTAGAACTATTGACCAAATTTCTGTTTAAATCCAGCAACAATGACTTCTGCAAAATGTGTCAGAATTTTCAGATCATCATTACAGAAAAATCATCCTAGGAAATCTAATTGTTTTTAATATAAATTAGTTGAAAAGCTTTAAAGCTAACTCCTGCAGAGGCGTCTTCATCGTAACAGATTTGGAAGAGTAGATGCAATAGGCAACAATAAACTTAAGATGAACTCACAATTGATCGCTGCATTTAAGTATTGCATTAATATTTAAGCTTACCTTTTAAAAGGCCAATGATAATTCTTCTGCTGCCACTTAATTTAAAGACAATTTAATGTACAAAGGTCCTCACTTTCTGTACTAAGAATTATTTTTATTTCATGGCTGACTCAAAATTAATTTTGATTATCCAAATTTACTTCTAAGTTATAAAAATTATTACCAAAAAAAAAAAAAAAGGAATCCAAAAATTTTAGGATTGTTGGTCCAGATCCAGGCCAGAATGTTTTTAATTTGCTCACGTAATCAGCCTAATTTCAAAATGGTATGATATGTTGGGCCACAGACCCTAAGAGTAAAGCTGAAAAAGTGTGACACACTGACATTCGCATTTATTACATAGGAGTTTGTTTTCTTCTTTTTCAATATAATTACCATTAACAAGGTTTACCTTGTTTTATACGTTTGTAAATGACTTAAAATGGTTTTGATTTGGATGAGCATAGAGTTGTGACTACAATTTGCGGGTTAGTTTTTAGGGGGTGTTTTGTTTGTTTTAGTTAAAGATATCAACTTTGGTCTCCATGACTTGAAAATAGTGGCACTCTAGAAATTTATGTTAAATCTCCCTATTTCAAGGACCCAGGATTATCATTTTGAAAAAAAAATAAAGGTGTCATGGTTTTCCTATGATGTTTATAATCACCAAGCATCTTCTGGGAAAAGTGAGCAGGTAACAGCAAAGTACTCCTTGGTGACAAATACGAGGAGGTGGACAATTTTTCTCAGTATGCAATAAATGAGTGTAGGGGTCAAAAAATGATTTAAATGGCCAAAATAGTGCAAATAAACAGGGTGGTGTTAATAAGCGGGGAGCAGAAAATTTCCTCAAAGTAAACATCCCCTCCACTGTGTAACAGGCATCGAAGAGGAAAAGATTTGTTCAAATTCAGATAACAGTAGTTGTGAAAAGTGTGTGTGTGTGTGCACAATTAAATTGAAACTAATCCTGCTGAATTAAATTTACTTGTCCCGTGTGTGAAAAAGTTGAACTATTAACAGCTATAGTGAGAGAGTTCTGGGTATGTCCACAAAAGCCCTTATAAGTAGCAAAAATTGTTTTTGAATTCAACAATTGTATTTTCCAAATAAATATACCAAAGATCAAATAAAATAACATTAAGTTTACCTTTAGAACAGCCAAATATCTTCTGTAGACAAATTTTGACTGGACACAGCAATTATTTTTCTTTTTTTAAATGGTCTTATTTCGTACTGAACAAATTTGATTTCTTGTGTAAATGCAAATAAGAGTTGGTCTGCGTGCCTACAATAGACAGTAATCAGTCGTGTATGCAAGAAAAAAAAAAAAAAAGCAAGCACCCTTTTAGGAAATATTAATGCCTTCATTTTTTTGAAGAAAGAAGTCATTGTTTACAGCTTCGACAACCCTAGAGTCCCAACAGCACCCAGCATCAACTGGTCTTCCACCAATACGTGCTTATAAAATATATATTTCAAAGAATAAGGTAGAATTTTAAAAAATTAGAAAACAAAACACATTGGCACATTTTTTTCTTTTTTGAATTCTTTAAATCAGTTCAAGAAATTCCCTCCATTATAGAAAAAAATTCACATTTCCTTTTTGTGGAAGCAGAGCATTTCCTTTATGTCATAATTATTTATCACTATAAAACAAAGATAACCAGTGATTTTTTTTTTTTTTTTTATGTGCACCAACAAATCTGAATAATTCTCAAAGTTCCATAACGTTTTCATTTTTGTGTATGTCCAAATAAGTAAATAGCAACATTGATTGCTTAACCCCTCCCCTCTCCACCCACACTGAGCTCTGCCAGCCAGAGGACCACATTTGAGCCACACTGACAACTGCAATCATTTGGCAACACCAAATAAACCACTCCGTGCAAAAATATTCATCTTTTAAGAAAACAATTTAACACTCCATGGCAAGAATTCATTTTGTACAAAAAATAAAGTTTAAATCTGTATTTTTTCATTTTTATTTTTTTAAAATCAAGGATTCACTTAATTCCTATGAACTGTACAGGGTGGTCCGAAAGTCATTGTCACCTCTACATAAAATAAATTTCTGTTTCTGATGGCTGATATGAGCTCCTAGTAGGTAGGGGGTGACAAGACTTTAGGACCACCCTGTACTTGAAACTAAATGTTTGATATCCTTAGTGTGAACAGAGTAACATTTTAAGGTATACCAAGGCTTCATATCAAGCTAATTGATATCTGATATTAACATTTTCAGTTAAGCAAATGTTTACAGGACTGCATTCATAAAACACTTTTAGCAGCTTCATTTTTTTTTTTTTTAAGGAGGAAGATGATGTGGAAATATCTTCTTACAGTTGTGGACGTGTAGCTAGTAATCGTTTGAAAAAGTAAAAAGCATATCCATTCAAAATAAAACTAATAGAGTTGACTTATCTAATATTATATTGAAAAAATGTAATTATTTCTTAAGTAAATTTTCCGTCAGCGAACGTTTTACAATATTTTATTTAATTACTTCAAGACGGCATGAATGTATTCATGAATTATCTCCCTTTGGTCCTGCAAATGGCGAGAAAAATGTGATATGTCAATCGGCCACTGGGAGGAACCAGAAGGACACGGCTCTAAATGTCACATCCATTCGCTTAAAATTTTTGATCTTGATCTCAGACCAATCAAACAAAACAATCAACCAAAACAATTTAGAATATATATGCGTGTGTGTACATGCAAATAATGACAGGATGCACACATCAATTTGCAGATGACAAAAAAAAAAAAATGAATGTTTCCTGAATGAAAAAGCAAAAATGAAATTTTGTTAGAATTCGTCAAAGTTGGGGGGGGGGGCATGAAAGAGAGAGATAAGAAGAAAAAAAAGAAACACACGCAAACATGCATAACAAGTCTAAACACATATTAGTTGAAACTGGGTTAGCTTAACCAACCATGAATGTCAATTTCAGTTTGTTTATATTAAGAAAGAAATCTTTGATAACGTGTCAATTCAAGTCTTACTGGTTTTTTCATTATCGTTAAACTTTAAGTTTAGTTTTACATATATCAACAGTAGTAAAAAGGTTTAAAAATTAAAATACAGTCAACTTAATATAAAATCTCTCATATGTTGGGCACCAAATTTTGACAACCAACTTAAGTTTTACTTGGTGAAAATTTTAAAGTTACAATATAAAAAAAATGTTAAAAAAAAGTATTATTAACATAATGTGTGTGTGTGTCTAGATCTTAACCACATCATTTGAAATTTTCTTTTTGCATTTTCAAACTGCAATATTTTACGACAGATTTTAGGTTAAAATACTTAGCTTTAAAAAAATGTGACTATTTACACTTGAGAAGCAGGAGATTTATTTTACGCTCAGGTTGAACGTCAAGCTGTATTTACATACTGAGGATAAGTTATCGATTGAAACCACAAGCTATTTTTTCCCTTAAGTCTTTTTTTTTTTCCTTACTGATTTTAGATTCTTTAGAGACCAAGGCAAAAAAAAAAAGAAGTAAGAAAAATATCCAGCAGCAGTTTGTAGAGAAAAATTACACGACTTCAAAAAAGAAATCAACAAGACGTACACAAAGCTGTTTGAAATCAAAATCTCCAACTTTTTTTTTTGAATTTAACTGAAAAGTACAAAATGGCACTTTGGTTTCCTCCCAAAGTCATCAATGCAAGTCACAATTTGAAATTATCGAAATAATTTGGTCAGATTTTTTCATCTTCAATTTATGGAATTTACTTATTTAAACATTTTAAAATTAAAATCTAGTTTTTTGGTAAACCATACAAAAATTAATCTTCAAAGCCTATAAAGCAATTTTGAATGCTTTTCAAACAGGACATGAGTTTTTGATTTGCCATTATTGATTCAAAATTTAGAGTTTACACTATCATTTATAAACAAAGAAAAGAAACTTATTTCTCTAGAGATTGAAAGAATTGGCGTTTATGTTCTGGGAATGGAAAATTGTAGAAGTTTTGACATTTCTAATAAACTAAGAATGTTAAAAATTCCTTAGGCTCCAAGTGTGCTACATAGATGCAATCTATTGGACATTTCAATAAAAATAAGGGGCAAAAAATAACTAATATCTTCATAACTTGGCATTATTACAATGCTTTTATAGGCTAAAAAAAACAAAACAAATGGTTTTTTATGCTAGAAAAAAGATTCATATGTAGGAAAAACTTTTACATACTAGAAAAAACAACTTTTATATGCTAAAAAAGAAAATTGTAATATTTTTGTATAAATTTGTAAGAAATGCCTTGAAGTTAAATAAAAATTAAACTTTTTTTCCTAACCTGTGTATCATAAATGCTTCAAATGTGATGAGAGGGGGGATGCTATCATTGAATATATGAGTGAGATTTTACAAGCAGTCAGAGTACAAGAAATCTGTTCAAGAATTAAACACTTGCTTAGATTTTAAAAACTATTTTTGAAATCTAATCATGAAGATTTTAACATGATTTTGTTTTTTTGCGTTTATTTTCTAAACACTTTCCATGAGATGAGTTGTTGAAATCTGTGCACTTGGCAGTTGAAATTATGGAGTCAGGAGATTGGAGAAGATGTAGTGAATAGGCTTCTAGGGTCAGGCGATCAGAATGAAAAGAGAAAAGAAAGAATCATGTTAAGAAGAGGAGGAGGAGGAGGAGGTGGGGTACAATGACAGTGATGAGGGTGACAAACATGGTGGAATCAAATGAAGGATTTGTTTGCCACATTGAACGAATGGAGAGATTAATAAAAAATAAAAATGGAGAAGAGCTGACCAGTTAGGTGATTGTCTCTTGGAATCAATGACTATTTCGCCGGAGACAGGGGTGGGGGGTGGTAGCGAGATTTGTGACAAAGCAAATGCAATAGGAATTCTTTTGGGGCAACTTGACTCGTCCAATGATGGCAATATATCCGTACTTTGGAGAGAAAAAAAAAACCTAAAACAACATGGGTTATTTTGGTTCTGCTTATGAGAGAGAGAGTGAGGGTGCGTGTGAGAGAGAGGAGGAGAGAGAGAGAGTGAGGGTGCGTGTGAGAGAGAGGAGGAGAGAGTGAGGGTGCGTGTGAGAGAGAGGAGGAGAGAGTGAGGGTGCGTGTGAGAGAGAGGAGGAGAGAGTGAGGGTGCGTGTGAGAGAGAGGAGGAGAGAGTGAGGGTGCGTGTGAGAGAGAGGAGGAGAGAGTGAGGGTGCGTGTGAGAGAGAGGAGGAGAGAGTGAGGGTGCGTGTGAGAGAGAGGAGGAGAGAGTGAGGGTGCGTGTGAGAGAGAGGAGGAGAGAGTGAGGGTGCGTGTGAGAGAGAGGAGGAGAGAGTGAGGGTGCGTGTGAGAGAGAGGAGGAGAGAGTGAGGGTGCGTGTGAGAGAGAGGAGGAGAGAGTGAGGGTGCGTGTGAGAGAGAGGAGGAGAGAGTGAGGGTGCGTGTGAGAGAGAGGAGGAGAGAGTGAGGGTGCGTGTGAGAGAGAGGAGGAGAGAGAGAGTGAGGGTGCGTGTGAGAGAGAGGAGGAGAGAGAGATTGAGGGTGCGTGTGAGAGAGAGGAGGAGAGAGAGATTGAGGGTGCATGTGTGGGAGAGAAAGAGATTGAGGGTGTGTGTTTGAGAGAGAGAGAGAGTGTGAGAGTTTGAATGCATCAGATATATGAAAGTGAGATTTATTTTTAAGATAAAATCTAAGAATTTGAGCTATTTCTTTTTCTTTTTATATATTCAATGAAACTTGACAATATTTCAGATATAAAGATTTTTCTTTTTTCTTTCAACTTAGACAAAAAAAAAATGAAAATATTTGACAAAAATTGATTTTCTTTTTTTGTTTTTATACAAAACATAACTTTCTCAAGTAGGCTCAGTTGGTTAAAATAGAAAAGAAACAAACACAGCAGTAAAGTAACTGAAGGTTCAAATGTTTGCCATTCCCTGCACGCAGAGCTCTCATCATTATAGAAATAATTGAATTGTCCCAACAATTTCTATTTCATTTTATTTGTTCATCTTTCTATGACTTTTTTGTTTCAAGAAATTATTGTGCATATGGCCCAAACCACAGAGCATAATCCTTTAAAAGGAAGGCTTTCCTAGTGGAAGGGGTTCCTGGCATGGGCAGGCAACATGTGGTGGTGGTGGTGGAGATGTCCATTGGCGCCGTTTGGACTGGCAATTTAAGCTAGTCTTCAGTTTTGTTTTTTGGGGGTTTTTTTCTCTCTCTCTTTCTCTCCATAATCCAACAACCCTTGGTAGTGGCGAGGTCCTGAAAGACAACAGGCGCTACCCAGAGAGGATATTTTAGGGATTGGTGGTGGCTTTTGGTAGAATGAGTAGAGATCAGGATGTTATAGTTCGATCTGTGTTTTCCTCAGGGTCAGCCCTACGCTCTTGGATTGGTTCCCGACACATGGGACATCGTTCAAGTTGAAGTGCACACGTTTCACAGTATCCCCTGAAAGACATCAAGATAACGAAAATTAACATAAAAAATTTGGAGATACGTCAAGTTTCTTGGACATATTTTGTGGCTTTCAATTTCTTTATCATGGAACTTTTTCATATCTTTGAGATTTTTGCATTCCCTTGACTTTAGCTTTTTTACAGATTATTAATTTGTTTTACTTTTTTTTTATTATTATATATATATATATATGATAATGATGATTATAGTGAGTTAAATTAGATGATGAGGATATAAATTTGATTTAATTTCACTATCTGTCACTTGTACTTCCCCCACCTATCCCTGCTCATTGTGTTGACACCTTGCTGCTCCTTTTTCTTTCCCCCCCACTCCTCTCTTCAATAATGTAAACCCCCAAGATAATTTTTCTAGGTCAAGTAATTTAGACATTTACTTCTTGTTCTCTTTGAGATTTAATTTTAAATAATTTTTAATATAATTTTCTAGATAAAAAACATTTTAAACCATTTTGTAATTTCGGTTAGATGATTACCTGTCAAAATAAATTTATTACCAAATTCTTCAATGATGTGTGAAGTTTTTTCCTTTAATGTATATCATATTGCTCTGTATATAAATACATTGAGCTCTCTTCATCTTTTTAATATTTTTTATTAAAAAAGACTGACTTGAATTATCCTTAACCATTTATGGATTTATATATATATATATATATAAAATTCAAAAATTAGAAAATCAGTCAACTTTCAGGTGATTTCGATCAATTGATTTCCTAACGCTTTATATTTAAAAAAAAAAATAAAATAAAGTGTAAGGAAATCAATTGACCAAAATCGCCTGAAGATACCAAAAGGTTGAAACCAAGCTAGCAGTCTGTCTATATTTCTGAGATGAGGTATTATGTACAGTATTTACATTAGTCGGACTATTGTCCTCATCGTTGTCGCCATATTTGTCACAACGTTTCGGCCGTTGTACGTTTCAGCTGTTGTACGCTCCGGCCTTCTTCAGGTGGTTAGAATTTCGAACCGAACCCTTTATTTCGATCACTGGGGTAGACTGTTCTAGTTCCACGAGCCATGTTTGATGGATGTCAGTTATCAGTTATCTCCTGGTAATTTTCCCTCTGAAAGTTCTCCACTGCCTGAACCGGGTATTGAACTCACACTCTTTGGGTCTGTCACTGGATCTAACCAACGCCTTTATCCACTGTGCCATGTGTCCTTGAGGACTTAGCAGGAGATAACTGATAACTGACATCCATCAAACATGGCACGTGGAACTAGAACAGTCTACCCCAGTGATTGAAATAAAGGGTTCAGTTCGAAATTCCAACCACCTGAAGAAGGCCGGAGCGTACAACGGCCGAAACGTTGTGACAAATATGGCGACAAAGATGAGGACAATAGTCCGACTAATGTAAATACTGTACAAGCTAGCAGAATTGGCTGATTTCCTAATTTTCTATAAAGCTTTACATGTTAAATTTTTATCTGTTTATCTGTGTATTGAGCACTTTTTTAATACTACTGTTTCCTGGTCTAATTCAACTCTGGCCATTAACTTCTTTATTATAATATATATATATATATATATGAAAAAATTACTTAACTTTTAAATATTGATTTTATCCCGTCTTCAAAGTTTCTTGATAAAATTTCTAGTCTTCAGGGGTTGTGGTTTTAAACGGTATTTCCAATTTTTTCCGCATCTTTCTCAATCCACTTTTTTTTCTTTCTTTTACTGTTTTGTACACGTGTATTCATGAATTTAACGTTCTTTTACATGCACATGTTCATTAAATTTAGCTTTTGTTGACGTCTTTCATTTTTTTCACCTGGAGATTTTTCTTCCAGTTGTAAATTTTTTCTTATGGTTTCTATAGAAGTTGTTGATAATTTTCCTTCTAAACACAATCTACAGTTCCTATTCGTAATATTATATGGAGGTACTTTTTTTTAATAATTTCCCATTTAACTGTAGTAGGTATACTAGTTTCTTTTTGACTCCATATATATTTTGATAATGATGGGATACTTGCATATTTATCTATTTTAAATGATATCATATGACTAAATCTTTCTTTAAAATTGGTTACATTTGCGTTATTTAATTCTAGGATTATTTACTTCTGGATGGTTACTCGATCTTTGCCTCCGTTTCTCTTATGTGAGTTAAATTATCCAAGCCTTCTTTCCTCATTAGGTGTCTAAATTCCATGATTACATTTCATACTCATTTGAGGAAAAAAAAAAAAAAATTCTTTCTCAAGTGCCAACAACTGAGTGAGCAAGAGAAAAAGAAGGGGTGAGGGAGGGAGAGAGAGTGAGAGAAAGAGTGAGCAAAAGAAAGAGAAAGAGACAGCGAGGTCAATTGAGAAAGAGACTTACTTGTGCCCACATGGCCACAAGACGACACTGGCCTGTTTATCACAGCATAATGTACAAGATCCCTCAGGTAGAGATTCTTTCTGTAACAAGGCCATCTTCATATGCCTAAAAATATACAGAAATTATGAGAAGACATTCACAATATGAAATGAAGTAAATAACTTTTTTCACCAGAAGGTGATCATTACTGTTGAAACCAAGTCAATTTTAGATTCACTTTCTACCGTATTCACAATTAGCACATTCTTATAAAATCTGAGAAAGAGATTGTGACTTTAAAAACAGTGTGCAGCATATCTGGCTACATTGCAATTAGAAGATAGGTATAAAGGGAAAAACCAGTCTCCACATGACCCACCTTATATAACACAGCTCGATTTGATTTCAACCATGACTAAGTTTTAGAGTTCAGGGAAGCAGAGGTGGAAAACGTGTAGGCATTGACAAATAATTCTTTATGTATTCTGAAAATACTATAGGTACTGAGAAATCAATTAAGGAACAGCACACAAATTGAAAGGAGGGGAATTGTTAAAAGAGACCAATGTAATAGATATAAAGATTGAGTTTCCACATAAATCAGGCACTTTTATTGAGCTGAACCTTATTTCAATCAGCAGGTGTGACAGGTAAGTCTAACAAGAAAATAGCAAAGTGGTAAACTGAAAGTGAGGAGTTCAATCCTTCTGCCAAAACACACACACACACCTCTCTTTAACAAAGCAGCCATGAATAAGTATGTGTAAAAAAACAACAACAATAAAAAAAAAAAGCATGAACACATTTGTGGTCTTTAATGAGAGATGTTCAGAAAGTTATTGGCCTCCACCATTTCCCAAAATCTAACCAAATTTAGTAAGGGCTTTTTTGTCAAACCAAAATCTTTTCAGCACTTGTTAAAAATAAAAAATAATAATAAAAATAAAAACAAAAACAAACAAAAAACAAAAAAAGAAAACAAAAAGAAACTAAACTAAACAAAAAAAGAAAGAAATAAAACAATGTTGCCTTTTCTCATTTGCTTGTTTTATAAACAAAAGAAAATGAAAGATGTGTAAAGAGGCACATACCGAGGCAGGATGACTTTCTCATCTGATGAAAGGTGACCATAATCGTTGAATTTCTTAAATGATGTCTTGGGAGGATACCTGAAGGGCTTGGCACCAAAATTAAATTCACATTGTTGATATGACATGAAACTGGCCGCAGCAAAAAAGCCAAATCTACAAAAGAAAAAAATTTCTAAAACATCTTTTGAAAGTTCTTTTGGGGTTTATTTTTAGATCATAAAAATTAGTTTGACAGTATTTATTTTACCAATTTTAAAATCCACGTAGAGATCGTTTTCAAAATGTTCCGCATTTTATTAGAAGATTCGACTCATCTTTGCCAAATCTGTTCTTGCCTGTTTTGATTCTCGTAATGCAGCTGATCAATGTAGGTGGTTGCTAGGCAACCAACAGCCTGTCTTATGCCAGGGCTCGGTGTCCAGAGCAGTAGATCACTTACAAGTTCTCGTTTTGTTTGCCAGAAGTGTCCTGCAAAGCACATTCTGCATTCATGTAAGATTGTAGAAATATCAGGGACAGGTCCATAGAATTACGATTTAGTTGAATGGCATCTCCAAGAGGTGTTAATAAAAAGGTCAAAAGGTCATAACGAAAAAAATGGGAGCATAAAATGCAAACGCACAAAAACCAGGTTTCACTTACTTTGCATGCGTGAATAATTCTTTATTTGCAGGTAGACTGTTTCCATTCAAAGAGAAAACCAGTTGCTGCTTATCGACATCTAATAACAAACCAAGGACATCACCTGGAAAAAAAAAAAAAAAAAAGCCCACAAAAAATAAAATATTAGATCAGCAATCCGGGATAAATGAGAAGTGACATGTTGCCCATTTTCATTTGAGGAGATGGGCCAACATTTCTTCCTTCAACTTGAAATGAAACTTTGTATTGCAGTTGAATAATGTTTATAAAACGTTTTTGAATCCATTTAATCAAAGAAATTTAAATGATTGACACTTTACTTTCCCATGGCAATAATCTAGCTTTCCTCTACTTTTTCTATAAATACTTTCATGGTAATTATTCTGATGAACTTTCCTCTATGGTACTTTATGAATTTAAGTGCAGTACTAGATTGGCAGATAGGTCTCATTATTTTACAGTTGAATTGGCTAGATGGAACCATAAGTTTTATGCTAACAGTTTCTTCTATCACACTGGGGGGGAGAGAGAGAAAGAAAGAAAGAGAGAGAGAAAGAAAGAAAGAGAGAGAGAAAGAAAGAAAGAGAGAGAGAGAAAGAAAGAAAGAGAGAGAGAGAAAGAAAGAAAGAGAGAGAGAGAAAGAAAGAAAGAGAGAGAGAGAAAGAAAGAGAGAGAGAGAAAGAAAGAGAGAGAGAGAAAGAAAGAGAGAGAGAGAAAGAAAGAGAGAGAGAAAGAAAGAGAGAGAGAGAAAGAGAGAGAGAAAGAAAGAAAGAAAGAGAAAGAAAGAAAGAAAGAGAAAGAAAGAAAGAGAAAGAAAGAAAGAGAGAGAGAGAAAGAAAGAGAAAGAAAGAGAGAAGTTGGAGTTGGAGGGGGCTGAATGTGCCATTCTTTCTTCTTGTATCATATGATAATTCTTTAATGTTGAATGTTTTTTTTTGTTTTTTGTTTTTTGGTGGGAGGGGGAGTAAACAGTTTTTTGTGAATAGACCAGAGAGAAAAAGGATTAAAGTTAGCAAATGAGTTGGAACAAGAGTTGGCCACATGATTATTTAACCAAATATGTTGACAATCTACAAATCTGAACATTATTAAACTGTGACATCAGAAAGGCTTGAATGTGACTATTTCCAGTAAAACTCAAAATAACATTTTTTTTTTTTTTCCTATTATCCATGTTGGTTCACTTTGAATAAAAAAATTTAAACAGAAATGTCTAAACTGTCATTTGTCCCAATGAATAAATCCTATTAATCTTAAAGACAATCCTTCATAAGACCCTATAGGCTGCGGTTGCAAAATCACAATTTTTACCAACTAACAAAAGACTTCAAACAGCAGCAACAACTAAAATGAATAGCACATATGTGATTGTTTCACAGCAGATAAACATTTTGTGGATTACTTAATGGTAAAACGTGTTAAACATTTGAAATTTATATTGGTTAAAAATTTTTCCTGATTTTTATTTTATATAAAGGAATTTTAACATTAAGATTTTGTTTTATTTATTAAATTTCAAGTTAAAAATTTAAAAGAACAAAAAATAATGATATAATCAAGATGTCAACTTTCCAAGCAATCTTAAACAAAAGGTTAGGAAGGAAACTCCAGTCGATACTAGAAAGATTGGTAACAGTGGACTTGCAAAATCTAATTTCTCAAGAAAGATTTTATAAATTTCAACCAACAATAACGCTAACTTTTTGGTCAGTGAGCACCAAATGTTTCTTGTATGGAGACAGTTATTCTCTTCATTAAGACAATTTTGATAATGAGACTTTAATTGAATGATCAAGCATACAGCTTGATGGGCAGCACAGTAGTTTGGTATGCTAAAGTAAATACATGCCAATCAAATAGTGCCACAGCCAATAAGACAGTTTCCTTTGTGCTAATTAAACAATAAGGTAATTACAGCTAACAAACAGCTTAATGTGAACAAGACAGTTCTTTTATCGCCACTAAAGAAACCTACCAAGGGGACCATTTCCATAAGATAAAAATCCTATAGTCATATCAGTCTATAATCATTAATTGAACGAGTTTATGTATTGTTTACATGGAAGATGAGAAGCCAACAACAGGTTGCATTTTAGTTCAAATGAAACGTTTAACTCAAAGTGCTTTCAAATAACAATGTAAGAAGTCGAAAGCCTCGTCCAACGTGAAAAATATAGAGAAACCAATAAAGAGATGAGGACAGGAGTGAAAGAGAAATGTGATTTTTTTTTTTTTGCTTGTCATATGAGTAATAAACAAAAGACAAACGTGTGTGTGTGTGTATAGAGAGAGAGAGGGGGCGGGGGGTGATTGTATTTCGCATTGAAACAATTTGGGAGATAAATTTATGGTGAAATTGTTAGTTCAAGTTCAGCCTGGTTCACACAAGTTTTCTTGTAATTTAAACAAAGTGGCCCATAAACAACATTATAATGGCACCAAAAGTGTCTCATAAAATAACGGCCACTTCCCAAGTACCCACCAGTTCACCATCTCCTACTGGGTACCGAAAGCTTATTTAAGATGTTTGAACTGAATTCTGGTTAATAAGTGTATCAGGGGGTGCTGAAAATTTCTTGACTTTCATAAACAATTCCCCCCCCCACACATCACCTTTTCTGCATCCCTTTACGTGTGTGTGTATGTGAATACGTATGTCGCAGTTAGCTCCTCCTCATTTCCTTAATCCTCCAACAGGGGTCTGTCTCTCCCACGAGTATAAATACTGGCTGACCTTTCACCTCTTCCTCTTTTTACGGCTTACGCACACGTGCAGCCAGCTTCTTGACTCAGGCCTTCGGGCCGCAACCTCGCGTGTGAGGCGAGGTAAAAAACAAAATTTTTTTTTTTTTTTTTTTTTTTTTTACTTATTCCAATATGTGACCTCTCACACATACAGCGTTTCCCATATTCTGGGAACACGCTAAAAACAATATACGCGTTCGTACGGACACTCAACACACTCACCATAACTTCTCCATACAACACTCTGTAACCTTTCATGTCATTGTAATTTGTTATTAATATATATTTGTTTGCATACATGTATATCGGTCTTGTTTGTTTCTTTATCTTCTTTGGACTCCATTATAGTCCAACATTCTTATGTAGCTGGACCGGCCAGCGGGAAATCTTAACCCAGAGATATTTCCTCATCTCTCATACATTCACACCGCACGGTCGTCTACAAGTATCTGCCATTTTCTTAGATCACTACAGACCCTAGGCCTCCCCTATGTCTGTCAGACTTGAGGAGTCATGCGTCTAAGCTGACTCAAGGCATGTTGATAGATATAGATATATATGTGCATTTCTATGTGAGACCCTGTATATTTGTCATCGTTCAAATTTCATTTTCTTTATCCCCCTCCATAAACTACTTATACACGAGACTTATGAGAATCAGATAAAGAAAATGTTTTCTTAAGAGATGCGCACACAATTAACTGACTCCTCGACCTGGATAGGCAAATGTATTGCCTTTGCACATTCAAGACACAAACATCATTTTGGATAGACAAAAGATTCAGAATTCACTAACCAAACATGTCATAAGCAAAAGGGTTAATAAGTACAAATACAACAAAAGAAAAGACTAATACTCTTGCCATTTGTTTGTTTGTTTGTTTAACGGCATATCAACTCCTTATGGGTCATTTAATGCCAGAATTTAATTTTCTTGGGAGCTCTGAAGTAATAAAAATATGATATAGGTTATTCTGCTTTCACAATTGACTAAATGGCAGATGATACTCAGATTTTGTGCATGTAAATATTTGTGTGGACATAATGACTAGAGGTGATGATATGTGTTTTTTAAATTGTAGTTTTGTTGAAGTTATATTTTGGAATACATTCTGTTTTTGTTTAGAAATTGCAGGATATTATATGGACAAATCTCATGAAAGAGTTCTTTCATGTTGGTTGGTTGATTTTGTTGGACAGCATATCAACCTTTATGGGTTATTTACTGCCAAAATCTAAATATTTTGAATGCAATTGTATGCCTTCAACTACAGATAAAATGTATTGTTGGTCATTTTACTATAAATATGTGTTGTTGGTAAATTTTTATTTTTAATGTAAAAATGTATTGCTGGGATTTTTATATTTTCATAGAGTTTTGTTTTTGTCTACCTTGAGTAGCTCTTGGGCCTTGTACAAGGTGAACATTATTAAAAGGAAAAAAGAAATAAAAATGTTTGTTAAAGCCACCCCAGACGTTGCTCATTCTAATGGACATGTCGTTCTTAGAGCTTGCAATATAGACCCCCCCCCCCCGCTATTTAAAATCCTTAACAAATTTGATTTATTCCTCACTTAGAGAATGTCATTTGTCATGTCATCTGGTTTTATGCCAGATATTCACTTTTAGAAACATTAATGTAGAGACCAGATATATAAACTCCTGTACTTGTTTGATTTTAGTATCCCAGATTTGTAATTTGCATTTTGGGCTGTGTCCCTTTTGCTGATGACCATGTATTTTGTTTTCTTGTAGTTTATACTTTGTCCTTCTTGTTTTCTTTCACTACCTTCTGTAGGGGCTTCTTGGAATTTCCTTTACATGTCAGCTCTTGTTAAGATTGTGGCCACTAGTAATTAATCCTGGTAGGACATCTAATTCTACCAGAATTGCCTTGCTGTATAGGTTGAATAAATCTGGTACAGTAAGTAGAATGCTGAGATCTGAAGACATATTCAGATAGTCAAAGAGAGTATTAAGAGATCGAAAAACTTTGTTAGAAACAAAGAAAAGAGTACTGAACTGTTACGTGGTATCTGTCCTCCTGTATGGCATCAAATGCAGAACAATCTCCTCAAAGATGAAGAGGAGACTTGAAGCAACAAAAGTGTGGTTCTACAGAAACATGCTGAGGATACCATGTACCGAACATGTGAACAACAAGGTTTTGGAGAAAATGGAAACAAAAAGGAAACTTGTATTTAAAATCAGGGAGAAGCTGTTGAAATGTCTACGGCATGTGATAAGGAAGGAAGGTTTGGAAAATCTGATACTCACAGGACAAATTTAGGGACAGAGGAAAGCATCGTGTAATGTACTTAATGAGTTCAAGTAAATGGATCATAGAACAGGGTTTGGGAGAATTAACAAAAAGGACAAAACTTATGAAGAGCTACAAAGGACAGAAAGATGTGGAGGGCCATGATCGTCTACATCCTTTCTGGATGTAGGCAACATAAAAGAAGAAGAATGTAGAGGCCTATCTCACTAGCCACTTTCTCTAACTTATGAAGGGGAAGACTTTCTTCGTAATAAATACAATAATCCCGTTTATAAGACACGGGTTTTGGGGGGGGGGTCCAAAAGTCTGCCGCTATTTATCCTTCAGTTTAGAACTTGATCCCCCCTTTTTTTCCAGGACCCAAAACGGACAAAATTGGGTCAAAGTGGATTTATTTGTTCACTGGAGATATATATCTATCTAATAGCAAACTGCAACTAAGGGAAATAAATTTTTCATAATGTCTAAGTCCTGTACGGTTCCATATTTTTTTTCTAGAATTTGTTGAGTCTCAATACATATGTGAGTTTGGAAATCATTCAAAAACTAAAAATATTATTTATGATTAAAAAACAAAAAACAAAATAAAAAACCATGCATAATTTCAAAGTAAAAATCATCAAAAAGAAATTTTTTTTATTGAAACGTAACTAATGAGTTTTTCACAACAAACACCTTTAGCAATGGATCAATTTCTGTGGTTCTTGTATAATGCTTGTATAATGCTTATGAATTACAAAAGTAAACAAAATGACCCTCCCACCCCCACTTTTCATTTTATAAATGGAAGTAAGCTTTCCCCCACCCTTGTGAATTTCTCCAGTTTTTTTTTTTAAAGTAAGTATTTCTGTAAAATAGTTTGTGTTTCCAACCTCATCATATTACGCACAATCTTCTTGTTATAATGGCCAATTCTCAAAGGAGTTCTACTTTTATATCAGGGCTAGTGCTACCCAGCCTTCATTTTCCAGTCTTGATAACGTTCAAAAGCATCTCCATGGCCGTGTGGGAGATGAATTGTTTTCCACTTTACAACCCCTTTCACCAGATGAAACATTGCAAGCCTCTCACTAATCTACTGCTATTTCCATGAAAAATATTAAAACAAGCGACATTCCTTAGTCCCCCCCACCAAAAATGTTTTGAAAGTTATATTACATTTTTACATAATCACTGACATAAATTAGCAATCATACAATTCTAACACAGACAACTATACAAGATGAACATCAAGCACGAATGTGCGATAAACAAGTTCAACTTTTAAGTAGGTTAGATAACTATTGTAAAAAAACTGCTTTTCTACTCACCCCACCCCTTTTCATTGTTTCTGGCTTGCTGCATAATTAAGACGACGACACAAGACTATTTATTTACACTATTTATATTTCTGTATATGTTTATACAATTTTATATATTGTCCTCATCTTTGTTGTTGTTATTGCAACTTTTCGGCCTTCCTCAGGTGGATATGGATCTGGGTAAACCTACAGAGAATGCCAAACTTTACCCTTTATTTAATCTATGGGGATAGACTGTTCTTGTTTCACTGCTCATGTCTAGGGACATCGTCTAGTTCTTATTTTATTTATTGCTCACCCATTTTCATCGAGTTCAAGTACATACTGCATGACTCGGGAATTGAACTCGGTATATTTGAACAGAATATTTTGTGCCTGTATAATATGAATCAATTAAAGCATTATATAGGGAAGACTCAAGAATAGTCAAATAAAATCTGACACATTCCGGGGTAATTTTAAACCTGAAATTTTCAAGATATTATCACATTTTTGATAAAAGGATCACCTCTGAAAAGCAACAAGTCTGTAGATACAATTTCTCAAGAATAAATGGATACATTGAGTGTCTACTCAAATAAAGGTACATACTAAAAATGACATCTGAACTAATCAAAATGTCAGATTAAAAAATAAAATCTATTAATTCTTTAGAAATTGGTTTGTTTATGTTTTGGATACAAATTGGTTGGTTTAATGGCACATCAACTCCTTATGGGTCATTTAATGCTGAAATGTTTTTAATTATGGTATATCAACTTCAATGGGTTATTTAATGCCTACAAGATAGGAATAGAATAATTATTCTTTCTAAAAAATCAGTTTGTGCATCAGGCTTCATTGACATATTTTTATAAAAGGATTTTTTTTTAGAGTCATATATATTTTATATATTTTCAAAAATGTATTGCTGGTATTTTTACTATAAATATCTATTTTTATACTTTCATTGTGTTTTGACCCCAGTTTAGGGGTTAACTATTTTTCCATAGCTGGGACCCTAACACGTGCTACCACCCGGTGTCAGGGTGGACCTGGAAACAGCAGCAATTAAGAGGCGGTTCTATGCTCCTCAAAACCTCCTGATCAGAGGTCTTGCTGCCGGATGTAATTTATCATCAAACTCAGGACAGTTAGATACAAAACTGAGCAGATATGCCTTTTGAGAAAAAGTCTGAATAAGTGAATGTGTGTTAAAGGCAAATAGAAACTTGTTGATTATAAATCTGTGTCCATAATAAAAACAAAAAAAAAGATACACTACAAAGAGTAAGTCCTATTTTATAAAATAGGAGTACATCACAATGTCCAAGTGTATCATGAAGCCATGGGCATAAAACAAAATCAAATGAGTGTGATCATGCAAGAGACAAGGTTTGTACCCCCTTATCACACAACTTCCTAGAGATATCTAAAGCCATAGCCTGAGCTTTGTGGTTTTTATTGAAAGATTAATAGACAAATTCAGTGATAGCTGTTAACTCATTGGCGGTAGACCTGGATAGACAGAAACCATATTGTTTATCCAAAAGGAGGCCATCTGAAGTGAGATGTTTAACCAATTTGGAGTTGACTAGAGCCTCCAGTACATAAAAGAGGCAAGAGACTAATAGGGTGATAATTCAAGGGGTCAAATACTTCACCAGGGTTCTTAAAAACAGGAACTAGAGAGGAGGACATCCAACAAGCTGGAAAGCAAGAAGCAGTGAGGCATTTATTGTAAAGTTTTGAGAGAACAGGAGCCAGTTCAAGAGCATTACTTTTAGAAAAATTCCAGGGATACTATTGAATCTGCAAGCCTTGTGGGGTGGGGAATCTAGTTTAGAAATGATAGCAGAAACCATGAACTGAGTTATGTGCATGTCACTCAGTAGTTCTCTTGGGAAAATCAGACAGAAATACTCAAAGACTCACACCAATTTTAGAAGCATTATGTTTATATTTAAAAAAGATTCACTTTTCACACCCATAACAGCTGAAAACAAGAGTCTAGCACCTGTTTTAAAATGAATGAAAAGAATTTTTACTCCCACCCCACCCAGAACGATTTTACTGTCAGAATGAAATATATTGCATCCAGTTAAAGAACATCAGATTCCTTTATTCTCAAGAAAACAGGTTGGATTACATTAAAAATTTGGAAATATATACAAAGGCATGCTGAAAAGATCTCAGCCTAAACAAGAAACACTTTGTAAACAAGTAAGTGAATCTAAACCCGGTGGGTAGTTGAAATTGGAATTCGCTTAAGTTGATATGAAAAATCTAGATAACCAAGCTAGGTAATTTGGATTTTACTAGCATGTCAAAAGTACTCCCAGTGATGTTTTTTTTAATACTTAAAGTAGGAATTAAGTAATTTGAACATTAAAAAAAAAAACTCAAGGGGTTGGGAAGTGAGATTTGAACTTAACCTTTACTCCACCAAATTCATTCCCCCTTGCCACTGCATGTTTTTTTAAGACACAAAAAACATGAGCACCTACTATTTTGAAATTGTTATAACTTTCTTTGTATTGTGTATAGATTTTAATTTTGCATACTAATAAAAGAATGGTTGAGTAATATTTTGATATAATGTATTATGTTTTGCATGCATATTTTGATGTTGAAAAAAAAAAAAACTTGAAGCAAATACATTAATAATTTAAAATACTTTAACTTTTATTACTCCCTGTGGAGTTCTGGGGTGCAGTCTACCTTGTAGTCTATCAGACTGCAGAACCTCTGGAAGCAGGGGTGAGGGCAGAGTGCCACATCACACTTTCTGCACCTGAACTGGGTCTGGTGGCGTTTCTTGTCTCTTGTTGAACAAACACAACAACTTGGGTGAGAAGGCCTGCCACATTTCAGGTGCTTGGGATTGATTACAAGGTGGTGTTCTGTTAACACCAACCTTTCAGGGGGGTCTTTCGTCCACCCACCCCTCCTGTGGGACACACTTGACTAGTAGCCTTCCAGCAGGGAATGAACAATGCTCAGCCTAAACTTTTCAGCACTGACCCAGTGAGCTAACTTTGCTTTCCATATGACAAGGGCATTGCAGGAGCAAAACCCAAGCAGATAAATAAAAAAGAAGTTTTCCCCCACTTGGTACATTGGTGCAGTACCATGTAGAACATTAGCTGCTTGTCAACTCTGTCTTCACCCCCCCCCCCCCATGTACTGAGAGCAAGTCTGCCCAGTGCAAGGCTTGTACATAATCCTGGTATGACTTTCATAACATTTTGACCAGACTTCATTTCTGAATGTCTCAGTAGTGTGGGCAGGTGTCATCAAATTTACTGGCATTCTGTCATACCAGGAAATATATAAAATGTGTCCGTCTGTGTCCATGATGGTGGGGCTCAACTGGTTGGGGCATTGCCTCTTTGATTTCATTCAGCACACTCTTTTCATTCACACAGTGTGCCACATGCTCCTGCTCAGTGTTGGGCTAGGTGGTGAAACAATGCAAAGGAGGGAAAAATAAATAAATAAATTGTC
The DNA here is from genome assembly GCA_964036315.1 of Acanthosepion esculentum. Lineage (NCBI taxonomy): Eukaryota > Metazoa > Mollusca > Cephalopoda > Sepiida > Sepiidae > Acanthosepion > Acanthosepion esculentum. The sequence continues at coordinate 23,165,289 of OZ038510.1, read as the reverse complement.
CATGTAAATTACATGTCCTCTGTTTTGTATATTGCCCAAGAGGGAGGACAACTTTATGGGTCACACCAATTATCCTTGGTTCCTGAGCTGTTTTGTGGCCCGAGTATAGCAGCCAATTGTAGACGTAGCCAGTTTCTGCATCAGCCAGTTCCCAGGCTTTTAGGCCCCACTTGGCTGGTATGTACCTCAACAAGCTCGTCCGGCCTTTTAAAAGGTATCATACTTTCATCTACTGAAAGTTCCTTTCCAGGATAAAAAGTATTTCTGCCAAAGTGGCACAAGTCTTTCGGAAAATAGCCAAATCTTGAATGCTTTATCATGTTAAATTCATCAGTTGACCCAGAATAATTCAAATGATGACTGCTTCATGTGTCCAGTAAGAAGCAAAATGGCTAAAAAGGCTTTCATTTCGTCAAAAGTGACATCCTTCCATGTGTTTACATATGAGCAGACGCCAGCATTTGTTCCTCTGCTTTCTTTCACCTGACTAGCATATATATTATTATTTCATTGTCTATAAACAGACGAAATAATTCACCTTCAGAAAGGCTATCAAATTCATCCTTGGGGCCAGTAGCTTCCATAAAATCAGTCAGCCAAGGATGAGAGTCAGTTCCACGTGATCATCATAGCTTCCTCCCCGACACTAGTGTGGTTATCATCTCCATCACCGACCACTTCATTGTCGATATCCACCTGAGTAAAGCCTTCAAAATTATTATCAAAGTCTAAGTCAAAGAAAAACTCCTGAATAAAGGCTTTGTTGAATGTTGATGCGGCCAAATTTGTTTAAGAAAATCACAACAAAATTAACGTGGGTTTAATCAATGTTACACCTCGCATAGAAGAATGTAAAATGGTGTCAGAAAACGGAAGTTTAGCTTCAGTTAAAAGCAAGAGTAGGCTATTTCCAGTTTAAAGTACTGGAATTAACAGTTGACAAGTATTTATTTTTAGCAATTTTCTTGAAGCAACAGAGTGTGCTTGCTGGTACAAGGGAGATAATTCATACTGCGACAATTTTCGCCTATAGCTAGAAAAAGGTTAAGTTGAGGTTTCGCAAGGTTAGATGTTAACAAGAAAGAAGCTGAGCTTTTGAATGTCACCTGAGAAAGAAGAAATGATTGGCTTTAGAAAAAACAAAATTATCTTGAATGACTATTTGTTCTCCTTCCTTCTTAAAGTTAAGAAGGAAACACAGAATGTAAGATTGACATATGGAGTTCAAATTTCAGCTGAAGCAGTTCGGTTTTCTTTTGCACAAAGATGCTTAGGAAGGGAGGAATCCATTTTTTTCTCTTCCCCAGCTATGGGTTAAATAACAAGGTAGACAGGATTCTCTAGCCTTGGTTGGTAATCAGTCTATGAAAAGGACAACTCTGAATACAAAACTAGTTGGACAAAGGGCTAGCAACTTTACCCTGTGAAAAGCCTACTTACTATAGAAACCTTAGCAGCATCACCTAGGCATGGTACAGCTGTAGTCCTATACGCCACAAGCGAGTCTAGTGGACCTACATACATTGATCACTGTTAGTTTTAAAAATGCAGTTCAAAATGAATGTTACTTTAATGTTTTGTCAATTTCAATTTACTGTGCATGGGAGATACTGAAGTACTCCAAAAGATTTTTCAAATAACTTATCGAATTAACTCAAGAATATAAAAATAGTCATGACTGGGTAGGAATGATCCTTACCATTCCTACCCAGAACCATACAAATTACTGGAATTTGATAATGCAAGCCATTAACCAGAAGCTCTTCAAGATTAAAAAAAAAACTAAATTAAGCATTTGTAGAATATAAAAACTCTTTGGGACTGAATGTTTGAATTTTTAATGGAGGGAATAATTTTAGGTATTAATGTTATCTAATATCAGAGTAAGCACGCATTTCCAAAAGTGATTCTAGAAAGGTTCACCTATTGCCTTGTTACTTAATCATTTGAACAGAAGTAGAGATTTATCTCGTGTTTCCTGTTTAGGATTGAGTTTCCAGTTCCTTCTAAAGTCAACATCCATACTATACTTTGAACGTCTCCATTAAATCTTGACCATTTTAAGCCTGTCTATATTTCTGAGATGAGGTATTATGTACATTATTTACATTATTTGGACTATTGTCCTCATCTTTGGCGACAAAAGAACACATGGCACAGTGGATAAAGGCGTTAGTTAGACTCAGTGACAGAACCCAAAGAGTGTGAGTTCAATACCCGGCTAAGGCAGTGGAGAACTTTCAGAGGGAAATTAACAGGAGATAACTGATAACTGACATCCATTAAATATGGCACGTGGAACTAGAACAGTCTACCCCAGTGAGCGAAATAAAGGGTTCAGTTTGACATTCCAACCACCTGAAAAAGACCGGAGCATACAACGGCCAAAATGTAATAAATATGGTGACAAACATGAGGACTATAGTCTAAATAATGTAAATAACATTTCCCAGATAATAAAGAAAAGGAATCTCATCTAAACAACCACGATGAAAGTATTTAGAGAAAAGACACAGAGAGGCAATATTATGGTAGTGGGAAAATTCATCAAGTCTCGATACGAAAGAGCCTTTTGCTCGTTAGAAGAAATTTATAGAGAAAGAATGAATAACATATTAAGAAGATTTGCTGTCACTTTATCTCTCACAAGAACCATTAAATATTATGTGTATAAAAGAGACTTCCAAGCTATTGTGAACAATGGAATGCAAACAAGCGAAGACAGTAACACACAAGTGGTTGCTTATTTAGTATATGATTAAAAAGAAATTAGTTCACTTTAAAGAGATTTAAGATTATCAACCATGTCTGCTTACCAATGGTCAGTAGGCCATAAAGTTTGCTTTTAATTCTTTGAAGACAGATGTCAAGTAGTAGATGACCGCGAGCAACAAAACAAGAAAAAAAAAAGGCTTTCTACAAATCCAAGCCAAGTGCTTAAATCATAATCAGAAATAAGCCGATGTCTTGAAGGAAAGAACTGTTATCAACAAGCTGGACAACTTGAACAATACAGTTGAAACACTACAAAGAAAACCCAGCCACCCACCCACTTACATAACATATGTTCAGATCATGAGATTATCAAGGATTTTACAAGTAACAGGAAAATAAAGCTTTTTGTTGCTTTTCATTTTTGTCTTTGTTTAAAGAATTTTTTTTCCTTACTATAAAATCCATCATAATAAAACAATTACTACCTATGTAATAACAGATCTGATGTGAGAAATTATGGCTCTCCACAACCTCTAATGCTTTGTTTCTTTCAACAATACTTGCACCTTTATGACACCTTTTTGTCTTTGTGGTATGTGTTTTTCTAGCTATTTGATTAAATTTTTCAAAGGTACCTCAGTGTGGGTTAATTGTTAGCAAGGCAACTTGACCATTACTACTGAGTAGGGACTTTGATCCACATGGAGGGGGGCAATAACAACAAGGGTTGATAGGTTGCAAGATCAATCAACCAAACAGGTTGAGTCAGTTTCTTATCTATCTACCCTAGGAGTGTTAAATTCTCAAAATATTTCCTCCTTATGTCACCACCCAACCCCACAAACCAAAAAAAAAAAAAATCAATCTCTCTCTCTCTCTCTCATTCCAAGAGATGGAGAAAGCAAGAAAAACACTTTCTCAAAAGTCATGGCAATTCACAGGTAAGAAAGAAAAGGAATTTATGGAGAAGGCAACGGGGGGAAACTACTTCACTATTCCCCCCCCCCAAGAAATCATAGCAACAATTTCTTTAGTTTCTTCTCTCCCTAAAATCTCATCTGTCCAAATTTACCCGACAGAATGTCATTTTCATATTATTTTCCCAGCCATACTTGTTACTTTGAAAAAACTAATTTTGCATAACTATATATAACTGAAAATTGTTGGACCCTCCTGATGAAGAATGTCTATATTTCTGTATTATGTATGTGAACTGTGCATGATTATAAGAAGTTTTGATCTACAAAACTCTGGAGTTGGAGTGCTGAATATAACATCAAGCAGCTATGTGACAAATTTTATAATATATATATATATATATATATATATATATATATATATGAGTGAACCTTGAAGTCAACACTCAGAGGCGACAGGCTGTTTCATGCTAGATGCAATCGTCAGGGTGGCCTGATGATTGTGTCTAGCATGAAACAGCCTGTCGCCTCTGGGCGTTGACTTCAAGGTTCACTTTTATATTTACATACGTATAACTCTGATATTGAGCACTTTATCCCATAAATATAACACACCTTCAAACTATATTTCTTTATATATATATAAACTACAGTATTAGACTTCATTGATAACAAATGAACATTAACATTCAATGTGCCTTCATTAGCTTCCGAGCCATTTGCCATGGATGAGTTGAATCCATCCAAATGATTTATAGACATATATACACAGGTATACCTGTGAATCTGCTGCCAAATAAAAATGTATTTATTTTACACAATTCATTCTTTGATTCACTTCTTGACTGATATTTAAGAACTAATTTCAGGCAAGACATCTGTGGAATTTGGCCAACTTTGTGGAACTTACCGAGGAGGTGTCTATCTCATCATATAATGTTGAATTTTTATGCTATTAGATTCTCTTCTACTTTTTGCTGGAGCAAACCCTCTCATCTAGTCTACCAAAAACATTGGTCTGACAGATGACATACATTTTTTTTATTTTTTTTGGCTTAGGTAATGTATTTTTTTAAAAATAGAGTTTAATATTTTTTCTCAAGAACAACAACAAAATATATAAATTCACTTTCGTCAAATGTTTAGATTTTATTACAATCGTAAATGGTCACTTTTTAAAATAAACATTTTAAAGGTAGTTAAGATAATAGCAGTGTCTATGGAAAAAAAAAAACATCTTTTTGACATTCCATTGTTTTTCAGGTATTGAAAATCCAAGGTTGCTAAATGAAGCACAAAGAAATGAGCTTGAGGCAAAATGATATTTGGGTCTGTAAGTGTTGACCCTCTTTTGAATAATGGCTTGAAATTGTTAATTGGTGGACTGAGTTCCAGTTGGGTTTGTTATATTCACTCATGTGCACCTACTCTTGGGACAGGTATGAAGACACCTCTTAAAGAGCTATGGGTTAATTAATAAGACGTGTGTCACTAAACCATTATCTAAAGAAAAAAAAAATTTACAATCTAAAAATATATTCTGGCTATAAATAACCTGCAAAGGGTTGATAGCCCATAAAAACAATCAATCAAAATAAATGAATAGAGGAAATCTCACCAGAACACTATCAAAGAAACTGAATAAACGAGGAGAGAGAAACTTTTATGAATAAGAAGCAAAACAAAAATGTTCATACAAGAGAATTGCTTCTCTTTTGTTATATTTTGGTTTTGAAGTACCAAGCAAGTGTTGTGATTGCTAGAATTAAAAAAAAAAAAAAAAAAAAAGCAGTGGAGGGAGGTAGTTAGAGTTACACTTTGGTGAAAGAACAAAAGAGGGTCAACACTTACAGACCCAAATATCATTTTGCCTCAAGCTCATTTCTTTGTGCTTCATTTAGCAAACTTGGATTTTCATGCCTGAAAAACAATGTTAACCTGGTCTATCAAAGTGAAGAAAAAAAGAATGTGGTAAGAAAAAAAGAGATACTAGTTCTTGCCATTTTGTTCTTACCAAATCTTTAACTGGATTTCACGACAAAGCTTACAAATTTCCAATCTTACATTCACTGGAGAAAAATAAATCTTAAAACAAAATAAAATAAAAAAAAAAGAGATCTTAATCCTTTAAATATTCATAAGAATACACGGACATATGCAGAACCCATCCCACAAATTGAGAACCTGCCCCAAATTCCTCTGACCTGATTACATGAGAGAATCTTTCAGAGACTTCCACATTGACCTGTGCCCATTCATCCATAAAACTTAGTAAACAAGACATTCCCAACAGAAGACTAAGCCTTATAAACAAAACAAAACATTCATATCTATCTATGCAAGCCCCAACAAGTAATTGAGGCAATGCTCTACTATTCAAATCCACAACTAATATTGTCTACTTTATCAAACCAGAGTCAAGAAAATGTAGGCTGCAACCAAGAAGCTTGAGATGTGAGAGGGTAGGGTATTTATATCTGGGTTGGTCAATGGGAAAGGATTTACAGAGTAGATGGAGTCATAGCTTAAGAGCTTGCAGTAAAAGAAAGGGTGGCCTAAGCTTTAGTACAAAGACTGGACACACAACTGTCATTTTACTGCTGATGAGACAGTGAGAAAAGAAGTCAGTATCAAATAAAAAAAAAAAAAAAATAAAAAGAGCTTCACTTTTGAAGGACGCTTGTTGGGGAAAAAAAGAAGGTTCAATGTCTTGATTGGCAAAAATATTGGACAAAATTGGGGAAATTTAATCGGTAGGTAATGTTTTATTTTCATTGATTCTACAGTTTTATTTTGTCCTGTTATACATTAACAAAATCCTTATATTAGGTTGGTGCAAAAATAATGCCGTTTTTTGACGTTAAACTTCAGTCAAAAAACGACATTATTTTTGCACCAACCTAATATTTTTTTTTTACATTTTTTAATTAGGCATTCTCTTGTAGAAAATTTTTTTTTTTTTTTTAAATGGTGAAAATTTCTTTGGTTTAAAGTATTTCTAGAAGAAATGCATTTCATTTGACATTAGAATGGTTCCTTAATAATGAAACAAGTACTGATTAATTAATTCATCTGTTTTTTCTATGGCTTAACCTTTTCAGGTTATTTAAAGCCAGAAAATGTTTGGAAATTGTAAGAATTTTTTGGAGATAATGATTTACTGATACAAATCCTACTAATTAACCCCTTGCTGGAGCAACAAGAGGTGGATTCAGACCTTTCCCAAGTGTGTGTGTATTTTAAAAAGAAGATAAACAGCATATGTTTTTGGTTGAAATGTAGATTTTTATTGTAAAATATATATTATACTCCATTTTCCATAATTTTGCTACACATATTTCTGGTTTCACAACTTTTTCAAGCAAAGAGTAGATATTTCTACATGATAAAAACGAATTTTTTGTGTGGTAGTGATTCAAATGTCTTTCTTGGACATTGGGCATTTATTTATTTATATATATATATATATATATATATATATATATGTGTGTGTGTGTGTGTGTGTGTGCAGGTATGCAGAAAAATAGGAAAACTCGTTAGGTAAATAATCCGGAGTTCCTTAATATTTTTGCTTTTATTTTTAAAAAGACAGTGCTCCATACAGAAGTAGAGCTTATATTATAATATTTAAAAAAAAAATATGATTCCTTCGCTACATAAGTGTTCTCAGGTTTCAAAAGCGAGAGACGGCACCCTCAATATAATTATTGAAATTAAGTTGAATTAAGGTATCTGGTCTCGTTTCATTGTCAAGCGAAAATTTAGGAATACCTAAATTTTCCTATTCCTAAATTTTCGCTATATATATATATATAAAAGAAACTGACTGAAATTAGAACTTGACTCTCTGATTTCCAATTCTGAGCAGTTATCCATTCCACCACCTGTATATCCAAGCTTAGGTCACCCGATATTCCCAAGTGGTCATTTATCCAGGATCTATGTTGCTTAACTTTGGTGATCATATGAGAACCTGTGTTTCAATGTGACATGGCTGCAAAGCCGAAACAACTACTGAAATAAGGATTTAATTATACAAACTTTTTGGTTTCTATTAAAAAAAAAAAAAAGTAATCATTTTAATGCTATGTTATTTCTCCCCTAGACACATTAGACATCAAAATTTAAAAGGCTGACCATCCCTGTATCTTTAACCGCTAGAAATAAACTGTACCCTAGCATTTGTTGTAATTCTTCCTCCCACCCTCTATCAATAAAATGGATATTAGTCTGAAGAAGTTCCTTCTTGGAACAAAATGCATCACTACATTTTTTTACCATTTTTTCATTCCCTTACACACACATATATATATATATATATATATATATATATATGGCTCATTTTCTTTTGTCAATTCATTATATTTTAAAAGCAAAAGAATATTTTTTTGTTCAGTTCTAAATCCACACAATACAGAGTTTTCCAGAGATTAAGCAATGTTATTCATTTTCTACCAATTAAATAGACACAAAATTAATCTAATTTTTCTTTAACTCCAATAGAAAAAAAAGCTTTAAATTTTTTAACTATTTTCAAAATGAGTTTCAGATGTGTAATTTGAAAAACTTGGACCTTCAAAGTACACACAAAAACAAAACAAAAAAAAAAACTATGTCATAAGGACAATTTTTCCCTTGACACCACTATTATTTAAACTACCTTCACTTCTTGGCAATGTTTGTTTTAAAAGGCAATGATTAGAATTGTAATAAAACCTAAACATATGAAAGTTAATTTAAACATTTTCTTTGTTCTTAAGAATTGACAACAAAAATAATAAACACTATTTATTAGATTGTTTATTGAATTGGTAGACTAATTTGTACTTGATTTGAACTTTATCAAATCATAAATAATAAGCATTTCCTTATAGCCAATTCATATATTTTAATAATTTAATAAATGTTTATAAATAAAAAAAATCCTTTTCACATTTATTTCTTTATAAATGATAAATATTGCATGTCATTAGTTCTAGTTGTATTAAGTTTTTAGAATGTTGTAAATATGAAATTATTCTTTTAAATAAACAAAATCTAATAAATAAATAAATAGTGTTTAATATTTTTGTTGTCAATTCTCAAGAGCAAAAAAAAAAAAAAATGTATAAATTCACTTTCACCATAATATGTTGGGTTTTATTCCAATTCTAATCATCACTTTTCAAAACAACCAACACTGAGAAGGTAGTTAAAAGAAAAGTCGGGGTGTCAAGGAAAAAAAACAAAACATCCTTTTGACATTTTTTTTGCAAGCACAAGTGTCCAAATTTACTGTCATTTTTGTCACAGGATAAAGACACAATTTCAAGGTCTCATTTATTGACACTCTAAAAAGTTGTAAGTTAACAAAAACACACACTTAAAAGCAATTATAAAATTCTCATAATTGATTTAAAATATGGTTTTATCGCTGCACAGTGATAACCATGTTTCGAAAATGGAAGCCAAAGCCTTTGAATTCAATTTTGTAACCAAATTAAAGACATTAGTTCCATTTCCTCATCAAGCGAATTTTAATTTGGTAACAAAATTGAATTCAAAGGCTTTGGCTTCCATTTTCGAAACATGGTTATCACTGTGCAGCGATAAAACCATATTTTAAATCAATTAATATAAAATATTAATGCTCTGTAAATTTACATTGAGCACTATTGTGTAAAAATAAAAATATCTATAAGAACACCGGATTTTATATCTTACTGTTCTTTCTTTTTATATATATATATATATATATATATATATATATATACACATTCTGAATTCAAAGAGAGATGATAAGTGCATCTGAAGTTTCAAGAAATTAATGAATTCAAATCCTACCTGAAAAGCTGTAAATATTGCTATATGTATAAAAATTCTAGTTTGTCTATGTGGGAATCAGATGATAATGTATATTTATAAGAGTGTGTGTATGTGTGTGTGTCCTGTAGCCATTATGTTTCTTGGCTTTTCACCTGTTGATTTGGGAATGTTTTTACGTACACACCATTTGTTTTAGATAAACATACGTTAGATTCTTTAAGAATGGATTCAATCAATGTTGGCAGTGTAATATAAAGTCTTTTGACCTGAATTTATAGTTGGTAATATTGTTATTAGTAGGCTCTCAAAGTATTTTCTACGTAAAGAATTATGTTTTTTTTGTTTTTTTAATTAGGGTGGCATTAGTAAAACCAAAGTTATTCCCAGTTTTGTTCCCGTGTATTACAAGAGAGTTTGAATGGTTGTCTAAAAAGAAATAAAATAAATTTCTTTTGTGTTTGTAGATATGGGCTTTTAGATCACATGATGCCGCCCATTCACATTCTAAATGATTTATTTGATAAGTACTGGCATTTGAATTAGTGTTGAATTTATTCTTTTTCTTCCTGATTATATCTCCAATTGTTGTAGTGGTAAAAATCCTAGTATTTGGAATAACTAATTTATTTTCAAGTAGAAAGGGTATGATTTTCAATTTTGTGTTGTTTTTGTTAGAAGCACTTTTGGTCGTGTCTAGGTTTTGGGATTTCTAAGCTTGTTTTCTAGAATTGAGGATGAAATGATGTGGATCATGAAGAAGCCTAAATGTTTTCTCAATATATTTTTCTTCTTCACTTAGGTATTCAGCGTTGTATATCCTAAGGGCTCTGAGGTAGAATCTGATGACTTATCCGGATTTCATTTTTTATTTGTGGTGGGAATAGAAATTAATTTGATACTTTTTGTTAGTGGGTTTACGATAAACTTTAAAATCTAATTTATTATTGTTACGTATTAATAAGACATTGAGGAAAGGCAGGGACTTGTTTATTTCATGTGTGAATCTGATGCTAGGTCCGACCTTATTAAGTTTCATTCTTATGCCTGATAGATTTATATTATGAGGATATAATAAAAGAACATCATTTATATATCTTAAGTAGTGCTTTTGGATAGGATGTGTTTAAATGGACTGGATTTTAAAAATTCTAGGAAGAGACAAGCAAGGATACCACTAATAGATGATCCCATAAATAAACCAAATTTTGGCTTATAGAAATTTTTATTGAAAGAAAAGAAACAGTGATTAGTTTATAATTTTATGGTTAGGTAGAGAAAGCATTCCTTTGGATTTTTCAATGTGGTTTCTCAATATGCTGAGGCATTTTGTAACGGATTAATCTTGCCACAACCTTATTTTCCATATTTATCTTATGTATTCTCTACATTAAGTTACCAAAGTGTGGGTGGATGGTGCCTAATTATTATTAATATTATATATGTGTATATATGTGCGCACACACACACACAGGGTGCGATTATTAAATCGTCGTCTAAATGACGCAAAAATGAAAATAACACTGATGTCTCATTTTAACAGATATATTTACCAAAATTACACAAAAGTATCTTTAAATACTAAAGAGTAAATTTGTTCAATAAAGTTACCATTGGCTTCAATCCCAGCCTCCGGACAACTTTGGAATTACCTGCAACTCTTCTGGATGGTCTTCTTGTTTAAGTTGGTGAATGCTGTCAAAATCCTTGCCTTCAGTTCATCTTTGGTATTAGGAGTTTTGTTGGTCTCTTGCTCAACTGCACCCCACACATAATAAACAAGGGGGTTGCGGCCTCAGGAGTATGGTGGCCAGATGTAAGTGGTGATGTGGTTGCAGAAATTGTCTGACAGTCATGACAGGGTTCTTCTGCTTGTGTGGCATAGTGCAGAGTCCTTTTGCCAGACATAGGGTCTTTCAACAGCCACATTCTTTACCCAGGGCAGTATTACTGCCTCAAGGCACTTGATGTAGACCTCCATATTGAGTTTGAAGCCCTCCCCCAACAAATTTGGGAGTTCTTTTCTATCAGAATGATCAGAGTGGGTTTTCCGAGTTGGCATACCTTTGTAATCACCATTAGACTCATCCAACTCTTTCCAAATCCTCTGCACTACCCTCAGATTGACACCCAAATACACTGAAATGCTTATGTCCGAGCTTCCAGTGAAAATGCCAAGCAGTACAGCATGGTGTTTTCAAATTTCTGGCACAGTGAATTGCATCATGTTGCTCGTTTCTTCACAGATAGTGTCCAACTGACCCTACTATATCAACAAAAATCAAAAAACAAACACACAAGCATGAAATGAAAAATATAAAATGGCGACAATTTACCCATCGCATCCTTTATATATATATATATATATATATATATATATATATATATATATATATATATATAAAAAGGATGCGATGGGTAAATTGTCGCCATATATATATATATATATATATATATATATAGGGGTACTATATTTTCATTTAAGCATGTTTGGTTAAATAATTCAGACATATGTCTTATTTTGGATTTAATCCTTTCAAATCCACGAATTAATATTTTTGGGGGGCTGTAGAAAATTGATCAAGAAAAATTGCAAAATTTTCTTTCAAATAATTTCACACATAACACGTCCATCAATATGCAATGGCTGAAGATGCTCGCAGATGAGATTGAAAGTACTTGGGGAAAATAAAAATTATTTGAAAGATTCTTAGACAGCAGTTCTATACAGCTGACAGTTTGGATATTTCTGAGCGAGTTTGGCGCCATGCATGGTATCCATATGAAAGTCTCAACCTGACGAGGTTATTTAAGAACATGGCTAGTAAGAACATGGCTAGAGTTTTCAGGCTAATGCCGTCCGTTGTTTTGATTATAAAGTCAAACATGTTGAAAATATAAATTTGTTAACATCTAAAACTCTCCTCACTTTCTGATTGGATTATCACATTAATCCATCCTTCAAATCTATAATCAACCATCTGTCCTTGCATGGAATATTGCCGTTATATATGGTCTGATGCTCCTGCTGTACATCTCGAGGTCCTCGGCAAAATACAGAAATGAATATGCAAGATGATAGGTCCCGATCTGGCATCTAGTCTACAATCGCTATCCCACAGACGTGCCGTGGCCTCCCTCTGTCTCTTCTACAAGTATTTTCATGGCAACTGTTCCAATGAGCTACTTTCGCTGGTTCCCGGACTGCATTAATTTAAGCGAGCTACCAGGCTGGCATCTCAGTCCCACCCTTTCACTGTCAAAACATTTAAGTGTAACCGTCTCTTCTACTCAAATAGCTTCTTCTCCCACACTTCCCATCTGTGGAACTCCCTTCCCCTTACTTGTTTCCCCAATGACTATATTCAAGTGTAATGTCAATCGATATCTGACACCCTGAGCTTGTCCCCCCTCCTCCTCTGTATTCTCTCCCCAAAGATGCCCCTTTACTTTTGTTCTCAATCCATCTGTAACACCCCCCACCCCGCATGGCTAGTGGCACTTCCACTTTGCTTTAAAAAATTGAAATCAAATTTTTATTAAAATATTTTGCTTTGAGGGGGAAAAATGTTTTGTTTTTCTTCTTCCCTTTCACTGCAGTTTGAAGATTTTAATTACAACGGGCAGGTTTCTTAGGTTTCTATTAACCAAATAAGGACTCTGAAGTGATTAACAAATGGATGCCAGATATTTAGAAAATGGAATGGAACCCCAATCACGTAAATGACCCGAGCGATACAATTGCACAAACGTGATTAATATATAGGATAGGTGATCTGGGGAGAGTAGAGCAAAAGTAATTGGAAATCATTTTTAAGGTAAATAGAAGGAAAGAATTATATATCGAGTCGGGGGACAGGAAGAGGTCCCTTAATTTTCAATCAACAAATCTTTTTTTTAAATCTTAATTATTCAGTGTCTGCTGCTAAGGTGATATCTAAAATGTCCTTTCTTTTCTTACCCATTCTGCTGCTGTGGACACGTGCTTTTACAAAGCTTACATTGCCTACAGCGGACATATGTTTTTAAGATTTACTTATATATCTTTACAAAACTTATATTGTCTGCTGTTGACAAATATATGTTTTCAAGATATAGTTATATGTATTTACAAAACTTCTCTTCATTTACTGAATATTATAGCTCAAGTTATCTATTGAGAGCTTTTTTGGCAAAAGTTCTGCTAACCTGAAAAACACAAAGAACCTGTAATTTTCACACACACACACACACATTTTGAGTTCACCCCCAGATAAACCAATCAAACTACTAGGACACAAGGGGTTACTAGGTGTAGAAGAATTAGAAAGCAGAAATATTACTAAGGAGCAAGAACAAAAGAAGAGTAATCACGAGAACAGTAGATAGCAATTGACATTGCATTTAAATTTTTGAAGATCAAAGTTGGCTGGAAAGTAAGAAGCCAGAAGGGAGTTCCACAAGTGAGATGTGCAAGAAAAGCTGTTAGCATAGAATTTATGGTTGCATCTAACTCAAATGTAAATTGAGGAGACCTCGACACCATTCTAGAATTGTGCTTAAATTTAAGATGTTTAGGTACCATGGCGAAAAGCTCATCTGAACAGTTACCATGAAAGTATTTATAGAAAAAGTACAGGGAGGCAATTTAATGGCAATGGGAAAGTGACTGAAGCTGAGATGCTAGATCAGGACCAATAATATTGCTGATTCTTCTTTAGAGATATATAACTACCTAACAATATTGAGAAAAAAAACAATAGAAAGGAGAATGAAGAAAAAATGGGGTAAGAAAGAAAAATAGAAATTGATCGATTAGTTTTTTTTTTTTTTTACAGCTTATCGACCATTTGCAGGTTATTTAAAGACAGAAAATATTTTTAGTTTTAAAGTTTTTTTTTGAGATAATAATCATCTAGTTATACAAGTCATACTAATTAACCCATAGCTAGGTGGAGAAGAGGTGGATTCCCAAGGAGATTTGCAGATAAGTGAATATAATGAACCTAAGCAGAATTGGAACTCAGCTTTCCAATTAATAATTCCTAGCCATTATCCATTACCCCACTGGTACATCCAAGCTTAAAGCACCTGATAGTCCTAAGTAGTCACCCATCTATGTACTGACCAAGCTTGATATTTCTTAACTTCTGTGATTGTATAGAAACTGGCGTTTCAATGTGATGTGGCCATAAGCCATAAAAAACTTAGAGACAATCAGGTTTTTGTTTTATTACTCGTTTGCCCCCTTCTGGGGGTGATGCTCAAACCCCACCCGGACTTTTGAAGCATACAGCGCTTGTATTGGAAAATAGGTAGGTACTATCATATTAATATATAGCTCTCATTTTGTTTCAGGAAATTTCCTTTAAGACCCACCATATACTTTTAAATGCCCCTTTCTCATCAATGTCCAAATAAAACCATATGCAACAATTAACTGTAAAATTTGAACGTTTTTCTCAACGTACCAAGTCCATTCAGGACAAGGATGGCCATGGCTGAACAGCTGCCATTTTGTCATTTCATGATGCTGCTTCTTCTGCCTCCCATTTTCTCAAACTTTCCAAATACATTAACAAATATGTTCCTCTGATTCTCTTTGCCTTCAGTGCACCCTGTGAGTGTTAAATTCTCCAAACCTGTGCCCTTCTTTAAGCTACAGTGTCAAATTTAAGGAAAAGCTTGTTTGTTTAAAATAGTGTCAAGAAGTACACAGACAGAATTTTATACCTTAACAAAATTAACAAGAAATATATTTATGTCTCAAACTTAACAGAGAACTGTTAGATCGATTTGTTTTTGATGATTTATCAACCTTTTGCAGGTTATTTAAAGCCAGAAAATATTTTTAGAATGTAACAAGTTTTTTTGGAGATAATGATTTATTGATACAAGTTTTAATTAACCCATAGCTGGGGGGGAGAATAGGTGAATTAATACCTTTCCCTAGGATATTTGCATGTAAGTGAATTGAACGAACCAGACTGCAATTGGAACTCGGCTCTCTGATTAACAATTCCAAGTTGTTATCCAGTACACTGCATGCCCATCGAAGTTTGCACCCCCCCCCCGGTATTCTCTAAGTACACCCATCTATTTCAAGCAGTCACCCATCTATTTCAAGCAGTCACCCATCTATTTCAACAGAAATATTACATAAAGAAAAGGTTACAATGTATATTAATTTAATTCACTTTCTTTTACAGATGAAGAGCATCTCCACAAGACATCAACAAAGGGGAACATGGTTCCGAGAGAAAACGAGCAAGCAGTGAATGGCTAAACAATGGCAAGAAACACCAACAACATCTGTGAGAACACATTGCAGCTGCAAGCAAAGGGGATGGAACGGAAACTGCACAATCGGTTGCACATTCTGTCCAGTCAGGCATCGCAGCTGCGGCAGAAGATCAAGGTGCTCAACATGGAGAAAGAAAAAGCGGATCTAGAAATAAAGAAACGCTATTTCCCTGAGCACGACTTCCAACAAGACGAGGCTCAGCTGCAAACCTCCATGCGCAGACTCATACTGCAATGTAATCAGTTTTACCTCAACAAAAAACAACGATACCCAATTCGAGCATGCATCAAGGACGATAAAATTGGTCCTTCTTTATTGCCTTGTAGCAGCAGCAGCAGCAGCAAAAAGAATGTCCGGGACGAGCCAAACAATAGCAAGAGATCAAAAAGTGAATGCTCAAATCGACCTCCAAGAACGAAAAACAAGAATTCTTCAGTTGTATCCAAAGTGAAAGTGGTAAAGATCTTGGATTCCAGTTCGGATAGATCCAAGACATTTCCAGAGATCATCTTTACTACCGAAAAGGAAGAGAAAGAGGCACACAATTTGGCAAGGTTTTCAGTGCTCCTTGACACTGGAAAAGGCAGTTGGGAGGATGCTCCAGCAAAGTTCCCCATGATAGAGAACAATGAAAGGGATTATGGTCAAAGCCCAATACGGGGGTCCTGGCTGGAGGGTGAGAAGGAATTTGATACGAGCCTTCCTAATATTGATCTGAGAGAAGTTTTTTCAAGAACAAATTTTAGAAATTTTACCAATGCCAAACCAAAGAGAGTTCCAGGCAATAGTTCCTCCCAGAAGTTGGGTTGGCAAAGCTACAGGTTTGACAAGTCTCACTTTCAGAACCTTCTTGAGCTGGAATCAAGTCGGCTCAAGTGGAAGATCGATAATTATTTCCGGCAAGACAAAAAGAATGCTCACAGTAAAAGCAGAGAAACCAGTGAGCAGGAATCTTGTCAGGTAGACGGCTCTTCACCATCTCCATCTGAAGAGTCCTTCAGACTCTATCGGGAGAGAGAGGCAATGAACACTGTCCCGCGTGACGCAAAACAAATTAAGCAAGACCATAACTGGAGGTTAACGACACCAATTGAGAAGACTGAAAATTTTATTGACAACCTCACAGTCGTCATGATGGCCGGCATGTCAGGTCTGACGTGCCATAACATTTCGTTCATTCCTTTAAATTCAGCCCGAAGAGCTCTGCGTCATACTCCGACATTTAAAATGCAGCAATTTCTCAAGCAAATGACAGCACAGCGTTCGCAAGCCCAACAATTTGAAGTGAACAAGTTGCAAGCGGAATTTGAAGCAATATTAGCAGCAGAAATGGTGACAGCATCATCTGATCAGCCAATTTCTCAGATTGGCACTGCTCAAGACGGGGAAATTACTTCTGAAGTTTTAGAAGCAGAGGTTACAGAAAAAGCAATTCAAGTAGAACAAACAGAGTTTGGTTATTCCTGTTAAATGTTAAAATCTATCAAAGACACTAAAGAAAAAAATCAGATCTTAGATTTCTCTGTTGTATTAAAGTATAAAACATTAAATAATTTTTGTAGATTTTTCTTTTTTCTTCAAATTTTAAAGTTATTCTTTGTGTGGAATCTCAGTTCATGTTAGAGCAAAAAGGTTAGAAAACCAAACTTTTTTGGATTGCGTAAGATATTCCTTGGACACTGATGTAACAGGGCAGTGGCCCTGATTGATACATCCAAGTGCATGAAGGTCATACTAGTGCATAACAGGTGGTTAGTGACTTGTGGTATTGAGAGACTTGATAATTCTAAGCAAAAGAGTAGAGATATTAGAAGGAGAAAAATATTGGAGAGTGGTTAATTGGATTCAAGTCTAATGGGGGGAGGAGGTCTGGTTTAAAGATATTAATTTAAACCCATAAAACATTTATAAAAGGAGGGCCTCGGAAGAGAGTGAACTTAAATTAAACTAAGTAAGATTTAGTAAGATTCAGCATAACTGACACCCCCAGGTAAATTCCACAACCCCAAGGAATATAGCATGACATGACTAATAAGTTTTGCCAAAAGTCCACAGGAGTTTTGGTAACTTTAGGGTTTTTATTTGTTTGGCATATTTACGTAGATTTCAGTGACAACTTTGGAAAGTTAGAAATCCAAAGCTAAAATTGAAAATTACTTTGGGTATCTGGGTCATTTTAACAGGAAGATTCTTCATTTTAGAAGCTAATTATGTCCATTCTGGGCCAAAAATTATATAAATCAAATAGATATGCACAGAAATTAGTTTACCCAGAGATCATCAGAGCATGTACCTCAAAGCACAACCCTTGCGGAGAAAACTGGCAGCCCACCCATACGCATTATGTATTAGAGAAAATTCACCATAAAAGTCATTCACTTCTAAGATGTTAGCAGATCCACATTAACAAACAGAAATCTCTCAGTGCTTCAAGGGTAGAAAAGAAGAGATTTGGATGAGAAAGCCCCATAGCTGGTGTACAATTTTTACATTTTCACCTTTTGCTAATTTTGTGATCATTTTTCAACAGTGTCATTTCTTCTGATGGCATGTTTATGCCTTTTTCAGCAAGATTGCCCAGATCAACAAAAGCCGCCACCTTTCATTTCTGGCAGGTACACAAATGAAATGGATTGCACCAAACACAAGCCACCTTCAAAGGTTTGCCAAAATGCTGTTAGATGGCTGGCTACTTTTGTTTAGCACCATATCAACCTCTATCGGTTATTTAATGCCAAAATCTAAATGTCTTTTATGCAATTTTATTTTTTGGGGATAATAATGATTTAGTGATACAAGTCTTACTAATTAACCCATAGCTGGAGGGGTGGGGGTGGAAGAGGTGGATTAATACCTTTGCCAAGGATATTTACTTGTAAGTAAATATAATGAACCCAACTGGAATTAGAACTCTGCTCTCCAATTAACAATTCCAAGCCATTAACCATTACACCACCAGCACATCCAAGCTTACTGCACCTGGTATCCCCAAGCGGTCACCCATCTAGGTATTGACCATGCTTGATGTTGCTTAACTTTGGTGATCATACGAGAATTGGTGTTTCGTGATGTGGCACTGTTAAACAGCCATAAAAATGGGACACCGTCCATTTCTTTCGTTTTCCTTCTAGCACACAGTTGAAGTAGTACAAGCATGGGGACTTGTCCCTGGTTTGAGGATAACTTTCCCATGAGTGAACTGTCACACTCACACCGCCCCCTTCCTAACAGCTAGATTTTAATGTCTTTTTTTTTTGCATGCATATAAGTATATTTTATTTCTTGTTAATCATTTATTAGCCATTTATAAAACCCATGACAATATCTCACCTTTAGGCATGGAGGAGTAATTGTTAGAGAATGATGGCTGAGGAATTGGAGAGAGTCCAGTTCAAATTCCAGGTTGGTTCATTTATGTGGGAAAGGGTATGAATCTGTATCTTCTGTCCTACCCAACTATGGTTTGCCTTGGTTTGTCGTGTTTTACAGCAAATCAACCTCAATGGGTTATTTAATGTCGACAACTTTTTTTTCCCCTGGTAATATTTTGTTTTGTCAAAAATCTATTTCTGGTAATATTTTTTTCCAAAAATTTATTGCTGGTAATATTTTTTTCAAGAACGTATTGCTGGTAATAGTTTTATTTCTTCAAAAATTTATTTCTGGTAATAATTTTTTACAAAGTATTTCTGGTATTAAAACCTATTTTTACACTTTTATAATGTTTTTACCTCAGTTTCAAAGTTAACTATTTGCCCATAGCTGGGACTCTAACAGGTGTTCCCCCCCCCCCCACGGGTCAGGGTGGACCTGGGAACACCAGCAATTAAGAGGTGGTTCCACGCTCCTCAAAACCTCCTGATCAGAGGCCTTGCTGTTGGACGTAGTTTATCATCATACCCTGGACGCGGATGTAGTTTATCGTCATACCGAGGACGGCACCCAACATGGGTAAAATAGCAAGACAGGCTGGGTCTACAGCCTTCGGTGCAAACCAGTCTAGGAGAAAGAAACTGAATTAAAACCAGATCATACTCTCTTAAAAGTGCATATATATGCAGTTGGGTGCTGCTTGTGAGTCTAAATTCTCACTGAAACATTAAATTTGCCCAAATGTATACAACCTCTGCTACACGTGATCCACTTTCGTTTGGATGCAGCAGGTTCATTGGATGGAGCCGGCTAAACTAATCTCAGGTGAATGCCACAACAAGTTCAAGTAAGTAAGAAGCTTATTCCAATTTCTTTCACCTTTAGAAGTAATGACAACCCATCGTTTACATGCGTAAACTTTGCTTTTAATTTCAATAATGCCACTAAGATGCAAGGGACTACCACGAGTGAAAGAGAAGTAACATTTTTAGAAGGAACTGGAAACCTAATCTTAAACAAGAAACAAGGGATAAACTTTTATATTTATATATAGGGATATTCCTGTTCCAAAGACCAGGGAGGACTGTGAACAATGTGACACTAAGATTGTGAAGTGGTTAAACATTAATTCGGAGCAGAAGAAAGGTTAAGCCCAGAATTAAATATCAACTGAGAGGATGGAAGACATTAAAAAGGGCCAACTGGATTGTCAACCCCTCCCCCCCATGAATTGGAACGATGAATCAAGAGTTTACTTCTTTTTTTTTTATCTATCAAAAATCTGGCATGCATTTAAAGCAAATTGGGAAATGGCTTTTATCTCTTTCTTAGGAAATTAGAAAAACACACGTCATTGGCAAAAAGAGAAACAGACAGGAATTATATTTTTGTTAGTGAAAACGAATTGAGAAATGAAAACAGAGAATGAATCTGCTGTGAACGTTAGGATTATGAAAATCGATCTTGTCATAACAGGCTGGTGGTCTGATTTATGTTTTGTCCAAATCCCCAGAACCATTCGACCCTACACCAGCAAATGACTGAGAGCTCAAAGACTTGAGCTGAGAACCCACAGTGAGTGCCTTTGGAATCCATATTGGCTGCCACCAGATTTCCTGACCCCAAGAACTTTGAAGCCAGCTCCTCCGGAAGTTTAGACAAGGCCTAGGAGATTGATGCTAGCCTATGGAGATTGATGCAGGAAGGGTTCATTTT
Organism: Acanthosepion esculentum; assembly: GCA_964036315.1. NCBI lineage: Eukaryota > Metazoa > Mollusca > Cephalopoda > Sepiida > Sepiidae > Acanthosepion > Acanthosepion esculentum. The sequence goes on along the minus strand of OZ038510.1, from coordinate 23,144,484 downwards.
TGTTGTACCAAGAGCTATATAAACCAACTGAAGATTAACCCCATGAATATCTTGTTTTATTTTTCATCATGAAAATGATTTTCTTCCCTTAATATAGCAACCGCCACAGCTTGAACCAGCACTGCGATAATATGACCTTTGATCTTCCACTGCCTTGAGATCAAGAACACAGCGTGCACAGAGTTGGTGTGGATCAAAGCGGCCAGTGGCCAAAAATCAGATTGGACTAGTGTCAGCATTGACCAGCACAGAATTAGCCCTGTAGTTAAAATGCCATCCTAAGACTGAGGACCGGACCACTAAATGTTACACCACCGGGTGTAGGTGGCAACAAAAGATGTTATAACAGGACAATAGGTGAACCTATATACTTTAGAGATCCAAGGCAACAGTGAATGTCTTAACATGGTTAATAATACGTTATGTAAGTAAGGTTCTAGTCTTCTGAAGATTATAAAGTTTTTTTTGTTTTTTTTAATCAATTCCCATGCAAGGTGCTATTGCCAATAAGATGCAAGGGGTAACTGGGAGTGAAAGAGAATGAGAAGACTTTAGAAAGAATCAGAAACTCGATCTTAAACAGGAAACAAGGGATAAACCCCTACTCCTGCTCAAAAGACCAGGGAGGAGTGTGAACCGGACAATAGGCGAACATATCCTATTGTTTATTTGGTTGTACAGAGTCTGGAAAAACATTAATAGAAATTCATATTTTTCTTCTGTGTGTCGTATCACTTCAAGACATTGGCAATCATCACTCTTCATAATTTCCTATCCTTTGTAGCTCTTAATAAATTTTGTCATTTTGCTATCTCTCCTAAAAGCTGTGCTGTTAGTCATCTATGCAAACTTGTTAGATAGGTTACGCACTCTTTTGCTGTCCCTCTTGCCTTCAATGTTCTGTAAGTGTCCAATTTTCCAAGCACTCTTTCCTCATTATGTACCCTAGAAATTTAAACTCTCTCTCTCTCGTGTCTTTTTTGTGTCTATAAAGCAAAAATGCTAACAGTGGAAAAAGGGGAAATAAGAAAAGTAATAAAAATGAAAAGATTAATAATTGCTGTAAAGAATAACTTTTTTTTTTTTTTTTTTAAATCATTTCACCCCAGCAAGGCAATAAAGCCACTAAGACACAAGGGGTTACTGAGTGTTAGAGAATATGAGAAAAAACTCAGACCATACACTATAATGATCATAATATTCCTAAAAACAAATCTGATAATAATTGCCTATTAGGGAAAACAATCCGTCCAAGGTATGTGAGAACAAATTCTTCACAGGCTTCACTGTAATGTTAGGCACCAAATTTTAACATTCACATTTCTGTTTTAGAGATATTGAGAAGATTAATATAGCAAATTCTAATCTGGCACAGGAAACGAGGCAGGATTTAGTGCTTGTGCGACTAACTACCAACCACATCAACTGAGACGGCAAGTTTATCAAAAATAAAATGACTGCCAGGTTAACAGATGAAATGACAAGTGGCTTTACTTGGAGGAGCCCACAGTGCTACACACCCGTGTTTACATTGGCTGTAAGCATCTTTGGGGGCCAGAAGTAACAAACGCTTCATCATGCCACTTGACTTCTCCCTGTAGGGCCACAGGATTCAATGTCGTCACCAACATCAAAGTGAGGAGACACTTTTGTCATGCATTAGATTAAGAGGGTGTGGTTGCAGACGTTGCAACAGAACGGCTCCCCTCAACATGGCACACACAATCCAGAAAGAGCTGGCAAAGAATTTCTGGAATCACTGTCACTCACCCCCAACACAATTTCAATTTTCTTAACTATGACACCCTAGAGTGTCATAAAAGATTAAAAATCATGAGTCATGCAGGCTCCAGAGGTCACATCAAGGTCATTTTCAAAATTGGAGGTGACTTTATTGAATAGCCTTTTGATGTTTTTCAGGCTGAATATACGTACAATTTTTCTGGAAAATATATTCATGTTTTGCTATTTTTTTTTAATCATTTCACTGCAAAGAAGGCAATAAAGCCACTAAGACAAGGGGTTACTGAGTGCGAAAGAATGAGAAAAATAAACTTTATTAAGGAGCGAGAATAAAAGAAGAGGAATCAAGAAGACAGTAAATAATGATTAACGTTGCATTTAAATTTTTGAAGATCAAAGTTGGCTGGAAAGTAAGAAGCCAAAAGAGTTCCACAGGTAAGAAGTGCAAGAGAAGAAACTGTTAGCATAGAACTTATGGAAACCAAAGAAAACGGACGGATTAATACTGGCAGGGGTTGAAAAGAAAGAAAAACGGAAAAATTTAAAGTTAACTTTCTAAATTATTTTGAAGGCAAGAAGCAAGGCAATAGAGCCACTAAGATGCAAGGGAGTTTTACTGAGAGTGAAGGAAACCGAGAAGACATTTAGCAGAAAGACAAATAAAGAAACAGGTTTCAAGCAGACAAGATGATTGAAATGAATTCCAATATTTTTTCTATGTCATCTACATAGGTTTTTTAATATCAATAAAATACGTGGCTCAGGGATTGAACTCAATATTTACGGAAAATGCAGAGCAACAACATTCATGACCAGTTGTCTGATCGAAATAATTTTAAATGCAGGTTTATTGATTGATTTGTTTTTTTTTTTACGGCTTATCAACCTTTTTCAGGTTATTTAAAGCCAGAAAATATTTTTAGAATGTAAGAAGTTTTGGGAGATAATAATGAGTTACTGATACAAGACTTCTTAATTAACCCATAAGTTGGAGATAAGAGGCGGATTCATACATTTCCCTAGGGTATTTGCGTGTAAGTGAATATAAAGAACCTGACTGGAATTGGAACTCAGCTCTCCAATTTCCAATTCTGAGCTGTTATCCATTACACCATCTGCACATCCAAGCTTACAATATCTAGTATTCCCAAGCAGTCACCCATCTAGATACTGGCCAGGTTTGACATTGTTTAACTTCTAAAAAAATAAAATAAAATTGTCATCTTTATGGTATTTCTCCTCTAGATACATCAGACATTAAAATTTAAAAGCTGAGAATCCTTGTATCTTTAACATCTAGAAATAAACTATGCCTGCCATTTGCTGTATTTCTTCTTGCACCTTTTTTACAGACGAAACTTCATTCCATTAATAAAATGGATATTAGTTCTACTGTGATATGCTGTAAGCCTTTTTAATTGTAGGAAATATTTTCTATTTGAAATGTTAAAGAATTCACATCAGAAGAGAACAGATTCTTTCACTTACCAGCTTTCCAACAAGGGTGTTTGTGGGGTCTGCTCTGTGCATTGTACCAGATAAGTTGTCGGCAGCCATCATAAGCCATGGAGTATTCATCATCACCAATTCCATAACCATCCTGAAAGATTACAATTTATAAGCATTACATTCTTAGATACTTTTTTTTTTTGACCAAGAAACGTTTTCCAGAATTTTTCTTTTTAAGTAAACAAATAAAATATGGAATTTCTTTAGTGTCCTTACGAATGTCGTGACCACCTTGGAAGACAGTGAGCACAAATCACAAGATTATGAAATAAACTCGGATATTTTTGCATGGCATTTTGTTTCTGCTTCAAATGCATGGCGTGCTGTTGATGATAAGCAAGACAAAGAACCAGTATTTCTCTTAGTTGCTTGCTTTCTGTCGACTTAAAATAATCACATTGCATTTTAGGGTCAATCAGTTGAGGAACTAAGAAAAGTTTGTTCCAAAGAAGCAGACTAACATATGCTCTAAAATGCAATCCTTAAAGGCCTATATTTTCCGAAATGTTTCTCTTGTGACATTACAAAAATTCTAAAAAGTATATAAAACTATTTATGGTGTCTTGCTCATGCACAATTCTTTAAAGATTTAATTTTCTGTCACGCCAAATTCACTTGCCCTATCTTTTAACACTGACCTTTACGATAAATATTCAGCAAATCAGTATTTTTTGACTGGCCATAGCTTTTTCAATCACTAAAAGATTTCTACACAATTTTCAGTTTTTTTTACCAATTTACATTTTTATTTAGCTTTTTTTTTTCTCTCTCAAATAAGGATCTGCCAATTGCAGGGAAAAATTTTTTCTCTTTCTTCTATCCCATGTTTTATATCTGCATTGTGGGCCTAATATATATATATATATATATATATATGTATAGAGAGAGAGAGAGTAGATAAGAAAAATGTAGCTATGTCTAAATGGATAGAATTCGTTTCTGTTTCATTCTAGTTGCTGTTTTGCGTCATGATGCATTTAAATCTCCTACAAAAAACATGTCTCTTGACACAAGAGTGTGTCGTCTGGTTGCTTGTTGGAATGTAAAGTGTGGACTTTAGTCAATATTTTTAATGTCGACTTCTCATCTCTAAACAGAAATATTAGAGAAAAATTGGCATTTTTGAAAACAAATGTTAAAAATAAGGAATGGGGTTTTTGTGTTCTCTGAATGTCTGCCAAAAAAGAAGCATTAATTTTCCAACCATGGAAGATTCTCTTTCACCGTTTTTATCTTGTTTTGCTGTTGTCAGTGCCGGGCCAAACAGTATCCATCTTCCTGACTTTATCGTCTACCGCATTCTTCTACTGCTTTGGAATCACCCTCACCCCCACCCAGGTGCTGTTTATTTAGGAAAGAAAAAAAGGAAAACATAGAAGAAATGAAAAAAAAAAATAGTTTTGTCATCTTCCAATTTGAAAACAACAAAAAAGCAGCCAAAATCTTAATATTTACTTAAAACCAAAAAGCAAGTTGTGTGTGTGTGTGTGTGTGTGTGTGTGTGTGTGTGTGTGTCTGATTTCAGACATAACTAAAATATATATCTGTAAAAGGACAATTAGGATAAGGAGAAAAGGAAAAACAACTTTATTGGACTTTATTAAGACAAATGTAAGGATTTTATTAAGCAATGAAAGTAAAAATGTTTGTTTTCCAAAATGTTGAGACACTCATAAGTATTCATCAGGTGTACTAAAAACATCTCTCTCTATATATATATATTTATAGGTATGTTTGTGTGTGTGTGTATGTGTGTGTGTCTGATTTCAGGCATAACTAAAATATATATCTGTAAAAGGACAATTAGGATAAAGAGAAAAGGAAAACTTAGCCAACACGTTTCATCCTCTGATGGACTTTATTAAGACAAATGTAAGGATTTTATTTCGCAACAAGTATTTATAAATTTTCCTTTTGTCATATATATATATATATATATATATATATATATATATATATATATATACATACATACACACATACACACACACTGCCACTTACATTGTGCTTCATGATAATTCATCATTATGATAGCTTCACCATAAAGTTAACCAGAGTTACTTCCCCTTAGCTTTTCCTGTTACACAAAACCGAATTTATGTTTTACTCTTCAATTTAATCTATAAAGTCAAACAAATTCCTGTATTTTTATAATCCAGAATGTTGTGTTTAAAATGTTAACTCTGTACCTGGTTTAAATTTACCATTTACTGAAAAAATATATAACAATGAGAAACTTTAATCCGAAAGCACTCCAATCGTATAGTAAAATCAATATGGCTGACTTGGAAGGGCTCGGGCTCACGAGCTGCTTTGAATTTTAGAACCAATACATCCATTACCATCACTAGAATATTATTATTACAATCTTGCAACCCAAACTTTATTGTTAGTACATTCCCATGCTTATTAAATGTAGTATATTTGCTAGACAACATTTTCTAGCAACAAATATGGTTTTTGGTACACCAAAAATGAGAGATGATTTTTTTTTTGCTTTTTTTGAAAACATTCCTTGTTCATCAATCATAAAATAAAATTCCAAAACGACAAAGACATTTTCTTAACTAATTGTAACAGGTAAGAATTATTCACATTTTATCTTTAATGACATCATGGAACTTACAAGTTACATGTGTAAAAAAATTAATTCTTTTCGAAACGTTTCCAATCATGGCATCTTTACTGTTTAAAGTATCCTTTTTTTTTCTTTTTAACAACCAAAAATTAGGAAACATTGAAAAATTGCTTCCATGTTGTGAATCAGTTGAATGATGGTAAAGACTACAACATAAAAAAATACTTTAAAACTTTATATAAACTTTTTAAATTTGTATTAAATAAAACTATCATGTCAGTTATTCATATCAAACTATGGACCCAGAATGTTTGACAGTTCTGTTAAAAGGTACTGAGAAGTCCTTAGCCCAACTAAGAAACCATTAAAAAAAAAATATATATTCATCTCCTTTTAGAACAATTCATATTGTAAAACTTAGCTGCCAACAAAGCAGTGTGGATACAGTGAAGTTCAACACTAAATGTTGTTATCATTGTCACTATACATCATTTGGATGAAAGCAAAGACAACAACATAAATTGCCATACTCAAAAATTCTAGAATATCCCAAAGTATCCCCTGGAAACTAACAGAGGTGCTCCACACAGTGGCAGGAAACACTTATAGGGTATCACTGCTTTTTCCAATATATTTGAACAAAGAATTGCCTACATTATAAAATTTCATCTCATATTAAACAATAAATTAAATTTTTAACAAACTAATTCAAATATCTCCACTTATTTGGGTGGACTGGCTCATGTGATTTAAAGAGACGCAACGTCACGTTGGTAAAGGAAATCAGAGTTATCTCCCTTAGGTTTTAGCTAAAATGTAAACATATCTCATAAAGAGGAAATTCTTTTACTCTTGGGGGTTACACTTTTGTGCCAAACACAAGTGCTGTCTGGGAGAGTCATGCCAGTGTGAATTTTCCAAACTTATAAAATAAGCATGTGAGTTCAAAGAAATATTTTGCCGAGAATTTTTAAACACGTTTAATTGATCGATTTTCTATGGTTTATCAACCCTTTGCAGGTTATTTAAAGCCATAAAATATTTTTAAATTCTAAGGATTTTTATTTTTGAGATAATAATGGTTTAGTGATACAAGTTTTACTAATTAATCCATAGCTGGGGAGGAAGAAGAATTAGATTCATACCTTTCTCAAGGGTATTTGCATGTAAGTGAATATAAGAACCCAACGGGAATTGGAACTCTGATCTCCGATTAACAATTCAAAGACATTATCCATTACACCACCTGCACAACTAAGCACCTGGTATTCCCAAGCATTCACCCATCTAAGTATTGACTAGGCTTGACGTTGCTTAATTCTAGTGATTGTACAGGAACCAGTATTTCAATATGATGTGGCCGTAAAGCTCTAAGTTTAATAAGTATGAGACAAAACAATCATGTTCGAGAGAAAATTATTTGAAAAATAAGTTGTCAGTGTCAAAATATTACTGTGCTTTTCAAAACTTTTAAAAGAAACAATTTAATCATGGCAGCATTTTTATTTGGTAGACAAGAGTCAGGATTTAATAAAAAGGACATTTCAAGTCAGCCAAACTATTGGAAACTGCAGCCCCTTAAAAAAAACAAAAAACTATTTTTTTTTTTAAGCGTTTCACCCCAAGCAAGGCGGGAAGCCACTAGCACGCAAGGGGTTACAGAGAGTTGGAGCGAGAGCAAATAGGAGTGATAGAGGAAAGGATGAAGAGAAGGATAGAGGATAAATCAAGGCATCTGGAAACCTCAACTGACATTACATTTGAATAGTTGGAGATTATAGCTATCATGGAAACAGGAAAAGGGGAGAGAGTTCCACAGGCGAGAAGTGTGAGACAAGAAGCTACTGGAGTAGAAGAGAGGGCTACATTTAACAGTTTTGACAGTGAAAAGGTGAGAACGAGATGCCAGCCTAGTTGAACGCTTAAATTCATGAAGTCTGGGAACCAGCGAAAGCAGCTCATCGGGAGCAGTTACCGTGAAAGTATTTGTAAAAAAAAAAAAAAAAAAAAAAAAAGACAGAGGGAGGCGATGTTACATCTGTGAGAGAGCAACTGCTGATGAGATGCCAGATCAGGGCTAATTACATTGCATATCCGTCTCTGGATTTTATCAAAGACCTTGAGACAAACAGAAGGGGCTCCGGACTATATATGGCAGCAATACTACATGCAAGGGCGAATGGCTGATTTGTAGATTTGAAGGATCGACTCTGGTGAGAAAAATTTCCTGGCGCGGCACAGGGAGCCGACTTTCCTTGCAGTGGATGAAACTATTGACTCAACGTATAAAAAGAAATTTATTTTTACTCATTTACTTGTTGAGTAACGAACTACTACATGTGTGTGCAACACATAAGAAAAGAGAAGCTTAACTAATTAGCCTAACGGGAGTGAGAGAATATAAGGCTTTTGTGTTAGTAGGCTGAGATCAACAAGTAAGGATTGCTATAAGTAAAAATACAATGGTTCATCCAATAGGAGAGAGATAAGAAAGAGTCTCAAATATCCTAATGCAACAGTTATTTCTAATGATAATGTATGTCTATTTAAATGAGGATTTATAAACAAAAAAAAAAAGAAAAATTTATACTGCTTTTACCACACCCTGTTTTAGACGCTAGATAAATCTTATAAGAAGATACTTGTGACAAGAGTGGATTTCACAGATTTTAGTAGAAAAGGTTTTGCATCATAAAGTCATCATTCATTTTCACTAACATTTTCTTTAATTCATTTACTTACTTTTTATCACAGCTTTACTCAGTCTATTGATCAATAGCAATGAGTGGTGGTCCCTGCGGTAGACGCCTGCTCAGGCACATTTATGTTTGTTCAAAATCCACTGCAATCATGCTAAGCAGACATTAGTTTCAATTTCTGTGAATGAGTGCATTATCTGGCCTGATCAACAGTCTGAACAAGGTCAGTACACTCAAACCCTCAGCCACGATGACTTGTTACTTTGTGCTAGCAAATAGTTCCACCTACCAAATTTCTCTCACATGGTACTTATCTGACATGTCAGAGTTATTTTTTAGATAATTTCTTCTATGGCATGATTATTTTGTTCCATGCTTCTTAAACTTAGAGCTTATGGACACAAAACACCGGTTCCTGTATGATTACCGAAGTTAAGCAACTCTAGCCTGGTCAGTACCTAGATGGGAGACTGCTTTGGAATACCAAGAGCTGTAAGCTTGGTTGTGAGGATGGTGCAATGAATAACAGCTTGGAATTGTTAATCAAAGAGCCGAGTTCCATGGTATGGTTTTCAGGCACTTTCCAAAAAGGTGCTGCTCACTGGGATCACCTCCCCAGGCTGATGACACCAAGAACCAACTTCCAGATTGATCAACCAGGATTAGAATTGAAACCAGGTCTGACGGTTGGAAAAATTCAAATTGACATTACTTGCCTAAGGAAAGCTTGAACACTGACTGCTTCAATCAATGTAAACTTGACAGTTTTGCCGATCAAATCACTCCAAGTAACAACGTCTTGAGACGTTTTGTTTTGGTTTTTACAGGAATTCTATTAGCCAGCAGCAATATTATTTTTTATAAATAAAATTGTGCATTTGTAGGACACACAATATTATCCAAAACGAAAAGTGATTTAATTTATTGCCCCTCTTGTCCTTAAAAACTTCTAACACATTTACCTTACACACATTTCTGTTTTTCATTCTGACCTGAAGAAACCGAGATGAACGTCAATGAAATGTATTTATAGCTTTTCCACTTTCTCTCATAATCTTCATTTAAAAGTTTAGATATGTTTTTTATTTATAAGAAGCATATATCAACTGTTTAATTTTAACCAATATGTGCTAGCATTTTTATAGGAAATGTTTTATATATATATATATATATATATATATTTGAAATTATTAGAAGAAATTAATAATTATATTTAATGATTCATCGAGTCTGAAACATCAACAGAATGCAGAAAGCACTGGACGGCCGTTTCGTCCTATATTTGGGACTCATCGGCAGTGCGCATCCACTACCGAGAATTGAAACCCTGACAGTTAGGTTGTCAAGCAAACACCATACCAACTGCTCCAACGGGCCTCGGTGACGAAGAGGTAGCAAATCAGACTCAATATAGCGCCGCTCACTCACAAATTCCTTGGTGGAACTCTACTGAGATTCACTTTAACCATAGGACGGTGTCTCCCGGAGCCACGACTACTATCACCAAGCCGCTCACTCCAGAGCATCAGAAGCCGGTTCAAGCAATGATATACAATTTGAAATTATTAGGAGAAATTAATAATTATATTTAATGATTGATTTATTTATATATATATATATATATATATATATATATATATATATATATATATATATATATATATATAATAGCCCTGTTCTGTCAGTAAAGCTTTCATTAATTTCTGACCACTGACAATCCCTTTCTGACTGATTTTCAATGCAGAATGAGTTGTGAAACAAATTAGAGGAAAAACTGCCAAATTCAAGAAACATCAAAATCCCACTTGACGGACTGAGTGCTTCTGTGGTGATTTTCAATTCCATGTCTGTTAATAATTGTCACGCTTTCTTTACAGCCAAAGACAAAACATTCATCAGGCAAAGGAGCTAAAAGGCATTCTTTTTAGGCTTGAAACATCTACTTCCAAAGTTCATATTTTGAAAGAGTTTTGGTTTTTTTTTTATCATTGTAACGCAATAGAGTAAAACGCAAGGGCTTTGTGTTAGAGAATATAAGAAAAACATGTGTGAACAATAAAAGAACACAAATTAACCTCTAACCCTCTGCATTATTAATATTACTGTTAAATTTTTCCCTCTGAAAGTTCTCCACTGCCTTAACCTGGTATTGAACTCACACTCTTTGGGACCTGTCACTGGATCTAACCAACGCCTTGACAGGACCCAAAGAGTGTGAGTTCAATACCCGGTTAAGGCAGTGGAGAACTTTCGGAGGGTAGTTAACAGGAGATAACTGATAACTGACATCCATTAAACATGGCCATTGGAACTAGAACAGTCTACCCCAGTGAGTGAAATAAAGGGTTCAGTTCCACATTCCAACCACATGATGAAGGCCGGAGCGTACAACGGCCGAAACGTTGTAATAAATATGGCGACAAAGATGAGGACAATAGTCTGAATAATGTAAATAGTGTACATAATACCTCATCTCAGAAATAGAGAGAGATCTGGGAAGTGTTTTAACAGATGACAGAAAATGTGGCACCAAAATTCAAGGACACATTGGAATAGTGAAAGAGCTCTTCAAAAGCTAAGCAAAGTATTAAGAGATAGAAAAATGTCATTAGAAACCAAGAAAAGAGTACTCAACTGTTATGTAACACTAACAATCAATGATGGACTATTTCCTCACTGATGAAGAGAAAACTGAAGCCAACAATTTGATTCTTCAGAAGTATTCTTGGATTTAAATTCAAAAAGAGTTGAAATTTTTGAGATTGTAATAATACTTTTTTTTTTGCAAGTGAATATTGCATTAACAATTTTTTGAGAATGTAAGTGAATGTGGACAAACCAAGTGGAATTTGAACTTGGCTGTCCGATTTCTTTTTTAGAGTCAGTATCCATTACACCACCCACACATAGCTGAGCAGAACTGGGAGTGGGAGGGTAAGAAAAAAAAGAACATTGCTAAAAGCTACAAAGTGTTATACAGAGCCATGATCATCCACATCTTGAAGGGCCACAGCACCCGAAATCTTGTGTGACTTTATCAAGTTAGGTTTTGCAGAATTTATTCAGTCAAAACAGATATTTTCAAGTTCAGTCTCTCTGTTATAAAGGTCAACGTTATCTGAACTGAACAAAGACCCCAACAGCAAAATAGGCAAAGATATACACACAATCTCAAGGCTCAAACAGGCGGATGGCAGCGCCAATCTGGCTGGAGCTAACCAAGGCAAACCTTAACAGACCAAGCATCAGACAGCCTGATACAACCAGGTTTGCCTGATTTTGCCTGTCTCAAGCCCCTTTGACACAAATGGCCTTGTCAAACTCTCTTTGATTCACAGCCATCTCCGCCAGTGCCACCAGGAGAGAGAAAGGGAATAAGGGGAGAGAGAGAGAGAGAGGATGATGATCTCAAAGTTCAGATGCAAGGAGATGCCTGTGATGATAATCTGTCAAATTCAGTGAAAAGAAAAATCGATTTTAAAACAAAGACAGTTGACATATAGACGGAAAAGAATAACATTGGTGGATATGTGAATATTTATCAACTAAAAAGAAAAAATATAATTCTCCCACCTTATTGGTTTTTTTTTTTCAAGTCATGTTTTAATCAAATAATCTGATATTAAATCTTAATATTTTCAAAAATGTAAAATATTTCAGAATATATATATATAAACAAAAAAATATACTTACATGATTTAGGAACTTGCTGTTTTTAGTGGCCCAACCAATTTGCATAACACCAGCTGTTACTATGGATACCTCGTAATACCACACACCTGAGTCCACCTGGAATGTGCAACGCACACTTTCAAATGACGATGCATCACACCGTGCCTGGGAAAAATAAAATAAACAAGCCAGAGTAAAGTCTTGTTTAGATTTGAACACAAAATTAGTTGATTCCTTAATATGGGCCGATTTTTCTATGGACCCCAACCTCTCAAAAAAGAAGATTATTAATATCGAATAAATCGGAATGTTCTGTCAGGTTTACAACTTCACTAAAAAGCCTGAAATTGAACATTGACAATTTGTCTATCTCTATATTCTATAAGCCTCAATTTTCACAGCAATTTCACCATGATTTTTTAGCACATAAAAGTTATAATAATTTAATGTCCCCCTACCCTCGGACATGACATTCAGCTTGTTCAGAAATGTCTAAACTATCTCTTAAAAATAATCATTTTTTCTGATCAAAGATGAAAAATGACTTCAAGCAATTGAATCCTTTAGATCTTAAAGAAAATCTTTCATCACACCCTATAAACAGTATTTTTTGCTTCCCCGCCCTTTCAGGGATTGGTGAGGTTAAAAAATTTTAAGCCCAAGACCCAGGGGGACTTTCCTCCAGGCTGTACCTCTCCTTTGGGAGGGAGGGAGGGAGGGAGGGGGGGTCTGGATTTATTGGCAGCTGTCATCCCCAAAAGTGGAAGTGCCAAGAAGCCGTGGGCAATTTTTCCGCAACATTGCTGGTAAACCCGGTGTAAAATTCAACCATGGGTTGCATTCAGTAGTGATGTTGATGCACTGAAAATTATCATCAAACCCTATAGATTGACCCTGTAAAATTACAAGAGGCTTTAACAAATAGAAAAAGCAGATTTACTTGAAGACTTTCAAAAACAAAAAGGGATTAGCACATATAACTAGAAGACGATTGATTTTTTTTTTTTTTTTTTACAGCTTATCAACCCTCTGTGGGTTATTTAAAGCTAAAACATTTTGGATTCTAAGAATAATTCTCATTTTTTCTTTTATTTAAGGCAATATTGCATTAACAAATTTTTTAAGAACAATTTTTCCCAGATAGAAGTCCTACTATTTAACCCATAGCTGAGGGAGAAGATGGATTCCTAGCTTTCCCAAGGCTATTTGCATCTAAGTGAATATAATGAACTGAACTGAAATTTGAACTCGGCTACCCAATCTCTCCTAAGCCGCTATTCATTACACCACCCACACATCCACAACTAGAAGAGAAGAGGATGACATAATCAAGATGACTTTCTACATGACGAAAGACAAAAGGTTTGCAAAGAAATTCCCATCAATACCAGACAGATTATAAGTTAGTGAACTTGAGAAGTCCCATTTCTTGAAAAATTATTCTAAGAAAATGATTTTTATAAATTTCAACTGAGAGTAAGGTCAACTGTTTGATCAATGAATGCCAAATGTTTCTGTGGCAAAAGAGAAAGTCACTTACAGAAAAAAGGTTCACATACGTTCTGTAGAATATGCCAAAGACAAGATAACCAAAATAAAAACAAGTGAGTGACAGCTGTTACCATAAATGCATCTTGGATATACTCATATTGTGTGTCCTCTCCAACCTATTGACCAATGAAAAAATTGTTCCACTCATAAAAGTGGTTGGTGTCCTTGAATTAAAGGGTCGTTTTATTTTGCTCATCTGTCAAGCTTCCATGTTGGATTTCTGACCGTTTGTGTGTGTTGGGATTTGTGACATTGGACCTGCGATTCATGATTTTGACATTTCTTTCTGCCCCCAGATCTGGACTTGTGATTTGTTTATTTCGTTGTAGAATTGGGCCGCCATATCAGCTATTTGAACACATTGTTTGCAAGTAAAGAAACAAAAAACGTTTAAAGCTTTTTTGCTACAGTTTCATCTATGGAAATGGTTAATTTCGCCATTATCATAAAACAATGTAAAATAAAGAGTTTGAGACAAGAACTAAATAGTTTACTTACCTCGAGGCCATCAGCAGATAACTTTAGATATTCACTGACATCATTACTGTTCAACATCACGTTCAGTCCATTAACATCAACACTTTCATAGCTAAACTTCCGACCCTGAAATAAAAGTTTGGGAATTTTGGGATTGTTTTTAACATCATGGCAGATTAACCTTTATTCATCATTTGGTGATAAATACAAAAAAACAAAAACGAAAAAAACATCAAAGATAGTAAAGAAAGAAAATGTATCCAAAATGATTCTTATTCATTGATTGTTTTTTTTATGGCTTAACACTTTTACAGGAAAATAATTTTAGATTATAAGAATTTGGGGGAGATAATAATAACTTACTGATAATAATTAACCCATAGCTGGAGAGGGAGAAGAAATGGATTCATACTTTTCCTAAGGGTATTTTTGTGTGTAAGTGAATATAATGAAGCCAACTGGAACTCAGTTCTCTGATTAACAATTCCGAGCTGTTACCCATTACACCACCTGCACACCCAAGCTTACAGCAACTGGTATTCCTAAGCAGTCATCCATCTAGGTACTGACCAAGCTGAACATTGTTTAATGTTGGTGATTGTACGAGAACCAAGGTTTCGATATGGCCACAAGTCATACTATCTGTGCCTCCAAGAATACGACACCTGGTATTACTAAGCAGTCGCCCATCGAGGTACTGACCAGGCTTGACACTGCTTAACTTTGGTGATCATACAAGAACCAGCGTTTCAATATGGCTGCAATTCATATCCTTTGCACATCTAAGCTTACGGCACCTGGTATTACTAAGTAGCCTCCCCTCTGGGGACTGACCAAGCTCAATATTGCTTAATTTTGGTGATGGTATGAGAAGAAGCCAATATTTCAACCAGTACAGAAATTCAATAGTCTTAAAATGCTCTATTTTTTTTTTTTTAACATTAAAATTTTAAAAATTATTAGAAATAGATTGAAATTAAAGAGGAAACCAATGGAGAAAAAAATACAAAATTAGACTGAAAAAAAGCAACTTGTAATATTAATTGAATTTATTAGACAAAACTTTGTCAATCATTAATTCTTGACTATTTTCTTTTTACTATTTTTTTTTTTCTATTGCAGTCCTCAGAATATTGTTCTAGGATTCTAAGCAGGCAACATGGACTGGAAATGTAGCCAGAGATTCATTTTTTGATCTCCAGTCTCTTAATTAGGACCAGAGGATTGCAATAAAAAGCTAAAAAAAAAAAATACAATGCTAATCTGTTTATCAAATTCAAATGTAGTTGAGTAAGAACTTACCTCCACGATGACTGTAGGCCATAAGATATGCAAAAAAAAAAAAAAAAAAAAAAATAATTATTAATTATAACCAATCAGCTTATAAAATACAGTACAGGTTGAGAATACTTTATCTGAAATTCTTGGGACTGAAAGTGCTTCGGTTTTCAGATTTTTAAAAATTTTGGAATACAGACTATTTAATTTGTATATAGCATCTATAAAATGGAGCAACTTGGAAATGGAATCCAAGCATAAACACAATATCCCTTTACATTTTGTAACACAGCTTATACCCTGAAAGTAGTTTTACATAAAATTTAATAAATTTTGTGTACATATAGGTAATGATGCTAGTCATGTAATACTCACACAGATTTTTAAGTGGTGAAATTAAGATTTCACATAAAAATAACGTTTGATACTTTCTGTACAAAAAAACCTGATCACTACTTACAAAAAATATATGAATGCAGGACTTTTTGACATTTTGAATAATATCTTTACGGAGCACGAAACACCTGTCAAGTAATCCACGAACGAAGCTGACATGAAGTGGAAAGACTAGATTGTATCAATTTCTAAGTCTGCAACTAAGAAAGTTGGTTCACTATGTTGTACTAGACAATTTTTCTCACCAGAATCTATCTTATATATTTATAAGTCTATCATTCAGCCCCACTTTGGATATTGTTGAATTTTGTGTTGAATCTGAGATCCTGTGGGAAGATGAATGGAGGTATAATGTTGCCATCACTAGTGATCATTCCAAACATCATGATGTTGACTGAATATATTAGCCAACTCTTTCCGAATCCTCTGCACTGTCCTCAGATTGACACCCAAACACTCTGACATGTTTGTATTGTAGCTTCTGGCATGAATGCCAAGCAGTACAGCATGCCATTTCCAAACTTCTGGCAGAGTGAATTGCATCATGGTGCTCTTTTTCTCACAGACAGTGCCCAACTGACCCTACTATGCTGTGCAGTTGACAAAATAAAAAAAACAAAAACATAAATGCACGAAATCAAAAATATAAAATGGCGACAATATATCCATTGCATTTACAGATTCGTGACAAAATCCAAAGAATCTGCAATATTATTGATCCTGACCTGGCATCAGTCACTTTCCTGCCACTGTAGCATAGCTTCCCTGTGCCTTTCTATAAATACTTTTATCGTAATTGTTCTGATGGACTTTCCTCTATGGTACCTAAGCACAGTACTAGATTGGCAGATAGGTCTCATCATTTTACAGTTGAAATGGTTAGCTGTAACCATCAGTTCTATGCTAAAAGTTTCTTCTCTTGCACTTCTCGCTTGTGGAACTCTCTTCCAGCTTCTTGTTTAACAGTCAAATTTGATCTTCAAAAATTTAAATGCAATGTCAATTGTTTTCTTCTTAATTCTTCTTTTATTGCCCTCTCTGCTTAATAGTAGTTTTTCTCATATTCGTTAACACTCAATAACCTCTTGAGGCCTAGTGGCTTTATTGCCTTGCTAGAGGGAAATGATTAAGAATACCCCTCCCCCCCCCAAAAAAAACCAAAAAAAACCCCCGAAACATTTGAAAAATTCACTTACAGCCTTAGCTGGCTATTATAAATTTGGTGTTTGAAGTCAGACTTCACAAATGACCTCTGGCAATCAACATGTTAAACAAGCAAAAAAGATTTTCAAAGTTAATTTTAATTTGAGCATCAATTATTTTAAAATGAATAGCTTTTAAAAAATATTATGCAAAAGTTTCTCTAATAAAACATGGCTGTTATTGCTTTTATCCATTTCATTAGTATAACAAAAATTATCATCCTAGACATTTGTTTACTTTTATGAAGCGAATCTCACCAAAAAGGAGCAGAAGTCTCAGATTTCGGTTTGAAAACTTTCACCACACGAAGATTTATGTTTAGACTGACAGGTTGAAATATACACAAAGTATATATTTCTTGGTTTCAGTTTAAATATTGTTAGTGTCCTGTCTTTATTATTTTCCTAACTGTAACCTAATTTTGAACTCAAAATTTATGAAGCCTTTTTAAAAAGTTTATTTTTAGAACAAATTCTTACAGATGTTGGATTTAAATTTGTTTAAACTAAACAAGTCCATATATCTTTCTCTCCATGGCTCAAACAATTTCATTGGCTATTTTCAGAGTTTTCTAGTCAATATAACAGCCCTTCTCATTGGTTAACAAATCTGAATCACTAACTCCAGAATACTGAAATATGAAGTTGACTTCAGAAGTATGTTGGTTCACAGCATAAGTAAATGTTCAAGGTATGGCACAAGGTTGCTTGAATCTGTGTGCCAGTTACCTATAAGTTGTTTTTTTCTTTTTACAGATAAAATCCTGAACATCATTCAAGCAAAACAGAATCCAACATGAAAGCACAAAACAGTGGTGTATCAGGAAATTCCCCGATATGGTGAAAAATTGCCCACAGACATTCATCAATGTTTTCTGAATGTTAAAGGTCATCAAAACAGTCGGACAGTGGGTTTTACATTTTCATAGTGACATTAGCAATGTGTGTGATAAGCTAAATTATAGGTGGCCTGTACAACTATCAACCCACAAAATCAAGTCTTGATTATCACTAGCAAAAATGCATAACAAACTGAGAAAATAATGTTTTTGTCACTGAAAACTTGCTCTATCCAATAGTGTCATTGTGCTCCCTGCATCTGTTGCAAGAGGGAGACATGACTTTTCAATCATCCCTTTTATAAAGAAACTCCAGAAGATTAAATGTCAACTACTATTTAACCTGTCTATATAATCTGAGATGAGGTATTATGTACATTATTTACATTATTCGGACTATTGTCCTCATCTTTGTGGCCATATTTATTACGAGGTTTTGGCCGTTGTATGCTCCGGCCTTCTTCAAGGACACATGGCACAGTGGATAAAGGCATTAGTTAGATTCAGTGACAAGACCCAAAGAGTGTGAGTTCAATACCCTGTTAAGGCAGTGGAGAACTTTCAGAGGGAAATCAACAGGAGATAACTGATAACTGACATCCATTAGACATGGCACATGGAACTAGAACAGTCTACCCCAGTGAGCGAAATAAAGGGTTCAGTTTGACATTTCAACCACCTGAAGAAGCCCGGAGTGTACAATGGCCAAAACGTTGTAATATGGCGACAAAGATGAGGACAATAGTCCGAATAATATAAATAATATACTATTTAACCCATAGGCTCCTGATGTTTAGTTTAAACTGATAACAAGTTAATAATTTCTATAATTTTTCTTTTCAGAAAAAATTAAAGTTAATTAATATATTTACAACATCTGTTCACATGGCAAACTTTTGCGTCAACTGATCATTACTGATATATGCTCTCAGTATTTGCTATAATCTTCAAAAATTTATGTACAATTTCAATCCTCATCTTTTGTCTCCCTGAATCCTATTCTTTTATTGACCCCCACCTCCCCAGCCCTTGCATCTTAGTGGATTTATTGCCCTGTTTGGAGTGAAATTCTTAAAAAATTTTAAAAATAACTTTGTGAAACAAAGTAACAACTTTAATGGCATATTTTTGCTAAAAGCATTACAAGAGAAGACTTACAAAGATTATCTAACAACCATTTTGCACAAAATCCAACCTCTTGCTTCTCAGCCTGTCGACTGCGGTACCATTTCTCCAAAGACATCAACAGGTTCTCAGGATCAGATTGAAGAACTTTGTTTATTATGATTTTGTTTTCACCTGAAAATTGGAAGAAAAAGAAAAAAATAATCGAGTAGTAAATAGATTCTGTAAAAGCACCATTAATGAGAGGGAAAATTATCACCAAGATACAAAAGACAAGATATTCAGTTTTTTCTTCAAGTCAAGGGTTTATTATCTATCCGTCTTATTCTCATCTTCACTTTCTACAACCTCTTTCATTCATATCACACACCTCATTTATCATTATCATTTTAAGTCATCCTCTACCTTGAGTGACTCTCAAACCTTGTACTGAGTGAATTCTAGCATAAGAACAAACTAGTCATTACAAATTGGTCAAGGTTAGAATTCTTGCTAACAACTACAAAATCCCAAGATTCTAATTGATTTGATTTGTTTGTTTAACGGCATATCAACTTCTCATGGGTCATTTAATGCCGAAATTTAATTTTCTTGGGAGCTCTGAAGCAATAAAAATATGATGTACATTATTCTACTTTCACAATTGAATACATGGTAGATGATACTCAGATTTTGTACATGTTCGTGTGGACATAATTACCAAATATGGTGATATGCATGTTTTATGTTGTGGTTTTGTCGAAGTTATATTTTGTAATACAGTTTGATTTCTTTAAGGAATTGTAGGATATTATATGGATTAATGTCATGAAAGAGTTCTTTCATGTTGGTTGGTTGGTTGATTTTGTTTAGCGGCATATCAACCACTCGAGGTTATTTTATGCCCAAATTTAAATATTTTGAACTATTTTATGGCTTCAAGTAAATATATATTTTGAATGCAATTGTATTCCTTCAACTGCAAATAAAATGTATTGTTGGTCATTTTTATATATATATATATATATATATATAGTGTGTGTATTTTTATACTATTTTGTTTTTGTTTGCAAGTTCAACATTTGCTTGAGGATGGACCTGGGAACAACAGCAATTCAGAGGTGGTTCCTCAAAATCTCCAATCTCCTCACTGTGGGATTTATTTTATCAACATACCCAGGACTGATAATACAATTTTAACTGCCATTTTCAGAGTTCTATTGGTATACAGATCAAAGCAATTTGAAAACCAACTTTGGAGAAGAAATAAACACATTTACACTGAAAACATTTTATTCATTAACATTCCCTATTTACTTTTCACCAATGAGTAAAAGATGACATCATTTATAACAACACAAGCAAAACAAAGTAAAAATAATTCAAATTTATCGTTTAAACTTGCAGACAAGAAAAAAGATCTGGCCTTCTTCAAGTGGTTGGAATGTTGAAACTCCCCATTTTGCTCACTTTTGCGCATTTTGCTCACCGGGGTAGACTGTTCTAGTTCCATGGATGTCAGTTATCAGTTATCTCCTGTTAATTCCATTCTACAAGTTCTCCACTGCCTCAACCAGGTATTGGAGAGGGGAATTAACAGGAGATAACTGACATCCATTAGACGTGGCACGTGGAACTAGAACAGTCTACCCCAACGAGTGAAATAAAGGGTTCAGTTCAACATTCCAACCACCTGAAGAAGGCCTGAGCGTACAACAGCCAAAATGTTGAGATAAATATGATGGCAAAGATGAGGACAATAGTCCTAATAATGTAAATAGTATACATAATACCTCATCTCAAAAATATAGACAGATATTGAAGAAAAAAGATATAAACTTGTACACATCCCCAAAGCAAATGAAAAACTTTGCAAAAAACCTAATCTGAAAGTTTTAAACTGACCTTGCCAAATGAACAACAAAATTTCTCTCAATTGACAACAAATAATAAACACTATTTATTTATTAGATTGTTTATTGAAATGGTTGGCAAAACATTGGCTAATTGCCAATTGATTCAGACTTTATAAAAATGTTAAATAAGGATTTCCTTAGAGTTGCTTCACATACTTTAATAGTTTAGTAAATGTTCATAATTTTATGAATAAAATAGTTTTTGTATTTATTTCTTTATAAATTGGTAAATGATAAATATTGCATTTTTTAAAGTTTTAATCCTATCAGTTTTTAGAATTTTGTAAATATAAAATTATTCTTGTAAATAAACAATCTAATAGTGTTTAAGATTTTTGTTGGAAATCTAAGAACAAAAAAATGTATAAATTCACTTTCATATGTTTAGGTTTTATTAAAATTCTAATTGATTTTGAAAACAAACATCGCCAAGGAGTGAAGGTGGTTAAAAAAAAAAGCAGTGTCATGGGGAAAAAGCGTCCTTTTGACACTCCATTTTTTGCAGCTATATAAGTCCATATTTGCCAAAATTATTTGTTAAATTTGTTGCATTTGGCAGGCAGAAAACTATTAATGTTGCTGTGGCATCACACATTACTAATACTCCCAAGAAAATTAAATTTTGCCATTAAATGACCCATAACGAGTTGATATGCTGCTAAACAAACAAGCTGCAATGGGTCGATAAACCATAAAAAAAAACAATCAATTCTAGACTGACCTACTAAGTCTAAAGAGTCAAGTCTGTCCTGTATTTGACAAATCAAGTTTTTAAAAAGGAAAGAAAACTATCTTGTTGACTTCAAATTATTCCATACCTGAGCAGATCATTGGGATAATGTGCAGAGTCTTTCATATTATTTATTGGGATAAGTATGTGCGACTTGATGGTGCCTCTCCAACTAACATCCTACTGATTATACCGAGTTACTTGGTAGGAGCAGCAAGGAATAATTCCTTGCTTCTTTGGGATTAGAAAAGAGGTTCATGCCTTTCACAAATGTATTAGTGTAAATGAGTCTACCTAAACTAGACTGTTCACCAATTACACTTTCTACATAAAATTAATTTGACCCAATTTAATTAGCCAATAAAGATCCTAAAAGTTAAGAAACAAAGGAGAAAAAAAAATCCTAATTTATACAGACTAAGTATTCTTAAACTAAAAATAATCACTTATTAACATTAAGAAATGTGGACAGAAAGAATCGCAGCTATCTTGACGGGGGAAATAAAGTAGATCAACTTGGTGGCAGTGGCTAGAAAGAAAAAGAAGTATCAATAACTTCAAGTTTGAGAATTCTTTCAGGACGTAGGCGATCATGGCTTTCCACCTCCCTCTATCCCTTGCAGCTCTTAACAAGGTCCTTCCCTCTGCTTCCTCCCCCAGACCACATTCTGTCATCCACTTTCTTAAGCCCGCCAGGTATGTCACACATTGTTTTCCCTTGTTTCACTTTCCCTCTATTCGACCCATGAATATCAGATTTTCCAAGCCTTCCTTCCTCATTATGTGTCCCAGAAACTTCAGCTGCCTCTTTCTGATGTTAAGTATAAGCCTCCACATTCTAAGACCTCATTGTTGCTCACACGCTCAGTCTATGATATCCTTAGCATCCTTCTGTAGAACCACATCTCTGTCGCCTCGAGTCTCTTCTTCATCTCTGAGGAAATCGTCCAACACTCACTGTCGTAAAGAAGAACAGATGTTACATAACAGCTCAGTATTCTTTTCTTTGTTACCAAAGAAATCCTCCTGTCCTGCAATACTGTCTAGCTTTTGGAATGCGTCCTTGGCCATCCCAATACGTGTACGGATCTCAGTGTCGCACTTACCATCCACTGTCAAGACGCTTCACAGGTATTTAAACTTCTGCGTTTGCTTGATTCTAGTGTTCCTGACTTGCAAATCATATTTCGGGCTCTTCTTCTTACTGACGACCAGATATTCTGTCTTCTTGTAGTTTATGCATCGTCCTTTCTTCTCACTCTCCATTGCTGTCTTCTGTATGAGATTTTGTAATTTCTTTTCCATGTCTGCTATCAGTACTGTGTCATCTGTGTATCTTATGTTGTTAAGATTGTGGCCGCGAATGCCAAATTCTGGTAGGGTTTCCAATTCTCTCAAAATTGCCTTGCTGTATAGGTTGAACAGGTCAGGTGAGAAGATGCATTCTTGCCTTATGGCCCTTTCTATTTTTGTATACTCACTGAACTTGTTTGCATGCTGTTTGCTGCCAGTATAGGTTCTTGATTATTCTGATATCCCTCCCGAATATATCAAGGTTGCTGAGCAGTTCCATCAGATCCTTGTGGCGTACTTTGTCGAAGGCCCTTGCGTACGCGTCCATCTGCATTTGTATCGCACTTTCTGATAACATTCCGAGCATGAATATCGCGTTCCTTGTTCCAGTGTCTTTAACGAAACTACACTGTTCTCATCCTATCTCTGGCCTGATTCTGCTGCACGCTCTATTCAACAGAATACAGATGAGTTTTGCCATGTGGCTCATTAGACTTATTGTTTGGTGAAATTCGCATTTGCGCCTGGTTTCTTAGGCATAGCTATGAAGATAGATCTGTTGAGGGCTTCCGGTATGTCCCCACTGCTGAGATTTCATTTGTTAGTTTGGTGATCTTGTCTATGCCAAAGTCATGTTAGCTTGTCAAGCATTTCCGTTACAATTCCGTCTGGCCCAGCTGCCTTGTTTCTGTTCAATTTGGCCAGTGCAGCTTTTACTTCAGTTTTCAGAATTCCATGTCCATCAATAGTTCTGTGTATTGCTCGTTGTTCCCTTTCATCGTGGAAGAGTTCTCCAATATACTTACTCCGGCGTTGAAGAATTTTTTTTATTTCCTTTTCTAATATAAGCGTTCCATCCTTTGATTTCAGGCAGCCTGTTGACGAGTATCTCTTCTGTCCTCTTAGCCATCTTATTTGTTTGGCGCATGTCTCTCATTTGGTAGGACTCAATTTTTCTATTTCTGCATATTTTTCGTTTAGCAATTCTTCTTTAGCTTGCCTTCATTTGGTCCTTAATTCATTGTGTCATTTTCTGTTTTCCGTTCCATATCTTAGCAGAGTTTTCTGCCTCCTTTACATCACGTCAAGAATCTCATCAGTCATCCAATCATTTTTCCTTCTTCGATTCCGTCTCCTTTGGGATGATATCGTTTGCTGGTGTCACTAAAGCGTCTCTTACTGCGTCCCATGTTGAGTTTCCATTGTGTGTCTCGTATCTTCTTTTCACAGTGTCAATATATTTTTCTTTTAGGTTAGGATCGCTCGGGAGTTTGTTGTATTGCAGTTTGGCTGCTGCATTAGGCTTCTTCAATTTCCGCAGTTTCACTCGTAGTTTACAAATAAGAAGGCGATGATCGCTTCCGCAGTCGGCACTTGGGTAGTTTTTGCAGTGAATCATTGCATTCCTGAATATTTTGTTGATGGTTATTGTTGTGGTGGGATCCACCTAATCTGCATAGGTGACTACCAACTATATAAATAATGGTTGGTACTGGAAGACGAGGAAAAGGAATCACGAGATCCAACTAGAGACTCTGATCGACTGCGACTAGTCAACACATTCTCCAGGAACGTCTTCCCAGAAATACTATATGTACTTATTGTGTACACTTTCTTGTTATAATACATTCTTGTTCTAAGTACATTTTGTGTTGCATTATTATTCCATGCAATAGGCGAGATTCAACAATGAGTCAAGACTCAACAGTTATATAATCAATTTGGTTTTTAGTTTCTCCTCCTTGACTCCTCCATGTCCGTAGTCATCTCACATGATCTTGGAACCAAGTGTTGGCTATTACCTAGTCATTGGCTGTGCACCATTGGATCCATTTTTCTCTGGATTCGTTGCCGGTTCCTAGTCTGAATGTTTCTGCTAAATCCTCTTCCCTTTTCCTGCCTACTTTGGCATTTAGGTCTCCCATGATAATGATGACTTCAAACCATACAAAGCTCAAAAAAGAAAAAACAGGACCAGTTAAGGAGAATAGCAAGTGATAGATAATTGTGAGCAAAATAAAGAGAAAAGATATAGGTTAGAACGAAGAAGGAATCCAAAAGGAGAGGTGATTACAATATAACAACAGCCATTTCTAATTAAATATTACCTTAAAGAAGTCCAGGAAAGAATAACAATAGTCCTATTTCACAACTAGTGAGTAATAATTCAAACCTGTTCACTAGAAATGAATATATGCTTGCCATAAGTTACTCAAGGTTGAGAAAGATTACTTTAACTGAACTGACTTCTGTCCACATCATGTTGAAATTCTATGATAACTCGCGGCTTTATGTCAAATGCCATTAAAATGCCATTTTGCCAGATTATAAAAAGTGGGGTGTATTGCGAAAAAGGTTCAGTCTCTAATGCCAACATGATAGGAGGCATTATATTTGGAATGAAATTAAAAAAAAAAAAAAAAATCTATCACATTTTTATTTTAATCTAGTTGTTGTGAGTTCAATTCCTGGATCAACTAGTGCTTATGGCCACCACATGCTAAAACACTGGTTCCCATATGATCACCAAAGTTAAGCAACGACAAGCATGGTCAGTACTTAGATGGGTGACTACATGGAAATATCAGGTGCTGTAAGCTTTGATGTGAAGCTGGTGTAATGGATAATGGCTTGAAATTGTTAATCAGAGAGCCAAGTTCTAATTCTCGTTCAGTCTGTTATATTAATACCCTTGGGGAAGTTATGAATCCACCACTTCTTCCTCTAGTTATCGGTTAATTAGTAAGACTTGTCTCATTAAACCATTATTATCCCCCCACCAAAAAATCTTACAATCTAAAAATATTCTCTGGCTTTAAATAACCTGCAAAGGATTGATAAGTCATAAAAAACAAAATCAATCAATTAATCAAATATAACTGAACTAAAATAAATGCTAGAAGTTGATAACAAACTCAGGTTAATATGGGCAAAAATTAATTTGTATAAATTTCAAAATGGAAATTAAATTTTCTTCTTGTACTGAAAATTATTCTATGTATTTCATCCCCTGTCTGTCTTGGAAGTTTTTCTCCCTTTGCTAAGGCCCACAAACCACCAGTCCAACATCCATCCACACAAACTTAACAGAGAAGAGGCTCACTGCCTTCCCCTATCACTCTTGCCCTTAATATACCCAATGAGGATTAAGTTTTCCAAGTCCTCCTTCTGCATTGTGTGCTCAAGGAATTTCAGTTGCCGTTTCTTGATTCTGCTTAGAAGTGTTCATTCTGTTGCTATTTTCTTTTAGACTTCTTTGTTGATTATATGATCCGTCCATGGAATTTTCAGTATTCTTCTACAGAATCACATTTTGGCTGCCTCTCGTTTTTTTTTCCTTGTCCTTAGAGATTGTCCTGCATTCACTGCCATAATAGAGGATGGATATTACATATAAACAAAAAAAAGAATGCTGGGTAGCTAACAAAATTTTTCAATTTCTCAGCATTTTACTTAAGAGTGATGTTACAATGTTTACCCTGTACAAGGCCTAAGAGCCACTCGAGGTAGAGGGTTAGAGAGTAAGAGGCACCACTCCAAGCAAAGAGATAATGCCATCAAGGCGCAAGGGACAACTGGAAGTGAAAGAGAAGGAAAAGGCTTTAGAAGGAACTGGAAACCCGATCCTAAACAGGAAACAAGGTACAAACATCTACTACAGTTAAAAAAAAAAAAAAAAAAAAAAAAAAGAAAACGGAGAAGTGTGAACTGGGCGATAATGTAACCCTAATTTCTGAGAGGAGAAAACAACAATTTGAATGTAGAAAGCATACAAAGAAGAAAGGAAGATATCCAAATCTAATCGGATGCCTTCCCTTTTTAGCCTGATTAACGCATTTACATATTATTTTATACTTGCTCAAGTAACCTAAATATTCCAGAATATTTTTTCTATTCGGGTTGGTTATCAAAAATATCAGAGAAAGGAAACAACGTATTTTTCAGCAGGGGGTGCAATAATAGCACAACATATCTGCACACCACAAAGTGACATCAATGAATCAAGATCAAATTCCAGGCTAGTCGGTTAGATTCGCTTCCATACTATTACCCTTGGGTAAAGTATAAATATCTCTTCTTCCTCACCCCCAACTAGTGATTAAATAGTAGAGTACACAGAGTTCTCTATAGCCTTGGATAGCAACCAGTCTAGCAAAATGAAAGCAACAGCAAACCACTTAATCTTTTCCTAAGAAGTCATAGAAATTCACAGGAATCTAGAGAGCCATGATTGCCTAAGAAGGCAAGAAGCCGGAAGATAGTCCCACAAGCGAGAAGTGCAATAGAAGAAACTGTTAGCATAGAACTTACGGTTCCATCTATAAACATTTCAACTATAAAAAGTTGAAACCTTGCCGCCAATCTAGTATTGTGCTTAAATTTATAAAGTTGAGGTACCAAAGAGGAAAGGTCATCAGAACTGTTCTCTTTTTGTTCTGTCTCCTTAATAATGTTTTTTCTTTCTCATTTTCTCTCACACTCAGTAACTCCTTGTAATATATGTGTTCGGTGGAGGAGGGGTGTATTCAACAACAAAAAAAAACTGCTTTTTTCACTGCAAATTATTCATTATATCATATCCAAGTATTTTACAAAAAATTAAAGCCAGTTACACAATATTTAGCTCAGTTTAGGTTTATAGTTCGTAACCACGAAATGAGATGAGGTACCATAAACCGTAGATTTGTCTGTGGAATATCATTACATTATTGTTACATAATTATAGTGAAATCATTAAGTCTTTTTTTCTTCCAAAAAGTATATTATTCTTGGGCACATATTAATTTAAAATATTCCTTTTTACAGGATTTATATTCGAAATGAAAGATCATTCTAAATTTCCAAATTTCGCTTTTGCCCATCAAAATGACTGGAAGAAAGCAATGTAAAACCAACAATGGAAAACAGGGGTAACAAACTGTAAACAAAATAGTTCCAGTTTGTTCAACTTAGGAAATTTAGTATTACAGCCAAAGTATTCTAAAATGCTGCCAATAACAAAAGAGAAAATGAAAAATCCCTAACAAATCAAATATAACATCAAAATTTATATTATTTATTCCTTATGTAACTAAATCCATAATTGTCAACAATGTTTCCGTAAAACTTGATATTTCCTGTAATAAATTCTTAATAAATATTATTATTGTTCTTAAGTGTAAGGTAGTCCTACATTTACAATTCCTTATGGTTAACCATGAAAAGAAACGTTGATCAAAACTGCCCAAAACCTTTAAGTGCATATTGCTGTAAAATTATTAAATGTCGAATACACCCCTCCTTGGCCAAACACACACACGCATTCAGTTGTATAGATATGAGTTTGTAACCTTGGGTTTCATGCTTTTGTGATCATCAGAGTTTGTCAGAGTTACCTCCTCCTTAATTTTCTAATTTTGAAACCGCTACTTGGGGATGCACACATTTCACTATACATACTTTGCAAGACCTCATCTTGTCCTCTTTTCTTCTCACTTTTCAGCTGATATAGCGCAATGTAAATCTCTAGTGAAAATTTCCTTCAGGAAACACGCATGAGCATTATACACACACACACACACAATGTTCACATTTCTGTTGGCAGGGTCAAACTCTGGGACAGTCTGCCATGTTTGTAGTGGGCTATTTCAGGAGACGCACATGTTTGTCTCACAATGCATACAAATAACCTGCCACTGACTAGTAACACCAACACGAGTATTAATTTTCTCCTAATAACAAAAATGCAAGACTATATATGTAAAAACTCAAGTAAACACTTGCACACCATTTTCAAACAGAGAGTCAATGAAGAAAAATATCTGCAAAAACTTAGTACTCTACCAAGCCCAGCGGACACTATAAACTATTAGTGAAAACAAATTACAAAGTTACAAATTCGTGGCTAATCCCTATGAATGTGCAAAAATCACAAAATTTCAAATACGACAATATATCTATGCAATTCATGTTGTTCTCCATCTCTGTAAATAGATTTTTTTTGCAACACATGGGATCCATTAAAAAAAAAAAAAAAAAAAAAAAATAATAATATGACTATGCACCTTTCAATTACTGCTGCATTGGTTCATTCAGGAGACAAACAATACACACTCCTCTTCCCGACTGTTCATTTTTACTTGATCCTAAAGTACACGCTGAAATTTTGAGTCAATATATAAACTTTTCAGTCATTGGAAAATGTCGCTTGATTTGATCTCAACCAGCTGACATCTCGAAAAATCATTTTCTTTGACAAAACAAAAATACAATTCTGTTCAACTTTAATTGACACTGTTCCTTCTGAGCTCAATAACTGAAGTGTGACTCGTACCCTCCAAAGGTGATTCACTGACTTTTATTATCACTTTTCAACAATGCAACCCAAAGTATCTGCAAGTTCAGTTTCTCCAATCAACAAGAACAGCAAATTTTCTTTAAAGTTCTCAAACTTGAATTTGACCCTCGGTAGTAAGTCTAATTCTGCTTAACTTTACCACAATTCTGACTATTAAATTTTGTGCACCAACTTCATGCCTAGCAAACAAGCTGTTTCTGAAAACCCTTCCAACGTCAAGGATTCAATAATTAGTCGACAAAACCAATTCAAGGTGGAGCATTGGAAAAAGACAAAATTTTAATAGCCAACATGGAACAATTTTTGCTACTGTCACATATTTCAGAGCGTGTTACATCCAACTAGAAAATAAGATAGTACCCTGATGACAGCCCAAATACAATTCGTCAAATCACGCATCTCGGTTGCACTTCCTACACATTTTATTTTCAGCTCACGAAGACAGTAACAAAACTTTCAAGAACTTTCCATATTTGGCAGAAAAGAAACATTTTCTATTAGTGAAAGAGTATTGTCGGAGTTACTTCTTCCTTAGTTTCATAATTTTGAAACTGCTACTTGAGGACACTCAATTGACTTTATATACTTGGTGAGACCTCGCCTTGTCCTCTTTTCTTCTCACTTTTCAGCTAATATACCAGGAAGTAATCTCTAGCGAAGATTTGCATCTTGGGGGGGGGGGTCGCTATGCATTTCGTTCATGAAACACTCATGAACATACAAAATTGACTTACACATACTTTTACCACAAACTTTCTACATTCATTCATACGCACTAATTATCGTCTTTGTCAATTGTAACCCTTATTGTATGTCAATACACATATACCTGTTTGTAAATATATATACCGGCCTTTGTTGTTTTCTTCACATTTTCCTTTTTACATTTCTGTTGGCAGGCTCATACCCCGGAAGAGCCCAGCATGTTTGTAGTGGGCTATTTCAAGAGACGCATGTGTTTGTTTTGCAATGCATACAAATGGCTCGCTACAAGTTTATCTGATGATTGCAAAAGCATGAAACCCAGGGTGACAAACTCATATCCATCACTGATATCGAGGGCTTTCCTATAAGTACCATGCGCATATATATATATATATATATATATATATATATATATATATATATATATATATGAAGAAATATAGTCTTAAAGTGTGCTATATTTATGGGATAAAGTGCTCAATATCAGAGATAGAGCGTGTGCCTGACAATTGCACTAGCATGAAACAGACTGTCGCCTCTAAGTATTGACTTCTATGTTCACTTTTATATTTATATTTATATATATATATATAAAGTGAACAGAGGTGACAGTGTTTCATGCTAGATACAATCGTCAGGCCATGAGTACTGTTATTTTTCTCGGCTATTTATATATACGGGTCAGTGGTGCATTGTGGGTAGTCTATTTTGGCGATTATTTTACAGGAAGTTGTTTATTTGTTTATTTATTTATCTGGGTTAAATTATTTTGCTTGTTTTTATTTTTATTTTTTTATTGCATCTAGCATGAAACAGACTTTCGCCTCTAAGTGTTGACTTCTATGTTCACTTTTATATTTACACACGCTCTATCTCTGATATTGAGCACTTTATCCCATAAATATAGCACATCTTAAGATTATATTTCTTCATATACATATATATATATATATATATATATATATATATATATATGGAAGAGGTTATAGTTGTTCCAATGAGGGGAAATGTATATATTAAAAAGAAGAGAGAAACCACAAACCTTTTTGATTGTAATGTGGATTTTTTTTTTTTTTTTTTTAAATGTATGCTTTATTTTCCATATGGAAAAATTATGGAAAATAAAGTATATATTTTCTAAAAAAATCCACATTACAACCAAAAAGGTTTGTGGTTTCTCTTCTATGTCTTTAAAGCCATACGCATACAGTTATTTGTTTTGATCAACTTCCTGAAGGGATGAAATGCATTGATAAAGAAAAATTTTCATTTTCTCTTATTTATATCATTATGTATTTTTTCATTAAACTCAGAATTGGACGCTCGTCAACTTCATGAAGTTGACGAGCGTCCAATTCTGAGTTTAATCTAACAATCTAAGTTAATGTGATATTTCTAATGTTAACTTTATAGAACACATTCGGTTAGGAATTTTAAGAAATGGGGGAGGGTGTCTTTTACAATCACATCAACCACATGTACTGCAGCCACAGTAGAAGTGGTGTTTCTAAGGCAAGATAGCCTGATGGAGCCCAATCCTCTCCAGGCCAGTTTTCCTTTTCCTAGACAGGATGCTACCCAAAGCAATAGAACCCAATCTGTCCAGCTATTTACCCATAGCTGGGGAGAATATGATTTATACCTTTCCCAATGGTATTAGCACATAAGTGAATGTAATGGACCCGAGTGAAATTCGAACTCGGCTCTCCAATTCCTCAATCTGAGCCTCTATCCATTACTCCAGCATGTCTCCTATTCTTTTTCTTCTAGCAACACCCACTATGATCTTGTTTCCAGGTGGTTATCTTCCTGAATTTTTTCACACGTGTATGCATGTGTGTTACTCACATAATTGGTAATTTTAAATATCTTCATTCTTTTACAAGCATACTCATGTATTTTTTCTCTTTTGTTACTCTGTTATATGAAAATATCCACTTGTTGAGATTCATTCCATAAGTTTACGCCTGTCAGTTACATGCATAAATTTGTTTTTAGTCAGAGTAGGAACAGTGCTGCAACATTACTCTTGGACAGATTGCTCAGGCGTTTTATAAATTTAAAAAAAATTTTTTTTTTTCAATACTAAAAATAAAACTAGCAGAACGAGTGAAAACTTCTTGCTATGTTTTTGCAAATATTCAATAGAATAGAAATATATTTTTTAAATATTCAAGAGAAAAATATCACATTTACAGTTTTCAATAGCATCTTAGTTGTAAAAATAAATTATATCCACTTAATGAAAATTTTCAACAGCAATATTCCCACAAAACTCATGTGAATTGCCATCCTTGCTTTTCAGTTCATATTAACTGACATTTTACTATTCTCTGTGGAAAAAGAGAACAGGAAAAAAAAACATTATTGTGGCAAACCACTTATTGTCCTATAACCAACCACTTGCATAGCCGTGCTGCATGGTGCCTTGTTCAACAAAAAACTCCACATTGGCTAGCACCTGGTTTGGGTAAAACTTTTGACAACCCATTCGACGATATTGTTTGACCATCGCTTACTTTGGTGTTCCCTATCTCCTTCCTCTTTGTAGTGTGTCAGGGGCTTTGGAGAGAAGTAGCACTCTTGTAACCTGGCTTCTGCTTCCTGAGCATTGGAAGGACAGGTGCACTGGGCCCTCCTCTGTCCTCCAAATCTCTCATGACTGGCTCCATGTGCCACACTCCAGCACTTTGTCTCAGCAAGCATGTTAAACAATAAGAGGGGGTAGTGTTGACACTGCACCACTGGGTGTAGGAACTTGCTACAATGATACCAGTAAGGGCATGGTGTTCCCAGAAGAATGATCATGATCACATGTTTGAGTACAAGGTGATTCTTTAGTAATCAGAGGAAGCCAGTTGTGAGCTGGCCTGGAGAGATGAAATTTAAGCAAGGCAAAACATTGATTGCAGTAATTATTGCTACAAGTTATATTACATAGCATAAACATTTACCAATCCTATTTATACAATTTTAATTCGGAACTTTTGCTCATATAGACCAGAAAATAAATCTATTTAGAGATTCTTGATAAAATCTAAAGGATCTGCAATATTATTGGTCCTAACCTGGTATCTCAGTTTCAGTCACTTTTCCACGGCTATAATGTGGCTTCCCTGTCTTTATAAATACAGTAAAACCTTGAATTAATGGTCCTGGAAGCAACGGATTCCAGATTTAATAGAAAAAAATTTGCAGAAATGGTTTGTTAGTTCCAGAATTGGCTGCTGCTGCTGTTGTTTACTGATGCAATCAGCAGACAGAGACCTGATAGTTTCCAGAATAACCTTTGTTGTTTACTTGAGTGCTCATCGTCTACACACTTGCATTGTCCCTTGAACATTTGAAACTGATTTTGGTACAGTATAGAATATTGTTTTTAGTCAAGCCCTTCACTAGTAGCAGTGATTCGGAGGAAGAGGTGATGGAACAACCGAGAATGTCTAACGTGCATGATTCTGCTGACACTCTCCTAGAATTTGTTGATGTGACCAAGAATCAGGAAATTAAGGTGTATTATCAACACCTTTGAACATTAAGGGAATTGATAATTTGCAAGCAGAGGATCAAAGTGAGAAACAAAGATGGATTTGCTCTTTCAGCCCAAAAACCCGACTCACCACCACCACCATGCCATTATCACCGTTCCCAAACACCAGCATGGCTTCAGAGGATTTCTTTGGCTTCCAGTAATTACAACTGTGAGGCCCCACGATATCATCATGGCACTTTCACGTCACTATTAGAACAACACAACAATGTTTAAAGATAAGTTTAGGTAAACATTTCAAACTTTATTTAAAGGTATATAGTAACTTAAAAATAAAATACACATACATATATACTGTATTTACATTTATTTACCATAATTTTGTACTGTACTCAGTGTTTTTACTCCATGAAAAAAAAGTGTTTCAAATTAACAGACAAACTTCTTTAATAGATGAGCCTCCTCCTCCCCTCTTAGTCTGTTAAA
>OZ038510.1:22975479-23105479 GCA_964036315.1 Acanthosepion esculentum | reverse complement strand
AATAAAATATATATTTCTCTCCTTTTCTGAGTTAGATTGCTCTGTATGTAACTAAAATTCATTATGATGATTTTCTAAGCATACTATAGTCTAAGCCAACAGTAAGAGGGCACTGAGTGGGGACCGAACTCATTACTCAGTCATAATTGTTCTAGCGAGACAAATTTGCTAACCAATACACCACATTGAGGTACCTAAACTGAAATCCATTATGTATGGAATGCATTTATTTTAAAAATCTTACAACATTCAACCGATGCATTTCTTAACTTCTCTATTGCATATCAAATGGAGATGACAATGTGTGAAAAAAAAAAAAGGTTTTTTTCTAGCTGAAAACTTGTCTAATAATTGTTTTCTGCTTCATGCATCGTGATTTAATTTGTTTAATGGCATATCAACTCCTCATGGGTCATTTAATGCCAAAATTTAATTTTCTTGGGAGCTCTGAAGTAATAAAAATATGACAATACATGGTAGATGATAATCAGCTTTTTTGCATGTACATGTTTGTGTCGACATAATTACTAGGTTCAGTGATGTGCGTGTTTTGTGTTGTACTTTTGTTGAAGTTATATTTTGGAATACAGTTTGATTTAAGAAATTGTAGGATACTATATGGATTAATCTCATGAATCAGTTCTTTCGTGTTGGCCGATTTCGTTTGCTGTATATCAACAACCTCTAT
The DNA here is from genome assembly GCA_964036315.1 of Acanthosepion esculentum. Classification (NCBI taxonomy): domain Eukaryota; kingdom Metazoa; phylum Mollusca; class Cephalopoda; order Sepiida; family Sepiidae; genus Acanthosepion; species Acanthosepion esculentum. The sequence goes on along the minus strand of OZ038510.1, from coordinate 23,104,791 downwards.
GGGTTATTTCATTCCAAAATCTAAATATATTGAATGCAATTTTATGGCTTCAACTACAGATAATATGTATTGTTGGTCATTTTGCTATAAAATGCATTGTTAATTCTATTATAAAATGTATTGTTGGTCATTTTGCTTTAAAAATGTATTGTTGGTCATTTTACTATAAAAATGTATTGTTGGCCATTTTGCTTTAAAAATGTATTGTTGGCCATTTTGCTTTAAAAATGTATTGTTGGCCATTTTGCTTTAAAAATGTATTGTTGGCCATTTTACTATAAAAATGTATTGTTGGTCATTTTACTATAAAAATGTATTGTTGATCATTTTACTATAAAAATGTATTGTTGGTAATATTTTTTATAATAAAATGTATTTATAATTTTATATTGCTTGGGGGTTCACAATTTGCTCATAGCTGGGACCCTAACAGGTGTTACCACCCCAGGTCAGGGTGAACCTGGGAGCAACAGCAATGAAGAGGTGGTTTCTTGCTTCTCAAAACCCCCAGTCCCCCAATCAGAGGTCTTCTTGCCAGATGTGGTTTATTCTGTGCATCTGCTGCAGTTTCCATGAAAAGAAATAAACGGCACTACTTTCAGATTGCTTTTTGTAGATTATAAAGCCACTTTCTATTCTGCATTATAAGCTTTCAATGAATAAAAGGCAACTCTAAAAAATGCATGATAGCTAAGAGAAAAATAGTGGATCAGTTTGTTGATTGCTTCTTAACAGGACAGACACAACTGTGACATTTATAGCCATAAAAAAAAAACACAGGCTAAAATAAAGAAAAAGTAATTTTAGCTAAAATAAAATGGTTAGCATACAATTCTTTAGCAAGAACAAATACTCACTGGTTTCTGCAAACTTCTCCATGGCAACAATAGAGTGCAGGATGACAACTGGGGAGTCAGAATACTGAAAATAAAAAAAATTATATATATATATATATATATATATATATATATATATATATATATATATATATATATATATATATATATATATATATATACACACTACAGTTCAAAAGTTTAAGGCCACACTTGGTAATTTTTTAAATTGGCCCCAAAAGTAGTCATTTTGTGCTTTAAATAAGAGAAGATTATTATTATTATACATGGTTAAAAAAAAAGAAGTGAGACCTGATTTTTTTTTTGAAATATGACAAAAAGAAAAAAAATAAAGCATTTTATGATGAAATTTTGCTCTTGTCAAAATATCCTCCTTTCGCCTTAATTGCTGCAGCACTAATTTTTGGCATTCATTGTAAAGGTTTTTCAAAGTATAAGTTTGATAATTGATTCCATTCTTTTTTCAATGACTCTAAGAGTCCTTTTCATTTATTTTTTTCACTTTTCTGTTAAGTTCATCCCATGCTAATTCTAGGGGTGGCTTCAAAATGTTTAACTACAGTGTGTGTGTGTGTGTGTGTGTAAGTTTTTAATTTCACTGTTTTTAACATGCACAACAAAACCAATGAGTGTTGTTTTTCAGCTATGTCCTTTTGATACAGAGTACAACAGGTCAAACAAATGACCAGACCATTAAAAAAAATAAAATACTGATAAAATGAAGACAATATAATATAAACAGTTTTTTTTTTTTAAAGAACAAGAGGTTGAAACCATATTGGAATTTTCCAAATTTATAATTGCTTAAAAAAAAAAAAAAAAAAGAAAAAAAAAAAAGAGAAATATTAACTGATTGTAGCTAAAATAACAAAATGTTCACATGCTAATTAACCAGATTGATATTAGACCTGGTATCATTAATTAAGAATCTATCCTACATATCTATAAGTCTCCCATTCATCCACACTTAGAATATTGATGCCACATACGGTCTGGTGCTCCTGCTATTTATCTAGAGCTCCTTGATAAAATCCAAAGAACTCAGCTTCAGTCACTTTCCCACCATCATAAGGTTGCCTCTCTCTGACTTTTCTATAAATACTTTCAATGTAATTGTTCAGATGAATTCTTCACTATGGTACCTAGACTTTTTGAATTTAAGTACAATCCCGGATTGGTGGAATGGTCTCATTAATTTACAGTTGAGCTGGCTAGATGTAACCGTAAGTTCTATGCTAACAGTTTCTTTTCTCACACTTCTAATTGTGGAACTCCTTTCTGGCTACTTTCTTAATCTGCAACAATTTAAATGCACTGTCAATCACTATCTACTGTCCTCCTCCTGGTCATTAGGAAGAATATTTCTGTTTCTAATTCTACCATAGCCACATATCTTTGTGGCTTTATTGCCTTGCATGGGGGGGGGGTGAATTTGATTAAAAAAAAATTATTCCTTTGATATATCTTAAATTTTCTTAAATAGGCCCAAGCATATAAATGCACCTCCCCATCTATTTCCCACCCACCAGATTTTCAAAGATCATTTTCAAGATGCAAGAAGGTTTCATAAAAGCAGTTTAATATTAATAGCACAAGAAAAGCCAAGGAACAAAAATCACATTTTGTAACCCATCAAGTTTTCTATACAAGATTGGGCCAGCCAAGAATGGATTCCAAAATAAATCCCAATGTTTGTCCCATCGCTAGGCCAAATTAAAATGGGTGTGGCTGAAATATTTTCAGCACCTCCTTGTACTATCAATGTTAATTTGTGATGTATCGACAAAATATTTCAACTGCTACACAACAATCATCTCTTTTCCTGTCTTTATCATTACTGATGAACTGCCCTGAAATAGAATCCAATTCACAGACTAATTAAGAATCTTTTGCAACATATCTCACCACTGATCCAACAAAATTATTACCATTAAGCATTAATCAGCTACAGATTATTCCATTTACATTATTATAGGCTTTGCTAGTTAGAGCAACGTACTCATCTTGGTTGTTGTACTCGAAATGTTTCAGCCATTGTTCCCTTCAAGTATCTTTCTTCTCTGCCTTTCTATTTAGACAAGCATGATCACATTGGCTTTTGTACCCCTCAGCCTTCTTCAGGTGTCTATTGTTGTATTAGGTAACCTCCTTAAAATTTGAACCCTTTATTCAATCCCCAGGAGTCAAATGTTCTCATTCTATTCTCTGTGCTTAGGGGAGATAATTCATAAAAAGTTTTATTCACTTTTTTCCTTCCTTATCAGTTTCTTCCACTGAAGCAGAGTATACAACTTTTCAGCACTTCTAGGGCAAGAGAGTGAAATCACAACTGCTAGCGGATCCAATATCGTTTAACCATTGCTTTCATCCATTCAACAAGGTATCTGAGCATATAATAATAATTCCTCATCTCAAAAATTTGAACAAAAATTATCCCATATGCAATAACAAAGCAAGTCCCTTGAGAAAGAAATAATAAAAAGAAGAGAAAAGTATTCACTAAGTTTATTCTTTAAAGATTTTATTTATGTAGAAGCTAGCATAACAGTGAAACTGAATGACCCATGCAGATGTTCATGCACAAAATATTCCCTTTTCATTTTTATACTCAACTGCATTATGCTTGATAAGCCTTTGGCCTTTCCAAAGCAGACTTTCCTCTAATTTTTTTTCTCTCTGTTACTGGCACAAGAAACTGAAATTTTAGGTTGCCAAATTTATTTTCTGGCTGACCTTCGACAACTTCCTGATGTCCTTTTTTTTTTTTCAAACAGCTGAGAGAGAGAGAGAGAGAGAGAGAGAGAGAGAGAAATACTTGTTCCTGCCTTAATTTTCATTTGAAAAATATCATTTCATCCTTTTACATCTGTAACAATTTGCCAGTTTGACTGCTCTTAACACTGTCCAAATTGACAGATATTCTTAAGCCATGCAAAACGATGCCTAGATATCTCTGACCCCCACCTGCCAGAAGTAAGTCAGTTTAACTCACACATTTCAGTTTTCCTTATCTGAATCGGACATTAACTCTCTCTATCTATATATATATATATATATATATATATATATATATACACACACACACACGTCAGAGGACACATATTTTCTTTGAAATTTCTTGTACATTCAGGCCAGTAAATGTTGTTAATACCATTCATTATAAACAGAGCATTTACTTAAATATTTGTATCTATAGAATAACATATAAACAAAGAAAAAAGAAAATTATATATCTATCGCACAGAGTGCAGGTGTTAATAAAATGGTGCTCAATGTAATATAACAGAGCTATAAATCATATATTAATAAATATGCATATTATCCCTCGCCAACAGCACAACACTGTGTTTCATGCTCAATGCAGTCTACCCAGCACCTGAAGATTGCATTGTGCATCAAACTCCAAGTTGTGCTACCAGTGAGGAATTTTATATATATATATATATATATATATATATATATATATATATGAGAGAGAGTGAAGCACATTGAGTAATGGATAGTGGCCCAGACTAAAGAAACAGAGAGTCGAATTCAAATTCCAGCCAAATTCATTACATTCACTTATGTGCTAATAGCCTTGGGAAAGACATGAATTCATCTCTTCTCACTCCTAGCTATGGGCCACTAGCAGGACAGGTTTGGTCATGTAGCCTTGGGGAACAACCAACCTAGGAGGAGGACGACTCCGAATTCAAAAGCTAAGGAAGATTGTTTGGAGATCTTGGGACAGTTCTCTGCATTTGGATCTTCCAAAAAGTGTGGTTGGTTCTGCCCAAGCCTTCACCATTCTAATCAAATCATATGTACAAGTAGTCTGGCTGTTTGGTACTAAGAACTCAGCTGCTTGACCCTCATATGGCGAAAAAATGGGAGGGTCTTATATATATTTCATCATGCTTTTCTCACTCCTGCGAGAAGCAGCTCTGCCACATCCTAACCTACAGCCACATGATTTTGACTAAGGGTAGTGCCATATTCAATATGTTTGATCTGCAGTTCAGAAAGGGGGTCCCACATGATAATTCAGTACCAATTACGTTTACTGATAGTTCATGTGGGAGTGAATTTCATACCCAGCATGTGAATTCAGCATTTCCCTTCTCCAATACTGGTTGCCAACCAATGCTAGAGTACCCAATTTTTCATGATATTTTACTCATGTTTCATATATATATATATATATATATATATATATATCGTAAATCATTCATACGAAAAACAAATAATGAAGTTAATTATATGGCAAGAATCACTCTCGCAAACAATATTTAATAATAAAATACAATCAACCTCGAATCCGTTAATGAATGGTATGATCCTTGTTTATAAATTCCGGTTTTATCAGGTCTTATTTTTGCTACTAGCTCAGCTTTCAGTCGTTTCATCCGACCATCATCAGGTATAAAATTATGTAAGTTTTTAAAATCCAGGTAATAATGAGACATCGAAAGATAGTGCAAACCGAAAGAGGTGTTTTTAGAAATGTGATATTGTTAACTGTAAGAATAATTTTGAATAATACTGTTTGCGAGAGTGATTCTTGTCATATAATTAACTTCATTATTTGTTTTTCGTATGAATGATTTACATTATATAAATTGAACACACGCTACATAATAAATATATATATATATATATATATATATATAGGAATGGATCTTACATTTATCAATCCATTATATTATATTCCTTAAACATTATTTTTAATTGGATAACCTTTTTGAGTAGATGCTCTGTTTATTCATTAAACAGTATATTTATATATTTATATCCACTGGTCTGAATATACGAGAAATTTAATTAGAAAAACATGAGCTTTCCAAGAGGATTTGAACATGTGTTCCCCAGAGGAAACCAACATTAGATCTGATGTTCTCTGTAGTGAAGAGGTCAAAGTACATCAGATCTAATGACAGTTTCCCCTAGGGGAACGCAGGTTCAGATCCTGCAGGAGAGTGCATATTTTTCTAATAAGATTTTCTCAAATATTCAGGTCAGTAGATGGAAACAAATACATGTACTGTTTATATAAATAAACAGAGCATCCACTCAAATATGGGTATCCACTAAAAATAACATTAAGTACAAACAAACCTATCATCTATGCCCCCCTTCTCCATGAACGGACTTTGGGTGCAACGGACAAAATCTGCAGGCAGAATAAAAAAAATGTCTGTAGGGAAAAAAACTTCCAAATTGTCATTGATGCATTTCAAAATTTGTGGTTTTAGCAAAACGAGTCATTTGTTCTCAAAGTGACCACTTGGTGGTGGTCTTTTCAATTGTAAACAAAGATGGGAGTACAGTATATAAAGTACGATACATTAGTGCATATGTGAGAAAATAACTGTCAGAAATCTATTATTTTTATTATTTTGATTAATATATCTATATTAAGTATATATTTATTTATGCCATATATACATGTTTATAGTATTTCCATTATGATCATAACTAGTGCTAGTTACTAGAGTGATTTTATAACTCAAAAAGAATCCCTTCCCATCTACGGACAATCAGCTTTAACAGACCAACCCATCTCGCTATTAGTCTGTTGATGAGAGGTTTGTCTCTCTCATATATATAGATATATATATAGATAGAGCTACACATTTCTGTGTACACCTGTCAACTAAAGCAAATAGCTAATCCCTATGTTGCAGACACCCACTCAGGCATATTTGTATTTCTTCATCAACAACAGGAACAACCTATTGTTTATCCTGCAATTGTACTGAGCAGGCCATAGTTAAGTTTCTGAAGATAGTATAAAATCTGGTATGCTCAGCAACTAAACAAGCTGGGATACTCGATCGCTCAGGCACGATGACCTGTGATTTTCTGCTAGCACGGCCATCAACAGTTTCCAAACAGCTACCCAATTTCACTCACAAGGTATGGGTCAGCCTGTCATACATTTGCAGGCACTTCCAAATGATGCTGTCACTTCAGGCCAATGTCATCGGGAAGTCACTTCCTTGACAGATGATGGTGACAACCTGGATATCATAGTTGGAAAGTTCTTATATTTCAGCTACACACCCACATATATATATGTATGTGTGTGTGTGCATGCATGCATGCACACACACACACACACACACACACACACACATATGATGCATCATTGGCAAAGTTAATTCAATCTCAAATAGTTTAAAGGCAATATTTTAGTTACTGGATTCAAGAAAGAGCAAAAGAAAGAAATTTTAATTTCAAATAAGATTAGGAAATTAGCCTTTTTATATTTTTCTGCCCTTTTATTAGTTATTGCTAAAAACAAGTTAATGTTCTTTTTCTCTCCATGCAAAGTTGCGTGTTTATATTAATCTTGTTTGCTTTGATCGTGGCAAGTGTCAAACCATTCTTCAAAGCCTTAAAATAGAAAAACATGTTGACACTTACCTTCATATTTGATATTAAGTAATCCAAGACATCATTTGTTAACAGAGATATACTGCTAGGTCCTAGCAATAACAACAAAGAAAATATTAACACAGCTTGAAAAAAATATCTTTACCTTTCTCAAAAGAATATCAAGAACAAAAAAAAATTAAAAAAACAAGCATATACATTTTCACTACTTTTGAATAGTCAATCTATGTACAAGAGTTGATTTTTCTCTTATTTTCATGTATTCTTAAATGACATACCTCTTCATATTGCTTTTCTTCATTATCTGTGAAATGCCATAACTTCTTGGGAAAGACAGTGGAATGGTTTCTCCATTGCCTTCTCCACAGATTCCTTATCTTTATTATTTGTGAATTGCCAGTTCTTCTTCGTAAAGACAGTGGAGTAGTTTCCTGTTGGTGTCTCCCCATATTCCTTTTCTTTATTGTCTGTAAATTGCTTTGACTTCCTGGGAAAGATAGTGGAGTGGTTTCTCATTGCCTTTTCCAAAGACTTCATTTCTTTATTATCTGTGAATTGCCATGACAACTTCTTAGGAAATATTGTGGAGTGGCTTCATGTTACCTTTTTCCTGGTTTCAAATTCTGTATTAGCTGAAGCCTTTAGAGTCCAGTCTACAATGTCCTCAAAGCCTTCAGCTCATAAAGAATAGCTGAGAGAGGGGGAGACTGATTCATGGCATTAGAAAAGAAACGAGTAACAGATTGTCAGTATTGCAATACAGCGTTCACCGATTTCACTTTTCAAGCTGAGAGCCTGTACACTACCTACTCATCTGTTTTCATGTCAACAAATCTAAAAAAGCTTTACAATTATAAAGGAAACAATATAGTCTATATTCTTTGGGGAACAAGGTAATCTAATTTAATTTTATTCACTTTAGAAACAAGTGTCAAAAAAAGAAATGCTATAAGCATGAGTGATCAAAGCATCAGAATTGTGTGACAGTCAGTGATCCTGCCCAACAAGAACAATCAGTACAAAATACAATCTACCCAAGTGTTTCCATTCATCTGGTGCAGTCCCAGACTAAGATCAGCTTAGAAAATATCCGTTTTGAATGTGTACTGAATAATGAGAAAAACTAGAATTTTAAGAAGTGAATTTTTCAGGTCATATCAACCATTTAGAGCCATTTCATGCCCAAAATAATTTATTTTGGTTTTATGTATAGGGAAAAATAGACAACTTTTGTTTTTTTTTATATTTCCATATATAATCCAACTGATTTCAGAATGTTATTTTTGAATAGTTCTTTTAGGCAGTTTGCCTTGAAGAAATTGTCTTTTTGAGTCAAGATTAATATGGACAAATACAACAATGACAAAACCAAAGAGAAAACCTCTAACATTAAAAGTCATATCAATGGCAACATTTTTATGTGCATACGAAACAGACACGCAATTTGAAATTAATGCAAACCAAATTAAGAATAGAAATAAAAATCTGAACTTACCAGCCATTTTCTCTGCCAAACAGCCCAAAATAATACAAAGGTTACGTTGAGCCCTTGGGCTTTTAAAATTTCCATCACACCCATCTTTGGACAGCTTCAGAAGTTTGGTCAATTTTAGAGTTGTTGACTAATGGAAAAAAGGAAACTATTTAGCACTAGTTTATATGCACACACATAAGTACTTGTGTAAGAACAAAACTATAGTAGCGTCCTTGATGAATTTCATCTTCACATCAAGAAACTGATTAGAAAACTAGAAAGGATAATTATAAAAATAAGTTGACATGTTTATATTTATTCAATGAAACATGCTTGAATGAAGATATGTTGCATATATATCTCAAATGATAAAATATAGTTTTATGGTAAGCTATATTTATGGGGTTAAAGTGCTTAATATCATATGTAAATATAAAAGTGAACATTGAAGACAACACCCAATGCCGGAGTCTGCTTCATGCTTATATGCAATTATCAGGCCAGATCGAAAAAGACTGTTGCCACTGAGTGTTGATATCAATGTGTGTGTGTTTGTGTGTGTGTGTGTGTATATATATATATATATATTATAGCATAATGAGAAGCCACGTATACTTTCTTGATATGTATATAATATGGAGAAAACAATTGAAAAGTTGCAAATTAAAAAAAAAAATTGAATGTTTTTTTTTGTGAAAGTATTTATTTATATTTTTATATACATATATATTTGATATTTCAGATCTGCCCCGATCTTTCGTCAGAAATAAATTAAATAACTGTAATAAATAAGTGGCTGAAATTCTTTAGTCGTGTGAGTTGTTCATGGACCAATCCAACCCCACTAGTGGCCCAGGTTTGCTGGGAAATGGGTCTTTTGAGAGAGTCACCATCTTTAGAATAGTTACCAATCAAGTCTACTGAAGCTAGTGTGTCCTGCTATTTAACCCATAGCTGGGGATACAAGAGATGGATTCATACCGTTTCCAAGGGTATTTGCATATAAGTGAATGTAATGAACTTGACTGGAATTCAAAATCAGCTTTTCCAATTTTTCATTTCCAGCCACAATCCATTAAACCCACACAACAAAAGAAACGGTTCCTTTATGAAAGTTTTTTTTTTTTTTTAACAGCTTTATTTATCAATTTTTAAACTGTCTTTGATGAGACCTTCTTTGATAAAACTTTATTACAAAGATTGACAGTTTAGTTCCTGGTGTTTCTTGAATACAATAAAACTGAGGAAGTTGTTCCAAGTCAATATAGTTAGTTACTTGCAATTGTTTGATACAAGAAAAAAAAAAAATTAAAAAAACAAGCAAATACATTTTCACTACTTTTGAATAGTCAATCTATGTACAAGAGTACAGTGCTTTAAAATTTGAGGTTTAGTCATTTGGTCAGATTTTGTGAAGTGAGTCGAGACAAGAACTTATTGAGCCCATTCCCATAAAATGGATAAGGGAAAAGGAAAAAAATCCATTCATTTAGCCAAAAAGTTTCCGTTTTAGATGTCGTATAGAATTAGAAATAGTTGGTAATGGATGTATTAGCTTTTTCCTTAAATGGAAATATTCAGAATTTGTTGACCAAATAAGTTAGCATTACTGTCAGTTGAAATTTCTAAAATCTTTGGCAATGTTTAACCTTCATGCCCACCAAAAACAGTAGGTCAAAAAGATGGTTATTCCCATGACACTGTTATTACAATGTTTTTTTTTTGTTTTGTTTTTAGTTCTTTGGCAATGTTCATTTTAAAAAGGAATAATTAGAAATTTAATAAAACCCAAACTTATGAAAGTGGGATTTATACATTTTCTTTATTCCTGTTAAACACCATTTATTACATTGGCTTATTTACAATATATGAACCAATTATAATGAAATATTAATTATTTTACAAAGAAATAATATTCATAAATTTATAAAAATGTCTGAACAAGAAATTTAAATAAACACAATGACGAGTAACTGTAATTAGAAATTTGGATAAAATATACATTTTTGGTTGTTTCTTTCATTCGTTCTCGTCACATAAATTCATTAAAAGACGTTGAGAATATCTCCTTCCTCTAAACCAAACATCCTTGTAATTTTAGATTTTAGGCAAGACCACAAATACTCAATATTTTCAGTGTGTATTTTCCTTGTGTTTAATTATAGAATGTCTGTAATTTTTACTACAAATATTGCATGGTTATATTTTGGGTAATTTTTTTATTATAAATTTTTGAATAAAAAGATTTTTCAAATTTGTTTCATTATAAAAGGTAAATAAATATCGCACTGAACTTGGTTCACATATTTTTATAATTTGTAAACAAACATTGCCAAGTGAATCCAAAAAAAAAAAAAAGTAGCAGTAGCTACTAGTAGTAGCTGTGCAGTAGTAGTGTCAAGGGAATAACTGTTCTTTTGATACATTTGTTTAAGTTAATGTGACAAGTGACCATTTTAATTATATCATTATTTTCCCTTCTAATAACATGCTATCTATTTTAGCTGTTGCTGCTACTGGAAGTTTTCAGATGAAGAGGTTTTTGTTATTTGATAAAGCTCTTTGTGATTTTGTAGCACCAGTCTATTGGCTTTGATGAAGGATTGTCTTCTCTAAAACATGAAGAATCCATTCACTGGAAGCCATTTTCCATCATTGATCTGACGAAATGGTTGCATATGAATGATAGTTAAAATATTTCTGGATGTGTTGGATGTCATACATGACATCCACATGAGAGTCAAAAATCTGATGAGGCTATTTAAGAACATGACTAAATGGCAGGAAGCTAATGCACTGTTCCAGCAGCATAATGCCTGCCCACATGATACCCATGCTACTCAACATGATCTGCAAGATATAACAAATTCTTTGGCTGGAATGATTATCAGACCTGGCACCTATTGAATATGTTAGATTTTTTGTTGTTGTTGTTTCACCCCCCCAAGCAAGGTGATAATGCCACTAGAATGCAGGGGGTCTACAGGGAGTGTGAAAGAGAATGAGAAAACTAAGAATGTTAACTATACTGACTGCTACCTAGGATTGAACTCACTATCCTTGGTTAACTAATTAGACTCTTTCTCCTCAGCTTAATGAATGTGTTTTAAGCAGTGGCAATAAATTATTTCCCTTCCTGCCAAAGTGGATTCAACCATTAGGCAGTATTTAAGTTTTTTGAAATTTCTACTCAGGAAAGATTTTTTCTGTTGTTTGGTGAGGTACTGTCACTCTGTTTAGCAAGATCCTGTTTTAACAGAGAGGATTGAGGAAAGGACAAGAAAAAAAAAAGAAATTGGAAGGGAGTGTCACATGTAAGAAGTGTGAGAAAACTGTTAGAGTAGAACTGACATTTGCACCTAGAAAGTTCAACAGTAAAACAGTGAGACCTGCTTGCTGGTCTAGTAGCATGGAGTTAGGACACCAAGGAAAAGAAAAAGGCTCATCAGAGATGTTGCCATGAAAATATTTGTTGAAAAAGACAGAGGGAAGCCACATCACACTAGTTAGAAAGTGACTGAAGTTGAGAGATGGGACTTTAACAGAATTCTGATTACCAACCGTAACCCTTTAGGTGGCTTGGAACTGTGAAGTTGGTTAGATTCACTAAAGAGAACATTCAGGCAAATGACAAATGATTTGAAGAAAAAGGTAAAAAGTTTGAGTTAAAAAATATTGTTTTTAAGCTATAAAAAAGCAATCTGAATATACAGTTTAGAGAAACTGAACATCGATTAAGTTTGGAGAAATTGAAAATTATTTACATGAGAATTATTTGAAGGATAAATGATTAATAAAATTTATGAGTTCTGAGAAAATGGGACACAACAATATTGAATGTATACCCAAATTCTAACCCTTCAGAAAGACATTTCTTACCAAAGTTTGAAATCCCAAAAGCTGATGAACGCAGTAATATGACAAAAGCTGTAAGAATATTTAACATGGTGTATGGACGAAAACGGTTAAACGGACGAAAAGGGTTAAAACAAAACGATTTTAAATTTTTGTCAGAAAGAGAATTATTTTCCCAGGATATAGGAATAGATGTATGAATTTTGTTGAAAAAGTTACACAATGTGACTTTGCAAGACACAATGTGATTCAGCGAACAGATGCAGGATCAGAGGCCAGAGGTTAAGGTCGGCTGTTGAAAGATGTCCGGCTTGACTACATACATTGTCAGCCAAAATTTCCCTGAGAAAGAAAATTTCCCTGAGAAAAAAATTAAACAGAATAAAAGCAGGAGATGACATCAGAAAGGCTGACATCATATGATGGATCTTCCCGAAGGAGGAGGGGATCTTCCAAAATTAGAAATGTGAAATAGAAAACGAAAGAAAACAACTGGTTGAATTTTGGGAGATTTGCATAAAACCCACCCATTCGCCCGCACAACACCAGTTGAAAGGGACACCCATAAATACAAGTGCCCACGTGGACCAAAGTTAGTTGGGGCCAGTTGTCGTTGCAGTTGGGGTCCATTAGTCGGAGAAGTTGGAGTTGGATTTGGAGAGAGTTGGGGGCCAGCCAGTTGGAGGTGTTGGAGCGTTAGTTGCCATTTGAGTTGCAGTCGGAGGCAGACAGAGAAGTTGGGGCCAGCCAGTTGCAGTTAGGTTGCGACCGGGAGAATGATTTCTGATATAACACTGCTTGCCAACCTAATGAAAACAATCAACAGTACTTAAAGTTAAATCCAGTTATCCGCTGAAGAAAAACTCTGACGAATAACCTTGTGCCGTCCATGAAAGTATAAATCACAGTAATTGAAGATTCTTCAAAGAAGCTACCTGCAATTTTCGTTCCATTGTCAGTTATTAGAACGGGTTGGGAAAAGAAGAAAAAGAACAAAGAAAGAACTGTAAATATTTTTTCATTCTGATATAAACATATCGTGACTTATTCGGGCGTCATCCATTTTATTTTTTTGTATGCACATGTTCAACTCCTTGGTTTGGTTTGGTTAAGATACCCCAGTGGAAATTCAGCTTGACCCTCTTAAGATCAAAATCACAATGTGGGTAAGAGAGGTCACAGTTGAAGAGGTCAACTTTGAGACCAGCTGCTGTGTCAAACGCCATCAACAACTGACGAGTGGGCTGACTGACAGCTTGTTCTCTGATACCAGGATCGATACTGACCAAGCGAGCAGACCGGGATTGACCCTGAGTACCGCCATACCTGGTGACCGAAGCAGACCGGACCCGGAACGACATCATAATTGGTCGCTGCGTGCAAGCCGCAGCCCTGGAATTTTGAACAGATCTGCAGAAAATTTGAATGAACAGAGCTGAAAAAATCTGCAGAAAATTTATTGTAACATCAAGTTGAAATGAAAATACCAGATGGCTTGAAAAGTAGCTTCCAGTTGCTTTCCGGCATAACTTTGGAACTCCCTTTTTCCACTTATCGAAAACTTAGGTGAAGACAAGCAATTACAGTAATGGGCTTACGACCATACCATTTTGAAACACTAGTTGTAATTCAATCAACAAAGTTAAGCAACATTATACCTGGTTAGTACCTAGATGGGTGACCACTTGGGAATACCAGATGCTGGGTGCTTAGATGTAGTGCATAACGGCTCGTAAGAAGAAATCAGAGAGCCGAGTTCAAATTCCAGTCGGGTTTGTTAGATTCACTTATGCACAAATGCCCTTTGGAAAAGCATGAATCTACCAAAATTAAGTTGTTTACATAATTACTGTCCAAGTGATGGGGTTTCTTAAGCAGAATAATTTTGGTGAAAGGAATTTTGTGGTCTGTCTACATAAAGCTATTGCCAGTGGTTTTGTAGGATTAATATTTCATGAGGAATCAGGCAATTTATCCAATGAGCAAACTAACTAGCCAATGCTCTCACCCCCCGTAGAGCTAGATCTGATGTCTTGACCAAAGATTCTTGACCTTGAGTTTGCTTACAACCATTATTCCCTGCCATTAGCTCGGAAATAATGGCCTATTCAGTTCTGATCATGTGGAAAGACAAAAGACAGAAACGCTACTTTGTTTCAGTGAAAGAAAGGTAGATTGAAGTGTTTAACGTTTCCTGCTAATACCTCGTAAATAATGAACTATTCTATTTTGATCACATTGAAGAAGAAAAACATCAAAGACACTACTTGGTTTCAATGAGAAAATGAAAAAAAAAGAAAAAAGGAAAGAATTGTTTAACGTCCGTTTCAATGAAATGGAAAACGTTGTCAATTTCAAATCTTTTCATTTGTACCCCCTTACTTCTTAAAACAACCACCAGCATTCATATTTATGATTGTTATTGCAATATTTTGCTAAAGTTGTTAAGCTCAAATATTTAACAATGCAAAATGGAAATTTCTACGGATATTTTATTGTTATAGAACTCGCTACGAGCTTAATCATTAACTGAAGAATTAAGATTTATCAGAAATTTCAAATAGGAAACTGAAATTTTCACAGGTTAAAACGAATAACAATGATTGTGGGAACAGAAGTACTAGTTTTTTTTTTTTTTATAATACTGAAAAACATTTGCCAACTTTTGGTAGATACCAAACAAACCTGTAATAATGATTTGAATAGTTCCCAATTCGGTATTTATGTTAAGACCACTATCTTAGTAAAAAATTCTGTCAAAGTAAACCTGGCAGCTGCTCTTGAAAAGGACCTTCAATGACTGGTTTCCATGACCATGTCATCTTCAGCGTGTTGTCTCTATTAACTCTTCATTTGCATTCCCGAGATCACGATAGCATCATTGAGAGAGAGAGAGAGAGAGAGACCAATCAATGGTCCCATAATACTAAGTACTCATTGAAAGTAACCAAAATAGACACAATGACCAACATTAGGAAGAACTGATCGAGCTAACTTTGAAGACCACCTAAAGGCAGTTTTATTGACCAACTTATTTTTCTAAGATGAACAAGTGGACAATTTTTTTTAAACATTGATTTTTAAGCAATATTTAACCTTTCTGCCTGAAAAAAAAAAAAAGAAAAAAAAAAGAAAAAAAAAGAAAGAAAAAAAAAGAAAAAATAAGGTCTGCCAAAAAGACAGTTATTCCCTTGACACCACTATTATTGTATACATTTTTAACTCTCTTGGCAATGTTTATTTACAAGATTATAAAAATAAGTAAACCAAGTCCAATGAGATATTCATTATTTACCTTTTATAAAGATTTATTATTTACCATTTTATAAAGCAATACACTTTTATTCAAAAATTTATAAAAAAAAATACAAAATTATTAAAATATTTAAGAGGAAGAGATACTCTCAACCTGCTCTAGTAAATTTATGTGGCGAGAGCAAATGAATGAAATGACTGGAAAATGCATTTTTTTCAAAATTTATAATTACATTTGCTTATTGTTAGGTGTTTATTTAAAATTATTTGTTCAGACATTTTTATAAATTTATGCATAAAAAATATTATTTTCATAGTTATTTTTTATCAAATAGTACATAATAAATATTGCATTGTAGTTGGTTCACATCTTTTTATAATCTTGTAAATATAAAATGATTCTTGCAAATAATAGTAGATGTATTCACCTATCGTCCAGTTCACACTCCATCCCACTCTTTTGAACAAGACTCCAGATTTATCTTGTTTTCTATTCCCTCTAAAGTCTACTTCAACTAACATCTCCACCTAAACTCTGAAGTTTTATTTATTATGTATTTATTTATTTACTTTCCTCAACAGAAGTAGATAGGTTCACCTATTGCCTGATTCATACTCCTCCCCGGTCCTTCAAACAGGAGTAGAAGTTTATCCCTTGCTTCCTGTTTAGGATTGGTTTCTGGTTCATTCTGAAGTTTTCTCATTCTCTTTCACTCTCAGTAGACACTTGCATCTTAGTGGCATTATCACCTTGCTTAGGTGAATTGATTAAAAAAAGAAATCTAATAAATAGTGTTTAACATCTTTGTTGTCAGTTCTCAAGAATAAAGAAAATATAAAAATTGACTTTCATACTTTATTAAGATTCTAATCATTGCTTTTTAAAAGAATAAACTTTGTCAAAGGAATCAAAAGGGGCACACAATCATAGCAGAGTCAAGAGAGTAAGCATCCTTTTGACTCACTGTACTTTTGTGGACATTAAAGTTAAAGATTACTGATTTTTATTTTATCTATTGATGATCTTATTTCTTTTAACTTCCCAATTACTACTGCCTTTCCAAGTAACAAACAACAGGTTATATAGAGTTTCATTGGACTATCAATCAGGAG
This sequence comes from Acanthosepion esculentum, assembly GCA_964036315.1. Classification (NCBI taxonomy): domain Eukaryota; kingdom Metazoa; phylum Mollusca; class Cephalopoda; order Sepiida; family Sepiidae; genus Acanthosepion; species Acanthosepion esculentum. The sequence goes on along the minus strand of OZ038510.1, from coordinate 23,087,859 downwards.
TAATCCCTGAGCTGACCTATTGGTAGGAGGAGTGTAATTAAGGACTCACATGTGAAAATATAATAATGTCTGTCTATATTTCTGAGACGAGGTATTATGTACATTATTTACACTATTCGGACTATTGTCCTCATCTTTGTCGCCATATTTATTACAACGTTTCGGCCGTTAAACGTCCTGGCCTTCTTCAGGTGGTTGGAATGTCGAACTGAACACTTTATTTCACTCACTAGGATAAACTGTTCTAGTTCCAATAATAATAATAATGACTTAAAATAGGCCATTGTTTTTTTATGGTATGGGTGAACTAGTATTAAGATAAAAGATTCTACTGGATGTAAAAATAAAGGAACTATAGTTCTCATCTTGGTTGGTGTGTGTGTGTGTGTGTGTGTGTGTGTGTGTGTGCGCGCGCACATGTAGAATCCATTGATCTCAAGAGACAATGGATCTGTGCTCCAAAAGTTATGCCTCAGCTGCTGATTATAGTGCAACATCTGTAGTGACTGTACAGGCCTACACGGGATTGACAATCTCAATTGCAATGAATGCACGTGAGGACGCTCTCTCCCGATGTCACTGTGTCGTTTTCTTTCCTTGGGAGCATGCTTCTCCCCAGCAGCAAGCCTCCATTTATTATCTCCTCGCTCCATCCCTTGGTGCATTTCCCGCCCCCAGTGTGAGTGATCATTGGCAATGTCTTCCCACCTCTTGACGTTCACATCCAACACCCTCATGTCACTTTTGCAGAAGTCTTCAAAGTGAAGATGAGGTTACCATCGTGCCTTCTTGCTGGTAAACAGTTCCCCCATACAGAAGGACCTTCAGAATCCTCCCATCACTAGACTGTTACTTCCAGTGTTTTGCCATCACAGTGAGACAACGCTGGAGTGTCCTCTCCAGAGCACAGGCTTGGGCAGGGTTTTATGAGAGGTCAACAGTTGGCAATGCAGCATGTCTCTCCACAACACCGATGTTGTTTAAGGGAAAGGTAGCATCCAATACAGCTTGGCACAAGCAGTGTTGCAGGAGTTGCCAGCACAAAGTTGAACATAATCTTAGGAACTCCAGCTCCGGATTTATCTTTATAAACAACATTTAACAAAAAGAAAGCTATTTAACATCTTTGTTGTCATTTCTCAAGAATAAAGAAAATGTATAAATCTACTTTCATATTTATTAAAATTCTAATCATTGCTTTTTAAAAGAATAAACTTTGCCAAGGGTATCAAAAGTGTATACAGTAATAATGGTGTTAAGGAAATAACTGTGTTTTTGACCACACTAGTATTAAGTTAAAAGATTCTACTGGTCATAAAATGAAGGAACTAGTGTTCTAATCTTGGCTGATATAGATCTTATAAACAACATTTCCATCAAATACTCAGGCTATCATCAGATTTCCACTGTTTGGCTAAAATGGGATAGCTAGATTATTATTTTGTACTTCTGTTCATTCACTACTTGATCCATATTTAATTTGGATGATTCATTTTCTAGGGCTTATAAACTCTTTGAAGGTTATTTAAAGACAAAATATTTTTAGATGATATTAAAAATTTGGTGGGTAGGAGGAGATAATAACAAAGCTGAACACGATGCTTCAGTCTTGAAAACCCTTTAACTTAATGAAACATGTCTTGTGCCACTCCTTTCGGTTTCATGCTCGGGCTTCCTAGGTTTTCAGATCAAAGTTGAGACGTTTCAAGTTATCTTTCAATTTGTCTTTGTAACATAAGAGTGGACGTCCAACTGAACGCTTGGAGTTTGACAGTTGTCCATACAGCACCTTTTTTGGAAGCTTATACTCATCCATTCTCACAACATGACCAGCCCACCTAAGTTGTATCTTTGCTAGAATGGTTTCAATGCCTGTGATGTTACATTTCTTCAGTATTGCACCCTGTCATCCCATTTTATATCACATATGGCACGAAGACAGCGCATGTGAAAGGCGTTAAGTTGATTTATGTGCTTGTGGTACAAGGTCCAAGTTTCAGCACTGAAACAACATATACAGATCTTCTGATCTGTATATGTCGATCTTTACTCTGAGAGACAAGTCTTTGATGTTCCATAACCTATGTTTAAGATTACCAAATATTATATATATATATATATACATACACACACACAAACAAACAATACTGAAAACTTACACTAATGATAAGTGCATAAAAAAGAAAAGAAATTGAAAAATATAAGTAGTAAATTGCTGATACCTCCTGAAGTGTGAACGGACAAGTTCACCTACAAGACTGGGAATTGGGATGATGAAGGTAATATCAATCAGCTAAGTGACAAACTTTTACTTATAGTTATTAATTAATTAATATATATATATATATATATATATATATATATATATATATATATATATATATATATATACTCAGATAAAGTGTATCTGTAGAAGTGATAAAATGAATAAAAATAGACAAGGGAGGAAAAACAATGCTTAGCCAATGTGCTTCATCCTCCGAAGGGTTTTATCAAGACAATATAGGATTTATTATGCTGCAGAAGTTTTTATACACAGAGTCAAAGATGTCATTGGTTTATCATGGCTTGTAAATTTGAGAACATTCATGAATGTTCATCAGGTGGTTGAAAGGTCAGTCAACGTATATGGAGGACACAAAGTGTCATAATTCAAAGTCTGGTGAAAAGTAAAGTGAGCAAGTAATATTCAAGAATTATTTTTTTATGAATATTATGTGGATTGTGATTAGATTGTTATCGTATGAGATGAATGTTTGTGGTGGACATCTTCAAAGGCTGAAACGATAGATTTAACTTTTTACTTTTAATTTTTCAATACATTTCTTGCTGTGTATGTTGGCTTGGGAAATTAGTAAATCTTTTAGGAAACGTGAGATTCTGGGTAAAAACCAGGACATAGAAAAAATAAATAGATAAAAAATTAACTAAACAAGGCAGAATACATCTATATTTTCCACAACTTAAGAAAACTTTAGAATATTTGTTAAAATTGTTAAAAATGACAGCAGAAATAATGTTGCTATATTATCTTTGAGACTCAAAGCCAAAAGAGAAAAAAAGAAAAAGGAAAATAGTGAGAGAGTAGCGGAAAAATAATGACTATCTCCACAAATGCACATGTTAAAAAAAAAAAAAAATAATCAAACCTAATGCCAATAAAAAGTGACTATTAATTTATTTTTACCTTAATATAAATTTTGTGATGTCAACGAACATTCATTGCCACTTTCGTAATGATCATTGTAGTAGAGACTTTATAGTCACAGATACAACTATAGTATGCTGTTGAACAATACTGGTATCAGACACCTTCAAATAATCTCACGCTAATAATACTTACTTGATAATACTCGCACGTATAGTGATTTGAATAGAGAAATAGTATAGTGAATAGAGTAGAGAATAGTGGGCTGTATAGAATAGAAATGCAGATTTGAATAGTAATAGAGGATAGACTAGAGCAGGAGATCAATTAGATACATGCTACTTCTCATATATGAGTTTCCTCTATGGTCACATGGTCTAATTAATTTTCCCTGTCGATCTATGTTCAAACTCAAGTGTCGTCAGTGACACTTTATTCCTATATAACAATAAAAATGTGTAAATTGGAAGACAAATTGCTGATACCTCCTGACCGAATGATTACAAAAAGGTTCATCTATAAAACTCTGGAATTTGAGTGCTGAATATAACATAATTCAGCTAGTGACAATTTTATATATTTATATGCTCTGTTATAATAAATACATTGAGCTCTTTTTGCAGAGGAGTTTTAATATTTTATATTACTGGGATCCACTTGCATTCTATACCAACAGATTTATTACCTGTAATATATATATATATATATATACACACACACACACACACACACACATACACAATAGAATAAGGTGTGTTAGTGTGTGTCTAGTAGGCATACTTACCTATTTTTGGTGGTTGTCCTACATGTTGATTTGGGAATGTTTTGTGTGAGGATGGAAGAATTTAAATTACACACACACACACACACTATGATCCAAATCTTGCACAAACTAGAGTTATAATCCACATACACACATGAACGATGCTTGACAAGATAGAAGCATGTGAGGTCTGCTTAACCAATGAAAAACAAACACAAAAATTAAATATAGCACAATTTTCTTTTTTCCCTCCATATTTCATTCTTTGATGAAGCTTTAATAAAAACAAAATATATTAAATTTATTAATGTTTTCTATTTGTTCCTTATCCTAGTATTCTGTCAGATACCAATCTATATTTGATACCAATTCACAAACACTTAAAACAAATTCTGGACATACATTTGTCTTACCATTTATAGGGACTAAAATTGAGTAACACATACTTAATGAAAAAACAAACATGTCCAGAATTTGTTTTGTCTTTACAATACATACAAAAACTTAATTTTCAGAGGATTTAAATGCTATAGGTGTCATTACAGTAGTAAGTTGATCATCTTTGCTTTAGTGTTTTAGAAAACTATATTACCTTTAGAGGAAGGTTTATTTTTAATTTTTTTCTTTTTATTGATATCATTTACATTCAGACTAATATCCTCATCTTTGTTATTCTTATCACAAAACTTTGGCCATTGTGACCTCTGACATCTAACCACACCAACATGTGTCTGTCAATCTCAGTAACCCTTAGGGAATTTCAAACTGAACCTTTTAGTTAATCTATTGAAGATGATTGTTGTTTTCTTTCCCACTGTACATGTCTAAAGATATCTTGTCTTATCCTCACAATACAATAGCTGAGAAGATTAAAGCATTAGTTTGCTAATTTAGCAACATAGTAATTGTGAGTTCAATCCTTGGTCTGGATAGTTCAGCAATAACTGAGTAGCAAAGAAGCAAAGAAAAAAAAAAAGACAATCGATCCCATAGATTGAATAAAGGGTTTAGTTCAAAATTACCTGAAAGTCACCCAGATCAATAGACTCCTAGAACAGGACAAGATGACGAAAATCTGATGATAACAAAGGACATTAATCTATATATAAATAATGAGAAATAATAACGAAGATGAGGATATTAGTCCCAATGTAAATAATAATTTGCCATCTCAGAAATTTAAACAGAATTTTTCCCACTGCAACTGAGTCTTTAAATCAAACAAGCAAAACTTATTTTTGTCTCCATTCTAAACCTAATTATCAACATTGCTCTGGAGTCAAATTTCTTCTTATTGCTGACGTAGATGACCAAAAATTGGCAGCTGATCTCTCTGACCAAGTAACGAGTCAGGGGGAAACTGGCTGGTCACATTCAATGCCTCAAGAGCCAAACTAATGACATTCCATCATCATCGAGCAGATCCTATCGTGATGAACAGGTGTTCTCTCAGGAATACACTATGTCTTGAAGGCCCATTGGGACAAAACTCAACCCAAACCTAAAGTGGAACTCATACATACGATTCATCACTAAAGATGCTAGGAAAAAAAAAAAAAAAAAAAAAATGGTTGGATCCCTACCGCGCCAGTAAGTACCTGTCTCCTCTATCTTCTACCTTTACAAGTGCCAAATCAGACCAAAAATAGAGTACTATTGCCATATATGGTCAGGAGCTGCCAAGTCTTCAATTCCCAGTTTCAATAGAGTCCAAAAGTGTCTTTGCATCCTTGTGGATGATGAATTATTTCCCACTCAACAACACCTTTCTGCACAGACAAAATGTTGCAAGCCACTCACTGCTCTATTACTATTCCCATGGAAAGGGTTCAGACAAATTACATTCCTTAGTTCAACCAGTTTTAACCTTTATAGCTAAGACCTGCCATGCCATGCACATTGTAGTGAACCACCCTCATTCCCTTTGGATTCCATTGACAAGATGTAAGATCCAGTCAAACAGCCTCTTCCTATGAATCCCTGCTTTGTGGAACAGACTCCCAAGAGGACACTTCTCTAGTCATGCTTAACCTTTTCTAAGGTCAACTGTTATCTTCCCCTCACATCCGCACAAAACTACCTCGAGTGGCTCATCATAAGATAAATTTCTTGGTCAAACCCACTTTTCGAAATATGACCAAACATCCAACTTTGTTTTGTTTTAATTTATTCTCAGCATCCACACAATAATAACTAATAGGAGTAGATAGGTCACCTATCATCCAGTTCACACTCCTCCCTGATTTTTTTTCAACAGGAGTAGAGATTTATCCCTTGTTTCTGGGTCCTTCTAAATTCTACTTCAACTCTATATTTCTAATGTGTCTGCTTAATGTTTCTTAAATTTATACTATTATTGGGTTTCTGGTTCATTCTAAAGTTTTTTCTTTCTTTTTAACTGCCAGTAGCACCTTGTGTCTTAGTGGCATTATCACCTTGCTTAGAGTGAACTGATTAAGAAAAAAAAAAAGAAGAAAAAAGAAGAAAAAAAGAAGAAAAAAGAAGAAAAAAAGAAGAAAAAAAGAAAAAGAAAAAAAGAAAAAAGAAGAAAAAAGAAAAAAAGAAAAAAGAAGAAAAAAGAAGAAAAAAAGAAAAAAGAAAAAAGAAAAAAGAAGAAAAAGAAAAAAGAAAAAAAGAAAAAAGAAAAAAGAGAAAAAGAGAAAAAAGAAAAAAAAGAAAAAGAAAAAAGAGAAAAAGAAAAAAGAAAAAAAGAAAAAAAAAAGAAAAAAAGAAAAGAAAAAAATGAACACGAAATAGAGAAAACGAAAAAATGAACACGAAATAGATAAAAAACGAAAAAATGAACATGAAAAAATGGAAAAACGAAAAAAGAAAAAAATGAAACAAAAAGAAAAAAATGAAACAAAAAGAAAAAAATGAAACAAAAAGAAAAAAATGAAACAAAAAGAAAAAAATGAAACAAAAAGAAAAAAATGAAAAAAAATGAAAAAAAATGAAAAAAAATGAAAAAAATGAAGAAAAAAATGAAAAAAAATGAAAAAAAAAAAATAATGAAAAAATGAAAAAAAAAAATAATGAAAAAATGAAAAAAAAAAAATGAAAAAGAAATGAAAAAATAAAAAATTCATAAATTTTAAAAGATAATATCAGAGAAGAAATAGAATGACAATTGTAACAGATGATTAAGAAGTTCTGCAAACAGTTAAAACCTTGAGTTTATTTCTATATTTTTTATTTTTAAATCAATTTCACCCAAAGCAAGGCAGTAAAGCCACTAAAACATAAGGAGGTACTGGATGTGAAAGAATTAGGAACAGAAATATTACTAATGAGCAGGAAGAGAAAAAGTAATCAGGGACAGTAGATAGTGGGTGACATTGAATTTCAATTTTTCCAGATTAAAGTTGGCTGGAAAGCATGGAGCCAGAAGCCACAAGCGAGAAAAGAATCTGTTAACATATGGTTACATCTAGCTAGCTCAATTGTAAATTGATAAGATCTTGACACCAATCTAGTACTGCACTTAAATTCAAAAAGTTTAGGTAACATCAAAGAGATCATTTGAACAATCACCATGAAAATATTTATAGAAAAATCACAGGGAAGCAACCTTACAGCAGTGGGAAAGTGACTGATGCTGAGCTGCCAGATCAGGACCAATAATATTGCTGCTGATTCTTCTTTGGATTTTATCAAGGAGCTCAAAATATATATATTCAACTTTTTGCTGGTTAATCATTTTCTGTTATAAAAATGCTTCAGGCCCACACGTTGCTAACAATCTATTAGGCAATTTGTGTTTTTGTTCATTTTTTTTTTAGCTGAAAAAAAAAAAAAAAAAAAAAAAAAAAAAAAATGAACAGCCACACAGCATCAAAAGCCAATGTATCACTTGTGTTGATCTTCAAGAGTTGCTCTCTTTGGCAACTCTTCAACTGGAAAAGGAGCAGCTCACCCAGAAGTGGGCTGAGAAGCCATTATAGATAGGACACGTGTGGAGAACAAAGTAGTCCAAATAAAGCATTCTTTTTCCATAATGTGTCAGAGTTCCTTTAATTTGAATTTGCAATTTCATATAAAACTGAACAAAATAAGAAGAAAAGCATTTTAAACATTTCACTGATGAGGCATTCTCACTACAGCAATTTATAGAGAGAGAAAAATAAAAAAAATAAATTTATCAAGTGATTAGCAAGAAGACACAGCAAACAGATTTAATTTATGAGTTATTTTCTCACCTGATATTATATTTTACACAACTTGTTATAAAATTTCAATAATACTAGTCTTTGAAACTCTAAAAATAAATAACTATGTCGACAGATTCTAACAAGAGTTGGAATCAAACTGACACATTCTGCTTTCTATAAAACAGAGCCACATGGTCACCTGAATCTGCCATTCCTGAAGCTGTTGTTAAAGACAAGTTTATCTATTCTAATAGATAATAAACACTTTATTTAATCAAACACTGGGGGGGGGTGTATGACACAATGGAAAAAAGTTTTCATGTGATGCATTTTGTCCTTTAGTACTTCATCGGACTAAATTTGTTTATGTTGATGCAACTACACATGCCCATGAATGAGAGACACTGGGAATTTTAAATTTAAATTTTTTTTCCCAGTTGCTGTACCTTCGGAATCACTATTAGACTCTTTCCGAATCCTCTGCTGTCCTTAGATTGACACCCAAACCCTCTCTGAAATGTTCATATTGGAGTTTCTGGCATGAATGCCAAGCACTACAGGATGCTGTTTCCAAATTTCTGGCAGAGTTAACTGCATCATTGTGCTCTTTTTCCTCCTCACAGGTAGTGTCCAAATAACTATACTGTACATTGCAGTTGACAAAATTAAAAACAAACATGCATGTGCAAAATAAAAAATATAAAATAGCAGTTTACCCATTGCACTCTGCATATAACAAAATGGAAAAATTAAACATGTTCACGAATGAGGGATGCTGGGAAATTAATTTTTTTTTCTTTTTTTTTTTTCAGCCAATTTCATTTAGTTTCTTTTTATTTCCATCATTTTTGTTATTCAATATTCCACACTGTGATAAGAGAAGTTCTGCTAAGAATGATGAAATGTTATAAAAGCCAGGGCATAAATTAATCAAACACCTAAGAAGTTGCTTCAGTGATCACAATATTTAAAAGCAAATTTTGGTTGTGAAGATACCGACAAATCAATGTGGATTCTGCATTAAAAGCCAACTGTACTATGTGAGACGACGATCTGGATTAACTTTCATGATTGAACCTGACAAGAGGCTCAAAGTAGTTTGCGTGTGGTGAAGTAAGCACCAAGAGTTACGTCCTCTTCCACAACTGGCTGTTGAGAGAGGACATTCTATTTACAGTAGATGGCGGTGACAAAATTTGCATACGAACGATACCAGGCAGGTATTAGCCAATAGTCAGCATGGGTCTGGAACAGGGAGAGCTATTAACACCAGTTTTTTCTCAGTCAAGTAGAGCGCTCTCAACATGTGGATGTGTGGAAAACCAGAATTCACAATATGCCTGTATTTACTTTTTCTTTGCCTACAATTTTTCTTTTTTAAATCTAATTATTCAAATTGGTCTTTTTCACAAGCCAAAAAATCAAATCAAGTTATCCCATTACCATGTAGATAATGAGGGTACCTTCATGATATTACTCAGGTCAATGTGGATTACTTGGCAATAGCTATCTCCTCTCCAAGTATAATGCGACAGGTTGCACTGGGTTACATAATGCCGGAGACAGGGTGTTTGGTTTGGTTTGTTTTATGGCATATCAACCACAATGGGTTATTTAATGCCGACAAAATTTCCTTTTTTTTTTTTTTTTTCAAAAATGTATAGCTGGTAATATTTTTTTCAAAAATGTATAGTTTGGTTTGTTTTGTGGCATATTAACCTAGGTACCTCCACGAAATGTAAAAAAAAGAGCATAGCTTGATGAAAAAGACGCCAAACTTGACGAAAACAAAATTTTATCGTCTAAATGTTTGTTATTATTAAGAGGAAAGATCAAAGTATTTTTGTGGTATTTTTTTACATTTTTTAATCGTTCCTAACACGTCCGAAAATTTTGTTAAAAATATTGTTTTTTTTTTTTTTAGTCAGCAAAATTGATCATTTTTTTCCATTTCATAGAATCAATGAAAATCTCAGTTTGAAAATTTTTTAAATATCAATTATCATTTTTTAAAAACTTATTTTAAGAAAATCAGAAATTATAATGTTTATTTAAAATATTTGGAACCAAGCTTAACTTAGCTTTTGCGCCGAAAAGATGTAATTTGAAAATAAAACAAAGCAGGTCATAAACTTTCGCGTCATTTGACAGGTGTTGAATGACCTATTGATGGATTCCATGAGGATAATTTGTTCTACGGAAGGAGAAAAGTGAAATATTTTACATTTAAGTGAACAAATTATTTACCTCGTTATTTTTAAGGAAAACTTAATTTTTTTTTTTTTGTACTTACCTTTCACCTTTACGTTTATGATGCTTTATGGAAAATATATTATAAAGAAATTAAAAAAGACTGTTACGAATGAGATTAAATTTCATAAGAAAGGTATCTAATTAATTTATAGGTACATTTCTCGTGAAATTTTATCAGAAGTGTACATAAAATACTATAATTTTATGTACATTTATTACATTTTACTGTGTTATCTGTATTTCCATTCATTTTATTAATTTTGAGATTTCATTTATGGAAAAAATGCCATAACTGAGATTAATATAAAAATAAGATCATATAAATTTCATAAGATGATACTGATACTTTTAGGTACCCTTCTCAGTTGAAATTGAAAAATCAAATAAACTTCTCCACACGTGTTTCGCAAAATTAAAGGCCTTAACAGCGGAGAACAATGCTTAACTTAAATAACGCAACTTAATTGTATTCTGGTTGGTCTTCCGTACTTTATAATTAGAGCCCGATTATAAACACAAAATTACATTTCTTAATTACTTCCTGTCTTCTGATTAGACAAAACGATACAATTTACAAAGCGCTAAAAAAAGATCTATCTCATAAGGACACTTAGGAAACCCAACTCGGCTTTTAACTAATTTTACAATATTTTAACAAATTAATGTAAAAATCTATTATAATTAAATGAATAACAAATAACTGTATTAAAAATTCATTTTTCATCGAAAATTTTTTTTCCTTTCAGAAAATATTGTCCATATTCATAAAAACAACTAAAAGCAAATAAAAGCATTTGAAATTAAATAATATATTTGTTTTATTGAGTTTTGTATGTTACAATTCAGAGCTGATTTTCACGTACAATGGGTCCAATTAAAAAAAAAAACAAAAAAAAAAAACATGACTTGTATTCTTCAAAGTCTTGTGCTTTTAACTATTGTAATCACTAAACCCGACGCGAGCGAATTTCTAGAGTTTTCATAAAATTAGTTGGGGGGGGGGTAATAAATATAATAAAAAAATATTTCTGCCATGACTTTAATAAAAAAAAACATTTATAAAAATTTCCATCATCTGCGAATACTTTCTGAAAGTTTCATTAACATCAGACAATTATTTTTATTTTTGCAAGATTAATGTCTCGTGATGTTACTCAAGTCAAGGGAGATTACTTGGCAGTGCCCTGTCATGTGACAGTTTGTACTGGGTTACACAGTACTAGAGTGTAATCATTGAGCTGCCCTGACCTATATATATATATATATTAAATAAGGTGAATTTAGGCAGCAACAATTAAGTTGGTAGAGAACATACAATAGACTTCACTTTTGAAACTGAAACCAACTACATTCTTTTCTTCCTAGATATCATATTACATAGAAATAATAATAATGAACTCGATTTTGATGTTTACAGAAAGGCTACAAACAAAATTGATCTGATCAGTTTCTACTCAAACCACTCTTCTAAAATTAAATCTGGAATTATTATAAGTTTCTATCCGAGAGTATTAAGAATCTGCAGCCCCCAATATTTATCTAATGAAGATACATACATAGAAAACATATTCAAAACCTTACAATATCCATATCATTTCATCCACAATGCAAGAAGAAAGGCATACAAAATATACAACTGAAACAAAACTAATAACATAACCCGCAATAATAAATTACATGAAAACAGATGCATAATACTACCAACCAACTCTGTCACGTCCACTACCCAGAACAACCTGTCCTATGTAAATAATCTTAAAATAGTCACAAACACTTCCAAAACCATTATGGATATAATCAGATCCTCAAACACTAATAACAATAATATTTCTGAAGCCAGCATTTATAAAATAAATTGCCAAAACTGTTCCTCCCAATATATTATACAGACAGGAAACAAAGATATCCACCGTCAAAGATTGTGTGTGTGTGTGTGTGTCTATCATTAACTGCTTATCTAAAGAGATGGATGGAGAAAGAATATGGAAAGGTAGATTAAGACAAAGAAATCCGAGAAACAGTAAAGAAACAAAAAGAGAAATATAAGGGGAGACAAAAGAAAAACAGACAGGCAAGCTGTCTTGCATTTTTATTACTTCTTTTCTATTTAAAGTACACAAAGCTTTATATATATATATATTTTGTAGAGACTTCTATAGGTACATCAACAGATATTGCAGTAGTGATATACAAAAATTCATTGTACATGAATTGCCCTGAAGATTCAAATGGAAAGAGAAATCATGCTTTCACCCATTTTTTGATGTAATGTATTAAAACACACATATATATATATATATATATATATATATATATATGGCGATTGCACTAGCATGAAACAGACTGTCGCCTCTAAGTGCTGACTTCCATGTCCACTTTTATATTTACACACGCTCTATCTCTGATATTGAGCACTTTACCCCATAAATATAGCACACTTTAGGACTATATTTCTGCATATATATATATATATATATGTTCAAAATATTTCCCCCACAGAAACTTGCCAAAAAGTTGGGTTTTTTTCCCCCCCAAAAGCCAAAAGAAAATTTCAAACTTACTTTGGAAGGCAAGGGACATTGGTCAAGTAGAAGGGTAATGACTGCAGCCCCAAGGGGGTCTTCCAATGGAATGGACTGGATGAGAGAGGTGACCACTACCAGCCATCCCTTTTCCCCTTCAGCAATCTTAGGGATGTACAACATTGACTGAGGGGGCTCTTGATCACTGCAAAAAAAAAAAAAAAAAACAAACAAACAAAAAACATTAAAGCAATTATTTTAGATTTTATTTTAAGAACACACAATCAGATTCAACATTAGATGGATGGAAATGAGAAAACCTTGAGGAAAACAAAGTTTTATATGTACAAAGTGCGATGGGTAAATTGTCGCCGTTATATATTTTTTTTTTTTTACTTTCGCACATGCGTGTTGTTCGTTTTTTACTTTCTCCACTGCACAGTATAGTGGGGTCAGTTGGGCACCGTCTATGAGAAAAAGAGCACCATAATGCAATTCACTCCACCAAAAATTTGTAAATGGTATGCTGGAATGCTTTTTTAAAAAATAAAAATAAATGCTAAGAACTCTGAATTATAAATCTCATTGTTCTTTCCTATTATCTTTATATTATATATATATATATATATAAAAAATTTATTAAAAACAGAGCATTTACTCAAATATGAGTATCTATCAAAAATAACATTTAAATAAAAAAAAAAATATGTAGGATTTAATCCATTTCCTAAAAATAAATTCTTTGTTTAGGATACGAGTGCAGAAATGGATGTTTCAAGAATCAGCAGAGTGTGTGTGTGTGTGTGTGTGTGTGTGTGTGTGTGTGTGTGTGTGTGTGATCAAAAGCACTTCAGGCGTTGTTTCATTGGAAGCCTAATGTGGCTGAGCAGTTAGGCATATCAGATCCATTGGCGGTTCCTCCATAGGGAATGCAGGTTCAAATCCTGCCAGAGGACACACATATTTCTGACAAAATTTCTCAAATATTGAACTACATCTATCTGCATGAGATAGATGTAGTTTTATAATAAATACTGTTTAATTAATATTAAAAAAAAAAGTTTCTACTCGAACCCGAGTATCCGTCAAAAATGGATAAACAAAATAAATTAAAAATAACACACACACTATATATATATATATATATATATATATATATATATATATATATATATACACACACAGGGTGTCTCAAAAATTGTACTCACACTTTGAATGATGAGAAAACCTTTATTTATGAACATAGAGTGAAATGGAATAGCTTCGAATACAGAAGAAAAATGTAATTGAAGAATCATGTTCGCAAATGTTCAAATTGAGGACCAAAAAAAGAGACAGTTAAAGTGTGAGTACATTTTTTTGAGACACCCTGTATATATAACGATGTGATTAAATAAATTACAAACATTATGTCTGCTTATTTTTTTATCCTTTCATCATGAAAATTTTTCCATGTATTACAATCAAATGATGGAACAAATGCACTGTAACAAACTATGAATGGACACATAAACACATGTAGTAATAATAATAAACACATGTAGTAATAATAATAATAAACAAATACTCAATAATAAATAATGAGTAAAATGTTAACAAACAACATTAGAAAATAGCTGAAAAATTGTATTTGGATTCACAATTATTTCTACTCAATAGCACCTAGAATAATTTGAAAAAACAAAACAAAAAAATTAAAAACATTACTGCCCACCCAGTAACTGTTAGGATGATGCAATAATAGATGTTTCTACCCATAATGCACCACTGACCAGCCTAAATAAATAGTAGAGCCAAAACTCAATACACATGACCAGAAAATTTCTTAATTGCAAGGAACCTATTCAATTGATTTTAAAAGATTTTCTTTGAACAGTTGACAAAATCTATGTTCATATTAATTGTTCTACCATTTTAGGTTTCACGGAACCTTTAACTGTGATGGAAGCATTTCAAGAATGGATATGAAAGTGTCAAGCACCAATGAAAACATTATTTCTGCAGCATCAACCGAAGATCCCATAAAAAAAAAGGGTGAGGTCAGCCATCTAGTGAAATCAGATTTAAAATGTTTAAAGAAGTATTTTTAATCTAAATAAAACCAGAGTATCCTTCTTACTGAGCCGGAATTCATTTCATTCCAATTGTAGTGTTTGTGAAGAAAAACTATTTCAATAATCCATATAAATAAAGATTTGGTGAAACGAACAAAATAAACAGTAATAAATTACAGCAGACACATCATTAGAATATAAATTCTCTTAATCAATTTCAGACAAAATAAAATCATCTTTTTATAAAATATGACATCCTGACTGAGTGGATACCAACTTAAAATTTAATTAACCGACAATTTCCAGAGAAAGATAAAAATTGCACCACATTTAAAACCCGTATTAAATTATTCATTTTCAAAAGTTTCAGCTTTTAAGCATTTACAATTATTAAGTTATTAGAAATTGTATATCCTCCAAGTAAACCTCTCTCCATTAATCATCTGAGACCCCTCCACTCGCCTTCTATCAGCAAGGCTGATGCTAACCCCCGAGAAAGTGACTCATTGTATCTACTCGGGCTAACATTCTCAGCTGATATGAAGTGGAAAGACTATGGAATCCAATGCTAGGTCAGCTGCTAAGTTAGTTTACTATGTCGCGGGGGACAATTTTTCTCTCCAGAATCTATCTTGCATATCTATAAGTTTGCCATTTTCCATGCTTAGAATACTGCTGCCATATATGGTCCAGTGCCCCTGCAATTTATGTGGAGAGCTCCTTGATAAGATCCAAAGAAGAATCAGCAATATTATTGGTCCTGATCTGGGAGCTCAGATTCAGTCACTTGCCCACTGCCATAAAGTTGTCACTCTGTGTATTTTCTATAAATACTTTCATGGCAATTGTACAGACGAGCTCTTCACTATGGTACCTAGACTTTTTGAATTTAAGCACAGTACTAGACTGGTGTTGAGATCTCATCAATTTACAGTTGAGTTGGCTAGATGTAGCCGTGAGTTCTATGCTAACAGTTTTTCTCACACTCCTCACTTGTGGAACTCCCTACTGGCTCCATGCTTTCCAGCCAACTTTGTTCTTCAAAAATTTAAATCCACTGTCAATCGTTATCTACTGTCCTCCCAATTACTCTTTCCTCGTCCCGATCATTATTAATGTTTCTGTTCCTAATTCTTCCACACCCTGTAACCCCTTGTGTTTCAGTGGCTTTACTACCTTGCATGAAGTGATACCAATTTAAAAAAAAAAAAAAAGAAAAAAAGTAACAAACTTTAGAATTGAGTTGAGCATTTTTTTGTTAAATATTTGTGTGCATTTTGTGTGGAAAATTACATTGACACACAAGATATAAATGAAAGGACAGTGTATCAAGTAGTCAGAGTCCATGCAGTCCACACGATAGCATGAGTAGTAGGCAGATGTAACTGTGAAAGTTGAAGTCTTTAAGAAATCTTCCTGTGTCTAGTTTATTCCCAGTCATATGAAAACCATTTTCATTAGAAGAAATTGAAAACAAAAAAGGATTTTTTTTTGTAAATCACAATTATTTCTAGAATAAAAATTTTGGACACATTATCAGCTCTCTTTTTTCACAGAGGAGATGAATTAATTATTTTATTTATTTTTCGACAAAGCCAAAATGTTCACCACCTCAACCTTTGCCAAGATTGTAACCCTTGCTAATAATGAAATAATCATTCAAACTAATATCAAGAACAATAGACAGCAGAGATAAGTTAAAAAAAGGTTTTGTTTTTATACAGGATAAAAATCAGTGTAATATAAGACTATTTTATCTTAAGGAGGTGAGGGAGGTTTAAGTTCAAAGGTTACAACCAAGAACAAAAAAAGAAACAGGAATCATTCTGAACTATTTAATTGGACATTTTAGCAACTGTGTCAGAGGGCACAATTTGAATTATTTGACATTAAGATTCTTTTCGGCATGCTTATTGTCTACGGAGACATATGAGGCAAAATGCTTGCAGGTTAGCCGAAGTGACAGAGAAGTGGACTGAATGTCAAAAGGTCAGATATTTATAAGCAAAACAGAAGTCGGAAACAAAGTCAACAATATTACATTAAAGTTCATCTCTGTATGGGAGCAAAATATAGCAAAGAAAAGTTTCATACGAGAGATTGTTTTTTCTTCCCAAGAAAAGCTGAAAGAGACAATATGTGCTTTCTAAATTTTTGATAGGAAAAAGCCGTGAGAATTTCTTATCTTTATTTGAGGCTGAACAACAAATGATGGAAATTCTGTCACTGTTAATGAGTTAATTTGAAGGTCATTCAAATCAATTTTCGAGATAAGAACAACAACAAAAATAAAGAACTTGTTACAAAGTTGTTTGATACTAAACAGATTTATACAATTTGGTCATCTACTCATAATAGTGCAATATGTTTCTTTTAAATAATGTAGAGAGAAAAGATAGACTGCTTTTTAAGTCAGATGTGCAGACATTTTAACAGTGGCTTGAAGAGAAAATGGTGAACCAAGTTTGAATTTCAGTTGAGTTTATTACTTTCCCTTTCGCACACAAATGCTCTTCGGAAAGGTATGAATCCATCTCTTCTCCCTCCCCCAAGCTATAGCAGACCCACCGCTTTAGCCTTGGTTGGCAATATGTCTAGGAATAGTAAATGGATAAAATCAACAATCCCTAGTAGTAGAAGCAGCCTGGGTAAATCATATGAATATGTGAGGTCAAGAAAAAAAAACAAAAAAAAAAAAAAACAACACCCAATGATTAAAATTCTTTAGTCACATAAGTTGCACAATCCGCCCCAAGTTTTCTTTGTTCTTTTCTGTTTTCACCCTAAACAAGATGATAATGTTACTAAGACACAAGGGGTTACTGAGAATGAGAAAGGTTTGGTTTAGTTTATTTTGCTTTACAGTATATCAACTTCAGTGGATTGTATAATGCCGACAAAATTTTTAGGTTAAGTTCGTATGAATAGAATGTTTTTTTATAATTATATATCACCTCCTTCGATGTAATCCCTATCCTCTTATGTACCTCTCCACCAATATATTTATGATTCTTAATTTTTTTTTTTTTTTTATATATATTACAGGTAATAATTTCATTTAAATCGTTTTACATCCATACTTATTCTACACACTCTACGATCCAGGAATATTCCTAAAAGTTGATTATAAAAGGTTATATTAACATCCCTTATTTTTCTTAGATAAGATCACCACTCCTAAATTTTAATACAAAAAACACATTCTTTGATTACAAAATAAATAGTGATAACCCCAACACGCAGAAATGCAATCCAACTTTAGAAACCTTATAGAAAAACCAAAAAATAACACTCCCAATTACTACTAAAACTAATTCGACAATTTTTACCTACTCAAATGTAATATCATCCCCTACCGCTATCTTCCATCCCCCACCTCTCAAACTTAGGATGCTTGTGAGCTGACGTGCCTAAACTTTGACCGATGTTTATCAGCGAAAAAATGTCTACAGACCAATCAACATTAACCACCCGGTCCACCCATCACCAAACTGCTATCAACAACCACTATTATTCCACTCAGATGCTTTATATATATTTTGTATGTTTATTTTTCTTCTCAAACAAATGAAAAAAAGGAAGTGACGTTTTACATCCGGCTTGCCTACAAACAGGATCGTTCATAACCATTTTCGACCCTCACCCGTAGATGTGCAGTTGAAATGCACTGAAACCAAGTTGCATCTTTGTAGTGAGTAAAATGGTTTTGTCTATATGATAAAATTATAATAAATAAATAATATATATGTGTGTGTAGATAGCTAATGATAGTTTTTTACATACGTAGTAAATCTTGCCTAGGATAGGTAAGGAAATAATCTTACCTATAACAGGAAATAACAGCTAATTTTTGTTTTCAAAAACATCAGTCTTCCTCACACCACTTTATCTTTTATATGCACAATAACATTTGCATCGACAAAGACACACATATATCAATAACCACATGCACACTTCAGGGAACAAGCATTAACTCATAAAATCCAACAGCCGATACCACTTTGCAACAAGTAGCCATGACATCCAAACATTAATGCCTATAGACACTTAGTCAATAGAATAGCTAATACAAAGTGCTAAACTATTTGCAGCTATTGTTACAAATGGACACTTTATGCAACTGCACTTGAATAATCTTGTACATAATCAAAACCACCACCACAACAACAACAACTCTGCTAAAGACTGAACATTTCATCAAAGCCTCTTATGTTAGGCACTACCAATGCTGCCTCAGCCAAGCTTGGCATGTAGCAGCGATTACGTTGGCAATACAAGTCAGACTGATTGGTGAACATACAAAGCACTAAGCAGCTAAAACTGTTGAATGCATCGGCTAGCACTGTCTTCACACATTTCCAATATTATGATTCTCTTGTGGAATTAGTAAAATATTGATGAATGTATTACACACTGCTTTGTAGTAACCTCGTATACAATGATTCCAAAGAATATTATCCTAAAGGTTATTATCAATAATTTTGCCTTTTACATTCCTCTCCTGTAGAGTTTTCATTCATTTCAGCACTCATCTGCCAACTTCACTCATTTCAATGTGTGCGCGCGTGTGTGTGTGTTTAAAATAGAATATAGAATCCTGATAAAGTTTTTAAGAAATCTGACAAATGGAAAAGGTTTCATTGAAACTATCAGGTCATCCCATAAGTTCTGTCCGAATTTTGAATAAAGAAAACAAGTGACCAAATGTTACATTTAATTACAGATTCAATCAACAATGTATTTTCCCTGATTATCTATGACTTCTTTCCATCTAATTCCATTACTGTAAAATTCTTTTGGCTTTGATTCGAAGAACTCACAAATGTCAGTTTTAACCTCTTCCTGTGTTACAAAAGCTGTTTCTTCCAAATGATTCTGTAAGCTACAAAACAAATGGTAGTCTGAAGGAGCAAGGTCGGGAGAATAAGGTGGATGAGGAATTTTCTCCCAACCAAGTTCTTCGATCTTTTGTGACGTGATTCTTGCTGTGTGTGGTCGCACATTGTCCTGATGAAACATCACCTGTTTTCGATTCACTAGAGCAGGTCATTTTTTCCTCAAAGCTTGGTTCAAATGCTCTAATTGCTGTCAGTATATTTGAGCATTAATTGTTGCATTAGGCGGTAAGAATTCAAAGTGAATTATTCCTTGGCAATCCCACTAGATTGAAAGAAGAACCTTTTGCCCATAAAGTTCCCTTCTCGGATGTGGCTGGGGTTCTTCCCCTTTACCAAACCACTGTCTACGACGCTTAACATTTCAATAAAAGATCCATTTTTCGTCGCCAGTCACAAGTCTATCCAAAAAAAGTGAAACAAGTTGGCAAGAATGGAGAGAAGAGCAGATGTCAACTTGGGATTTGAGGTTGTTTTCAGACAATTCATGAGGCACCCATTTTCCAAGTTTAGGAACTTTTCCAAGTTGTTGAAGATGACGATGAACAGTTGTATGGTTTGAACCGAGAACCACTGCCAATTCCTCATCTGATAAAGCAAGATTTTCTTCAAGGCTGCTTCAAGAAGCTTTTCATCAAACTCAACTGGATGTCCAGTTTGATCTTCATCTTCAAGGGTGAAATCTCCACCTCTGAATTTTGCAAACCATCTTCTGCAAGTCCTTTCATTCACACATTCCTCTCCATAAACTGAGTGAATGTTTCTAGCCGCTTCGGCTGCCGAGTTTCCTTTCTTGAACTCATAAAGCATTATGTGCCTCAAATGATTCTTGGGTACTTCCATGTTAACAGGGTTTTAATCAAACAAAATTTAATTTTATTGTTCTCTGAAATAAAATTTGATCAGTTTAAATGCATCTAAACATAAAAATAATGTTCAGCTCCATTAGACATTATAAAATACTCTTTAAATTTCGTTCATTTTGACAAAAAGTTAAAATTCGGACAGAACTTATGGGATGACCTAATAGATTTGATTACATGTTTCACCTATCTAGGCTTCATCAGATCCAAAAAATGAAAGAAGTGTGTGTGTGTGTGCCTAAATTATGATTCATAGTACTTTTTCCATTAGCTGGCATTTCTCATGGTTAAAGAACAAAAGAAAATGAGTGACTTTTAAGAAGCCAT
Organism: Acanthosepion esculentum; assembly: GCA_964036315.1. Classification (NCBI taxonomy): domain Eukaryota; kingdom Metazoa; phylum Mollusca; class Cephalopoda; order Sepiida; family Sepiidae; genus Acanthosepion; species Acanthosepion esculentum. The sequence goes on along the minus strand of OZ038510.1, from coordinate 23,066,883 downwards.
TAATATTTATTCTGTATTGATTTTTTTAATTCTTAATATCGAAAGTTGTTAATCTACTTTTCCCAGCTTTTTCTGTATGGAGTTAAAGGTAAATCCTCATCTCATTTTCAGAATGGCTCAAAAAGAAATTCATTGAACCTTTTTGGAAACTAATCCAAGTTTTCTATTTGTCAAATTCCTTAAAAATATTTGCCAGGATTCTATATCCTATATTATTGACACAGAGAACACATGGATAGACCTAAAAAAAAACAAATCTTTTATCTTCAATCCATTCTGAAGGACTGGATGAAGATTTGCCTTAGAGTCATTTCAGAAATGTTTTGTCATTCACACACACATTATATATATATATATATAATCATTTATTTGAATATTACAACATAAATATGTTATAAAATCACTACAAAAATAGCCATTTTGTTTCAACACTTCTGGTGTCTTATCAAGTGATGATATAGAATATAGAATAAATGGTTTTAAAAGTTTCAAATTAATTAACGATCATTAGCTAGGAGTAAACGCTGTTACATAAGCTAGAATGACCAATCAAAATACAAGTACAGGGTAATTCGAAAAATTTGACAACTAAGCAAGGTTGTCATAGATATTAAAAGATTTATAAAATTTGAAATTAAAATTAAAAGTAAAAAATTACCTAAATCAAATCTATTAAGTTTTAAATTGTAGAATTACCGAGGAGAAAAAATATAAAAATAAAAATAAAAGATATATATGCTATTTAATTTATATTTTCATTGAAATTATGTTAAAAAGGATGTTCAGATCCCCAGACAGAAATGTATGAAAGAGAAAAAGCTGCAAACATTTTTAATTATTATGGATTTTTTCATACTTTATTCTGTATATTTTGCTACATGGGTTTCAGGTCTTGTGACCTCCCCCAGGCAAAGAATTGTTAGTTCAACATATTGACATATTTAAGAGAATAAATGTTTTCTTCCCATGTGAAACCTTTTAACAACTGTCTTGTTTATAGTAGTAATCATCCAGCATCTGAATCCAACTTGGACTAGCCAAAAAATGTTCTTCTGGTTGAGGAATAATAAAACAATTAAACTTGGTCAGAGAAAGAGAGGAGGATGTCTTTGTAGTTAAGTTTTTATATCCCCCGCCCTCTATCTTTTCATGGTGTTTTCCTTCCTCTATTCTTGTGTAGTGTGTCTGTGTTTTTGCCAGTATGTGTATATATACTCTTTCTCTATGCATATATATTATTATAAGGAAACCTATATAGCATATACATACATTATGTATGGTGTGTTTATGTGTGGTCCAACTAGTGTGTTTGTCTTTGCCAGTATATATATTTGCTACTACAGTGTAAATCCTACATGCTTAGGAATAGGGAATGGATTTCAGACAGCTTTTTGAGTGATGGTTCTTAAAAGGAAGATATTGTTGGCTGTCTGTAGGTTTCTGGTAGATCTGTGATAATATGGTTAATTCTGTTTCTGATGAGTAGATATCTAAGAATGGCAGTTCATTAAAGTTATGTTCTTGGATGAATCATCAGGTGTAAGTTTTAGGGCAAATTGTTTAATTAGTGCAGGTAACTATACATGACATTATCAGAAAATAAGGCTGATGACTATAGTAAATTTAAAGCTAGAATTTCTAAAATTCAATAAAACATTAGATTATAGAGAATATTTTCCTAAATTTTTAAGATTTCTGATTACTTGAAAATGAAATAAAAAAGGTGCTCATGTCGTTCCCTTCAATTATGTTTACAGATAAAGCAATTCGTTAAAGCATTAAAAACGAAAGGACACCATTTCCAGTTCCTCATTTTGGCATTTCCTGGTCTGTCAAAAAAAAAAAAAAAAACAAAAACAAAAAAAAAAACATTATCAAGGCCGGTGTGTTTGATGGTCCACACATTTAGCAGCTCATTAAAGATGATCATTTTATTGGGACAATGTCAGCACTTGTAAAGAATGCTTGGTCATCATTCAATGACGTTGCAAGAACTTTCTTGGAAATAAACGAGCACAGAATCACACTAGAAAGCCCTTAGATGCAACAAGTTGCATTTTCTGCACAGCCATCTTCCTAACTTCCTGGAAAAAAAACCTTGGTGAAGTCAGCAGTGAGCAAGGTGAACAATTCCACCATGATTTGAAGGTCATGGATGAACAGTATCAGGGAGGGTAGATGGGATGTAAATATGATAGCTGACTATTGTTGGAGCATAAAACGAGATTATCCACAAACTGTACACTCCAGGAAAAGCTATAGGCGTAAATTTTTACCTTAAGCAATTGCACACAATTTGACTTACAGTAATAATATCCTTTGTATGAACAAAATATATTTGTACAAATATTACAGCCAAGTAATGGTTTATTATTTTCCATCATATGTAAATTTTAAGCCATACAATAAAATGAGCCCAAATATACTAGATACAGTATTTTATATTTCTTTATACAAAGCGAGGGTATCCTGTAGCATACAAACCTGACCCGATACAGGGAAACTGAGGTCATTTTTGGATTCAGAAGCCAAGAGTTAGTCAAAATCAGGTGTCAAACCTAACAATGAAAATTGTGTTCCCTAGTGTAAAAGTAAGTCTAATTTTCTAAATCATTGTTTTGAGTGAAAATTTCAGTCAACAGTACGACTATTCAATCAGTGAATACGTAATATTTCCTGTATGGAAATGGCTAATTTCCCCATTTCCTTATGTATAACAAGTATTTGTTATGGAAACACTGAAAAGAGAAAAAAAAAGTGATCTTTAATGGTCAGTTATTAAAGAAAGCATTGACAGAATAAGTCTATAAAAAAGGGGGGTTATTTTGTTAATATTTCCATGTTTGGACTTATTTTGTAATTACAGTGCATCTCCCCAAAATTGATATAATTTTGTAGTCTAACATAGCCAATTCTTGATCAAATGATCTAAAAATTTTAACAAAATATGTAAAAACTAATTTGAATGTTTAATTTTTTTCATCTTTAGGGATCTTTTTTTTTTCTTTTTTGTGGAAACAGTATTCATTTTCATTGAGTATGCCTAAATTCCTATTTAAACTTAGTGTGTGCGATGAAAATAAATATATATATATATATATATATATATATATATATATATATATATATAGAGGGTGTCCCAAATATTGACATTTTGTCGTCTAATAATATTTCCAATTCTTGCTGAAATGATCTCAAATTTAAATAAAATCTCTAAAAAATAACTAAGTCAACTGTGCAGAGTGATCTCAATGAGAATCTACTGGGAAGATGGATCAGGCGTGTCAGTGATAATGACAATGTGCTGTTGAAATGGCCACCATGTTCGCCTGATTTGACACATTGTGATTTCTTTTCTATAGGGCTATGAAAGGATAGGCCTATATCCTCCTTTTCCTACAAGCCTTGAGGAACTTATGCAGAGAATCACTGAGGTGCTGGAGAATGTTACGCAAGACATGCTACAGTGTGTTTGGCAGGAGCTGGACTATCGACTCGATGTGCGTCGTGTCACAAGTGGTGCACATATGGAACATTCGTGAAGCTTTTTGAAATTGGTCATAAAATCTACATCCCTTTGAATATCTTGTTTGAATTTTGGTAAATACATGAAGCCTGCTTAATTTCATTTGCCTGGGACATGGACTTACCCAAATATTCACATTTTAAATGAAATCAATTTTTGGGGACACTCTTACTTGAGGCAACAGAGAACTGGTTCTTTAGAAGAATAACAAGAATACAACAGACTGAACATCAAAGGACGTTTAAGGAAAGTGGAAACCAAAAGAATGTTTATACATTAAAATCAGAGACAGTTGAAATTTCTAGGATATAATCAGGAAAGAAGGCTGGGAGAGACTGACACTCAAAGGACATATTGTTTCCGTCTGCCTCTCTTGCCTTCAGTAAGTAACCTACCTATCAAGTTTGTGTAAATGGATGGCAGAACAATGACTGAGAGAGATAGAAAAAAGACAAACTTACAAATGATAGGAAAATTGTGGAGAGCCATGATGGCCTATGAAGGGACATAACACAGATGTATGGGATATTGTTTTAGTAAAATATTGCCTAGAGTGTTCATTTTATTGCTGGTATTCCCATAGTATAATTTCAGATTCTTGATAAAGTCCAAAGAAGAATCAGCAATATTATTGGTCCTGACCTGGAATCTCAGCTTCTGTCACTTTTCCACCAATGTAATGTAGCACCTTTCTGCCTTTTCTATAAATACTTTCATGGCAATTGTTCATATGAACTCTTTACTAAAGTACCTAGACTTTAATCGCAGTACTAGATTGGTGGCAAAGTCTCATCAATTCACAGTTGAATTTACTAGATGGAACCGTAAGTTCTATGCTAACAGTTTCTTCTATCACACTTCTTGCTTATAGAACTCTCTTCCGACTTCTTGCTTGCCAGTCAACTTTGATCTTCAAAAATTTAAGTGCAATGTCAAACATTATCGGCCGTAGTCTTGATCACTCATCTATTCTTCTCACTCCCTAATGTTTCTCTTTCTTGTTCTGCCACACACAGTAACCCATTGTGTCTTAGCGCCTTTACTGCCTTGCATGGGGTGATATTATTAAAATAAAAATAAACATTTACACTAAGATAATAAAACACAATACTCTGCCAAAAAGTCCTTGTCCATATTTTGAATATGGCTTGATATTATAAGCTTGTAGTAAAAAAAAAAAAAAAAAAAAAAATGGTGGCTATTTGGAATACCAGGTGTATCCCGTCTTTTCAATCAGAATTGGTGAGACTAGGGCAAAACTTCACACACAAAGCACAGCCACTTGACTCATTGGCATCCGCAGCCCATTTGATGTTCTCTCGTTCATTTTATTGAGTAGCTGAGGCTCGGAAATTTGCATAAGCCACAAATTCGTTTCACAAAATCTCCAAGCTCCAAGGTAAAGTTCTTAAATTGCAGCTTTTGGATTTGATCACATTTTCTTCTATATGTATTTTGCATGTAAGACATGGACAAGCGATGTTTTGTTCCAGGAGTTCAGCCATTTTCCTTTCTACAAAACTCAAACATTAAGTGTATGTATATATATAAGTATATCCTGAAAATTCTACCAAAACCAGTTGGTTAATACCAGTTTTAGTAATTGTCTATATTTTTGGGATGAGGGGTTTTCACTATGGATTTCGTTAATCGGACTGACTTCCTCATCTTGGTTGCTTCCCTCACAACGTTTCGGCCGTCTGATCCTCCGGCCTTCTTCAGGTGCATCTCGAACTCGGGAACCGTCGGTCTGGAATTTCGAACCCAACCCTTTATTGTTACGGGGGTACCATGTTCTCGTTCCATTAAGGCCATCGCTGCTGCTACTACTGCTTGACGCCATCGTTGCTGCTGCTGTTGCTTCTATTATCGTTGTCACCGCTCTTGTTTGTCGCTACCACTGCCTTTGCTCAGGATTGAACTCAGAACATCGGGAGAACTTGCAATCACATGTTAAGAATTCTGCCCACTTCACAGAACTGATCAAAGAGGCACCCATCAGTTCACACCAGATGGTTAGCCTCGACGTAGTCAGTCTGTTCACCAAAGTACCAACAAGTGAGGCACTAACAGTAATTGGGGACAAACTAGCTGCGGACCCTTCCATACAAGAGCGCACATGTGTACCATTGCCAAACATAATGGAAATGCTGACCTTCTGCATGGAATCTTCCTACTTCAGAATGGGTACTGACATATATCGACAAGTGGAAGGTTTGGCTATGGGTTCGCCGTTGTCACCGGTAATGGCGAATATATACATGGAACACTTCGAAGACATGGCCTTAGGTTCAGCTCCCTTAAAGCCAACTATGTGGCTCAGATACGTTGATGACACCTTCGTGCTCTGGCCTCACCAGGAAGACGTCCAGGTGCTACTGGAGCATGTGAACACAATACGACCATCCATACAGTTCACAATGGAGAAGGAAAGAGATAACCAACTGGCCTTCCTGGATGTTCTCATAACACGCACAGAGTGTGGGTTCAAGACATCAGTGTATCGCAAACCCACTTTCACCGGACAATACCTAAACTTCAACTCCCATCACCCATACAGTGTCAAACATGGAATCGTACGCTGTTTACAACATCGAGCACAGACAATAAGTAGCGATTCCCACACGTACCACCAAGAAATGACCAGGCTAAAAAATACCCTTCGACGTAACAACTACCCCGATAGCATACTGTCCACCAAAGGGAACAATAGAGTAAGGGAAGAAAATGACTCGCAAAAACCTCCAACGGTCTGCTTACCATACATGCGAGGCGTCTCAGAAAAAATTCAAAAAGTATGTGCCCCTTACAACATCAGGATGGTATTCAAAAGTGAATCAACACTGAGAAGACACCTAGTCCGAGTAAAGCCACCCATAGAGAAGAACCAGACCAAGAACTGCATATATTCCATCCCATGCAGCTGCGGCAAGGTTTACAAGGGCGAAACATGCCGCCCCCTTAAAGTAAGGGTGGATGAACATCGAAAAGCAGTGACTAGAGGGGAGACGGAAAAGTCGGGTATAGCCTACCATGTATGGAAGGAAAAGGGTGACCATCGCCCTCTCTGGGATGAAGTTAAAATAATAAACAGTGAGCCCCACTGGAAAGTGAGAAAACTCAAAGAAACAGCTCACATGCTAGGACATAACAACCTCCTGAGCAGACCAAGTATAGAACTGAACACGATTTGGGCACCCCTAATCGTAAGAGAGAACCTAGAATAACAACTTAGGTTTAAATATACCAAAAAATTCATACACGATCGTCCCAGTGACACATGGCCGAGGCGACTAGGATGTTGAAACAGTGATTGCAAGTTCTCCCGATGTTCTGAGTTCAATCCCGAGCAAAGGCAGTGGTAGCGACAAACAAGAGCGGTGACAACGATAATAGAAGCAACAGCAGCAGCAACGATGGCGTCAAGCAGTAGTAGCAGCAGCGATGGCCTTAATGGAACGAGAACATGGTACCCCCGTAACAATAAAGGGTTGGGTTCGAAATTCCAGACCGACGGTTCCCGAGTTCGAGATGCACCTGAAGAAGGCCGGAGGATCAGACGGCCGAAACGTTGTGAGGGAAGCAACCAAGATGAGGAAGTCAGTCCGATTAACGAAATCCATAATACCAGTTTTATTCTGAAAAATTAACCTATCATAAAATTTGATATTGTGGAAATGTATGCAGCCATAATACAAAGTTGGGCTGATAAGTTCATAGGCTGACTATGAAGGAATGATGCTAGAGCTGTGAAATCTTGCATGCATTCATTTCAACTCTTCTTATTAATAACGGCATTGTTTATTTCCAGGTAAACCGACATCTGACTGTTCAAAGACTTCAAAAGTAAATAGTGACTTTTCTTGAAAATGGACAAAATTTGGTATTATGTTGTTATCAAGTACCTGCTGAAAAAAGGGTTTAGCTGACATGGTTATTATATCAGGGGGATGATGCCGATGCCACAACAGCTGAATTTAGGAGAGGTAGGAAGAGTCTTGAAGATGACCCAATGTTTGGTCATCACTGAAGAAAACATGGCTTGTATTCATCACATGTTGATGAATGACAGACAATCGACTATAAATCAATTACCTAATGTTATTAGCATATCCTGTGAGAGAGTTGAGAATATTCTGCACAATGAACTTGGCATGACAAAGGTTTCTACTTGGTGGGTGCCACGTCTTCTGATAACTGATCAAAAGTGCACCAGGCTGATCACATCACAGGAAAATCTTGACATTGTTTGAGGCAGATCCAGCAGTATCAGTGATGATGTCTTATCTGGTATTGATTACTTTTTTTGACCAATGGGATGAAAGATTCTTCACCAAGTACTGCAAAACCTAATGGAAGAAGTCTGCGGACCACAAGGGGGATTATTTTGAAAATAAACCTGATTTGGTTATGTGAGTATCTTGATCAGCCTATGAACTTTTCAGCTGACCCCCATATAGATGGTATTTTCTTCTTCTGTGTGCTGAGTCACTTCGGGACATTGGTGATCAATTTTCCACCATTTCCTATCTTTTGTAACACTTAACAAATTTTATCTTTTTATTATCACTCCTAAACCTTGTTTTGTCATCCGTTTATTGAAGTTCACTAGATAGGTTATGTTGTTTTCCTCTGTCCTTGCCTTCAATATGCCCTGTGAGTATCAAATTTTCCAAGCCCTCTTTCATTATTATGTGACCTAGAAATTTCAACTTTCCTGATGTTAAGTGTAGGTGTCCTTTTTGTTTGCATTGTCTCTAGAACTTTGTGGTTGCTTACATATTTGGTTCATAGAATTCCCAGTATCCTTCAGTAGATCTGTTTCTTCAAGTCTCTTCTTCATCTGTGAGGAGATTGTCCAGCATTTACTGCCATATAAAAGAAACTTTCCTAAAAATGATTACAGCACATTAACTATGATGGACTTGATATGATAAGGGGTCTGGAACTTTTGTATTATTCTGCTTCATAATAAAACAACATACACATCCCAACATACACAACAAGCAATCATAGAAGTGGTTGCAATTTCGTTTATTTTAATTTACTATGTACACTATTTATATTCAGACTATTATCCTCATCTTTGTTGTTGTTGTTATCACAACATTTTGGCCATTGTGACATCTGGCCTTCCTCAGGTGTATATCAATCCGAGTAAACTACAGGCAATTGTGATTTTAACTCTTTATTTAAATTACAGGTTGTTCTCTTTCCACTGTTCATGTCTAGGGATATCTCATCTAGTTCTTATTTTTTTATTTAGTACTGTTCAGTTATTGCTCACTCATTTCCACTGAGTAAGTACACACTGCTCGACCCACGGATTGAACTCACAATCACTATGTCACCAAATTCAGAAACCAACACCTTAATCCACTGGGCCAATGTCTTTTTACTTATAACAACAATAAAGCATATGTGACTTCAGTTTGGTTTCATAAAAGTTGGAGATCAGAGAAGAGTGTCTTTTTTTTTTTGTTGTTTTTTGTTTTTTTTACAAACCAGAACAATGAAGAATCCATAATTGTTATTAATTCCCCAATACACACAGGATATCAATATTCAACACAACTGGATTCTCAGTTTGTTTACAATTGTTTTGCAATCCGCATCAATTGACTGAACATTTGTGCTAACAGCTTCACACAACAAAAGATCTAAAGCTGCTTTTGTGAGAAACTAAATAGATTTTGTCAGTGCAGATATTTAACTTGATATAAAAATTTAATAAGCGTAGCTTAGATGAAATCCCAAGGCCAAAAGTATGAAGCATCCGATGAGAATGAAACTCACTACTCGGTTAGAATTGACCTAGTGAAACAAGCTTACTAAACATTAAACCAAAGTGAACTGCCTTAAAAACTTGATATATAAAATGTTGTAATAGGCAATGAAAAATCCAAAAATATCATTTCACTGAGTAATTAAATGTTAGTGTTTGAGTGAGAAATTGCCGATTGTTTTTTTTTTTATGAGTTACCAACTCTTTGTGGGTTATATAAAGCCCAAACATTTTGGATTGCAGAATATTTTTTTAACCAAATGACTACTGCATTAATAATTTTTTTGGGAGATACAAATCCTACTATTTAACCCATAGCTGAAGTGAGAAAAGAGATGAACTCATACCTTCTCCAAGGATCTTTGTGCATAAGTAAATGTAATGAACCTGACTGGAATTTGCTCTCCAATTTCTTACTCTAAGCCACTATTCATCACACCACCTGCACACCCTTATGAGAATGGGGGAGTGAGTGAGACAGAGGTTCTCATTAATAAATGCAAAATTTTAAAAAAATAAAAATGTGCATGCATATGTGAATATATTTTCATTTTTGAAGAAAACTGATAAAAAAAGTATAAATAAAAGAATATTACAGCAAAACTGCAATATGCCTTAACTAAAGAATTTCTTTTAGATTTTTTTTTGTTTTTTGATAGCAGTATTATGGCAATATTTAAAAAAAAAAAAATCCTTTAATACTGCCATTATAAAAGAAACATTACCATCTAATTAGATTATGGAAATATACAAATAAACTGTAACAGAAAAAAAAAAAAACAAACAAACAAAAGAATTATTGCCACATTCACCAGATATGGCTAATTATATATTGCAAAAAGAAAAGAAAAAAAAGAGCTTTTCTTCTTCCATAGAGATTACAAGACCCCAGGAGAAAATTCTGACCTTTTCCTTATCCAGTCAAATAAAGAGAAGCAAAAATGAGTGAAAAAACAATCAATTCTCATAGACACTAAGCATGTATGCTTGCAATACATTTATACAAGCACCTAGCAACTATTATCAAATTAGCAACAATAAGTTTTATGGCTAATATTAATTAGGTTCATTTTGGTATCAGACTGCTTGGAGTCGGCAGCTGCAGGAAATGGAATGGTCCCAAAAGTGGTTATTTTCATTTAGAGATGCTAATTCCCTGACAAATTGCAAAGAGCAAGGAAATTGATCTACTGCAAAGGACAGTACCAAAGAATTGGCAAAACAGCTCAAACATTACTAGAAAGAAAAAAAGAAAAGAAAAGAAAATGTTCTAGGCTGAAATCTGAACTGTGCAGTCAGCAATAGAAATAGTTGCCAATTTTTATTTATAATACAACATAAGAAAGGGAAGTTTAACAAAGAAATAAAATTTAAAAAAAATGTAGCTTCTCTGAGACTTTTCTATAAATACTTTCATCATAATTGTTTTGATGATCTTTCCTCTATGGTACCTAGACTTTATGAATTTAAGTGCAGTACTGGATTGGCAGCTAGGTCTCATCATTGAAATGGTTAGATGTAACCGTAAGTTCTATGCTAACACTTTCTTTTTGCTTTGAATATCGCTGTCAAATCTGGTCTGGTGCTCCTGCTATATATTTAGAGATTCTTAATAAAATCCAAATAAGAATCTGTAATATTATTGGCCCTAACCTGGCATCTTGGCTTCAGTCCTACTTCCCACCACCATAACATAGCTCCCCTGTGACTTTTCTATATATACTTTCAGTCACTTTCGCACTACTGTAATTTAGCTTTTCTGTGACTTGTCTATAAATATTTTCATGGTAATTGTTCTGATCAACTTTCCTCTGTGGTATTAGGCTTTATGAATTTAAGCATAGTATTAGATTGGCAGCAAGGTTTAATCATTTCACAGTTGAAATGGCGAGATGTAACTGTAAGTTCTATGTTAACAGTTTCTTCTTTTACACTTCTTGCTTGTGGAACTCTTAAAATTTAAATGCAATGTCAATCGTTATCTTCTGTCTTCTTAATTCCTGTTCTTTTATTGTCCTCTATCATTAAGAAATTTTTTTTGTTTTGTTTTTTCTTTCATATTCTCTAACACTCAGTAACCCCTTGTGTCTCAGTGTCTTTATTGCCTTGCTTGGAATAAAATGATTAATACGAAGAAAAAAATCTTGTCTCATATTGAGAATCAGAAAATGACATTGATAGAAAGTACATGTCAATGTAAATAAAACCTTCACAGATCAAAAGAATAAAAAATAAAAAAACAATATGGTTATCGTAAAATTTGGATCACTCATAAACCAAAAGGAGAGATAATATTGATTAATTTGTTTTTTTTTACAGCTTATCAAACTTTTGTAGGTTAATTTAAAAACAGAAAATATTTTTAGATTCTAAGATGTGTTTTTAGTTTGTTTTTTTTTTTTGGCGATAATGATTTACTGATACTAATTAACTCAGAGTTGTTGAGAAAAGGGGTGGCTTTGTCCCTTTCCCAAGGGTATTTGCACATAAGTGAATATAATGAAGCTGACTGGAATTGGAACTCTCCGATTTCCAATTCTGAGCTATTATCCACTGCAACACCCACAGCCCACACATCCAAGTTTACAGCACCACTCCCAAGCAGTCACCCATCTGGGTACCATCCAGGCTCAGCATTGCTTAACTTCATTGATTATATTAGAACTAGTGTTCCAAAGTAATATTGCCGATCCCTCTGCCTTAGCTATACATATCTTCATAGCAGTTCTGATGAGCTTTTATCCTTGGTACCCCAACAACACAAATTTAAGTGTAATACAAGATGGGTAACTCAAACTCATCATTTTACTGTTGAAAGAGTAAGATGTAACCATAAGTTTTATTCTAATGGTTACTTTTCTCGCACTTTTCACCTGTGGAACTCTTCTGGTTTCTTGCTTCCCTGCCACAAAAATTTAAATGCAATGCCAATCACCATCTGTCTTCTTGAATCCTGTTCTTTTACTCTCCTTTCTCACTAAAGTTCTTGGGTTCTCTTCCACTTTTGGAAACACCTTGCATCTTAGTGGCATTATCATCTTGCTTGGGTGAAATGATTTAAAAAAAAAAAAAAAATACTTTAAAAGTCATAACACAATAGAGATGAGATTCACCTTCATGAAATGCATATCAATCCCTAAAGAAAATTGAGATTTCTATTTGAATTGCCATATCACAATATGAATTATTATAAGGATAAGTACCTTTTTCTTTTACCTTTCTGTTTAATCATTTCACCCCAAGCAAAGCAGCAACGTCACTAGTATGCAGAGGGTTAAAGTGAAAGAGAAGATTGACTAGAGGGAGAATTGGGGAAAAGGACAAAATATGAACAGGGTTAAAGACGACGGAAGATGGAGAGAGACATTGCATTTAAATTTTTTGAAGATTGTAGTTATTAAAGAAGCAAGGAAACAGAAGAGAGTTGAATCGAAATTTCAAAGGTGTGTTAAGAAAAGGAAATGTTTTGATCACTTGTTACATCAATTTTAAGAGCAACCCTTGTTCAGTTTGCTTAAGGAACTCAAACTCCCATGACTCATACTCTACACTGTATAAAAATATCTTTAGACACTCCTGCGACATACTTCACAGGAGACATTTTTCTTGGATAGATATTTACACGACAAAAATAAAGTAAAAAATTTGAAGAAAAAAAAAAAAAAAAAAAAAAAGGTACAAATATGAACCAGTGAATACACAAAACTAGCACAGGCAATATTTTATTACATATCTTCTACATGCCGTTTCCCTTCGGGACAGGAACAATCATGGCTCTCCATAACTTCCTGTCCTTTGTAGCTCTTAGAAATTTTTGTCTTTTTGACACCCCTCCTAGTCCCTCTTCTGCCAAACATTTAAACAAACTTGCTGGGTAGGTTATTCTTTCTCGTTTTCAACGTGTCCTGTGAGTATCAAATTTTCCAAGCTGTCATTATGTGCCCAAGAACTTTCAACAATCTTTTTCCAATTTGAAGTATAAGTGTCCTTTTTGTTTCCATTTTCCTTAAAAGTTTATCGTTGATCATACATTAAGTCCTTCTGTAGAACTACATTTCTGTTGCTACAGGTCTCTTCTTCGAAAATAAAATTTTCTGAAGATTATTATTCACTTTTTTGTAATGTGATTGTAATTCTGTCTTTCCGCTAATGGTTCAGCATTGAAATTGTCATCTGCTCAATTCAAATCTCACATCTTTGAATAAAAGATTCAGTTTTAGGAACAAAGACATATTCCAAAGGACCAAGAAACAGGATCATTTTATTAGAAACAAGTGTTGAACTGCTATGTGATATCAATCCTCTTGTATGACAATAAATGTTGAACAATCTCACTACACATGAAGAGAAAACTGGAGGCAACAGAAATGAATACTGAGAATTCCATGGCTTGAGCAAGTAAGCAATGAGGAAGTCTAATTTATTTATAAGTCTATGATTTGTCCTTGCTTTGAAGATAGCTGCCACATCTGGTCTGGTGTTCCTGCTATAAATTTAGAGATTCTTGATAAAATCCAAAAGAAGAATCTGCAATGTTATTGGTCCTGACCCAGCAGCTCAACTTCAGTCACTTTCCCACCACTGTAATGTGGTTTTCCAGTGACATGTCTATAAATACTTTCATGGTAATTGTTCTGATGACCTTTCCTCTTTGGTACCTAGACTATAAATTTAAGTGCAGTACTAGATTGGCAGCTAGGTCTCATCATTTTACAGTTGAAATGGCTAGATATAATCATAAGTTCTATGCTAACAGTTTCTTAATCTGACAAGTATGTTCATGATAATTATTCTGATGAGCTTTCCTCTTTGGTACCTAGACTTTATGAATTTAAGATCAATACTAGATTGGCAGATAGGTCTCATGATTTTACAGTTGAGATGAATAGAGGTAACTGTAGGTTCTATGTTAACAGTTTCTTCTCTTGTGCTTTTCACTTGTGGAACTCTTCTGGTTTCTTGTTTTCCAATCAACTTTGCAATGTCAGTCGTTACCTTTTGTCTTCTTAATTCCTTACATCTTAGGGGCTTTGTTGCACATAAAGGAAGGCATATTGAGAAGACGAGAGATAAAGGAAGGCAGTGGGTCAATTTCCTGACAAGCTCGTGTAAATGAATGGTGGAACAGGGAGCAGAAAATCTTGGCAAAGGGAGAAACACTGCTAGGGCCCATGAAGGGGAGGAAGCTGTGGAAAGCTATGTTCTCCCACATCATGAAGAGACACTGCACATAGAAGAAAAACAGTATCTGGGCCCATGACTATGAACCAGCAAATTGTGAATTATGAGACTGTATTTTCATCTGATATTTCTGGCACTGTGACAGAAAACAAAAACAATGTTTGGTGGTATTTTAAGGTACTGTTAGAATATCCATGATTAAATGGTAACAATATGGTACCCCACCCACCCCACAAAGGTAATGGTTTTGTCAGTAGCACAACTGTTTTCGAAACAGCATGTATATGAAATGTGATTTCAACAGGTTTATACATTATTTCCATTCTGACTCATCACCGCAGAAATTCTGACAGGTTTATACATGTATTAATACACATAGATAAATACCAGTGTTTCATACTGAGTGGGGGTGCTGGCTTGAAACCTGAACATGAACTTAAAGATTCCAAATTAAGGTCAATTTGTACTTCTATTCTTCAAGGAAGTTTCAAAATATAACTTTATACTATCAATAAAATCTCCCAACTGTTACAATTGCAAATTTTCATATTTTGAACTACATTGGCATTGTAGTTCAAAATAGAACAAGTGCCTGTAACAATCGACAAATAACACACACACTTGGCATTTTTTTATATTAACTGAAGAAAGAACTTGAATGATTGATAAAAATACCAGAACAGTTCAAAGATTTCCGTTTGGTGGGGCTAAGGGAATGTAAAAATTGTCCATAGTGTCTATAGTTTCAAGTGCATTCGGACACTTCTTTAGCCTTTCCATGTTCCTTTTGTGCGTTTCAGAATAAATGCTACTAGCACTATTTTCATCTACCGGCCTGAATATTTGAGAAATCTTATTAAAGAAAAAAAATATCATTACAAAAGTTTATGCCTGATTTTCCTTGTAAATACAAAGTGACTGCAACTTCAGACTGGTGCTTGTTCTCGTGAGGATTTCTGGTGTTTTTGAGATTGAAACCTTGCACTGCTCAGTTGCAAGTCAGACTTTGCTGAATGTTGATGTTTTGCCCGCAAATGAATGCCTTAAAGAAAGAGGATGAAAAATTGCACTTTTGCCATATTATGCTCTATGAATTTCAGAAAGGAGTAAGCGTTGGAAATGGGACAAAAAAACATTCAGAATGTCGATTTGGATTGTGCTCCAGCTCTTCAGAAGGCTAAAAAGTGGTTTTGCAGATTCCGCCAGTGTAATTTTAACATAAACAATCAACAAAATTCCGAGTGACGTTTTGTTGATGAAAAGACTGCCTGCCTTCATGGAGAATAAAATAAAGATTTCAAGAGAATGCTAAGAGTTTAAAAAAATAAATAAGTATCTCAACTGCCTTTCTCAATTTGAAGAGACTTGGATTTGTTTCCAAACTTGACACGTGGGTACCAGAGTCACTGATGGAACAGAACAAGTTTGATTGTGTTTCTGCAGTGATTTCATCTTGTAACACCACGAAAAGGAGCCATTCTTGTACACAATTGTCACAGGTGATGAAAAATGGATTGCTTATGCTAACGTCTGACAACGGTGCTGAAAACAAGTTTGTGAATATATAGAATTCTTGGCTAAAGTGGACTTGCATAGGAATAATTCGCTTTGGGTTTCTTCCAGCTGACAAAACAATAACTGCAAAGAAGTATTGTGACCAATTCACTCAATGGGGATATTCAGGAAAAATAGATGATTTTGGCAAATCAAAAAGCGTAATTTTCCAGCGAGACAACACAAGAGTTGTTGTAAAGCAGACGTTGCCGAACACCCCCCTCCAGCTCCCCCACCATATCTTTCTGACTTGGCTGCTTTGAATTTGCATTTCTTGTCTTTACAGAACAATTTAAATAACAAAAAATTTAACAATCAGTTGAAACCTACCTGACAACCTACTTCTAACAAAAAACACAAAGTTTCTACGAAAATGGCAACAACAAAGCTTGTCGAACGATGGGAGACATTTGTTAAAAAACAATGGAGACAATGTACTTGACTAATAAATTTTTTTTTTCTGAGTATGTAAAATTTTGGTTTTAATTTTCAGACCAAGTTCTAGTCTAGCAAACTTCACATAAAAAGGTCACTAAGGGAAGGAGGAGACCAACAAGTCCTACCCAATTCTTTTGTTTAGGAATTAATCCTTAAGTCTATTTATGGTCATGACTTTCATATTGCTTATATATATATATATATATATATATATATATATTTCATTTTTTTTTTTTTTATCTTCTCTCTCGAATATATTCCTGTGCTTCTAAGTTTTAGTATTTCAAATAAAATTTATTAAATCTAAGTGGTGGGATTGCATTTAGCCATTTTGGCCATGACATGGTTCTAAATAGCACAGTAGGAATTTGTTGTTTTCATGTCTGCATTTGCATATAAGCTCGAATTTTTTGCGGGGGTGGGGGTCATTTCTGGAAAGGTAATTATCACTATCATCTCAGCAAAGGCAGCATTGTTTTGGGGTATGGTTGTAATATAGTGCAATTTTTCTTATTTTCCATGTTTTTAGTGTGATTTTTTTTTTAATCAATTCACCCTCCTCCCAGCACACACAAGAAAAAGCGATAATGCCAGTAAAATGCAAGGGAATGGAAAAGAATGAAAAGACTTTACAAGGAGCCAGAAGCATAATCCTAAATAGAGAACAAGGGATAAACCTCTACTCCTGTTCAAAAGGCCGGAGAGGATTGTCAACCAGACAATTGGCAAACCTATCTACTTCTATTGGCTTGGGTTTTTGAGTTCATTATATATTTCAGAGAAAGTTAAGATGGCATTGAATCTTAAATACTTGTTGCTTCTCTTTTCTTTTTTTCTTTTCTTATTTCTTCACTGAATATTTACTACAGTCAGATAAGCAAATACTTTGTTCAAACATTCGTCTGCTCTGCATTGCACTTTCTAGTTTAGGCTTAATAAAAGCAGTGCAGAAGCACGAATGCAAAAAAAAAAAAAAAAAGGTAATGTGAAATTGTAATGTGAAAACAAGAGATGCATCTTCACAAGCTATTAACGACATCACAAACACGAATGAAATGTATATGATAGACATGCAGAAGAATAAAGAATATGTATTAATTTTGAAGCCAGCATAAAAAGGTTCTGTCCTCATGACCCCCCCCCCCCTCCGTTTCTAACAAGCTTCACTGAGAGAACAGGTACATGTGCACGAGAGTACTTAGTTGACCTTATGTAGAAAATAAGGGCTTACAGCCATATCATATTGAAACACTGGATCTCGTATGATCATTGAAGTTAAGCAACACTGAGCCTGGTCAGTATGGAGATGAGCGACCACTTTGGAGTACCAGGTGTTGTAAGCTTGGATGTGCAGGTGGTGTAACAGATAATGGCTTGGAATTTTTTATTTTAGATTGTAAGTGAATATAAAAAACCCAACTCAAATAGGAACTCGTCTCTCTGACTACCAATTCCAAGCTATTAACCATTACACCACCTGTACATCCAAACTGACAGCATCTGGTATTCCCAAGCAGTCACCCATCTAACCATGCTTGATGTTGCTTAACTTCAACAAGAGTTACACCCATTAGCAGATTTCCTAATCTCCATTTGTTAGAAAGTTTGTCTCTTTCTTTTTCATCTTCTTCAAACATAAATAACTGAACTACCACATAATCGCACAATTTCAATCCACACTGAATCCAACTAAATCAACATTCACCTGTATGTATTCATAATAAATTTCATTCTGTTATGTGGAGTACCTCTATGTTTTCATCATTTCAATTTTTATATTATTAATCATATTAATCACACAGGTGACACCAGGTTAAGACCATGTCTGTCATTAGGGTTAGTTCACATTCTATAACAAATTGATGATGAGGTCATAATTACAAAGCCTGAAAATTATGGAGAGAGAGAGCAAAAGGAAAATAAAAGAAAGGAAGCAATAGCAAGTAATTGCGTATTTCTTATTTATATAGGAAGCAAATCTAAGTTTGTATAACATGGAGATAAAAACCTGAATAATCAACAAAGACTAGAAGGGATAAGTGAATGATAATTTAGACAGATTCTAACCAAGCATTGCTGAAAGTTGGCGTTATTCTACAATAAAGTAGTGGGGATTAAGAAAGGCAATTATAGTAGCATTGATGTGATGATGGGCAGTTTTGATGGAGTATTTATGCTGAATGGTTGGACAGTATCTGCCATCTAAATGAATGGAAATAGTAATAGATGCAGGATTACATGGAGATGATAACGTAATTGATCTGAGGGGCAGCAACCAGAAAGAATTTTTTTAAAGAACTACATTTTGACATTGAACAAGATGTTGCAGAAGAAGAAAGAAAGAAAAAAGAGAGAGGGAAAAGAGAGAGAGGGAAAAGAGAGAGAGAGAGGGAAAAGAGAGAGAGGGAAAAGAGAGAGAGAGGGAAAAGAGAGAGAGGGAAAAGAGAGAGAGAGGGAAAAGAGAGAGAGAGGAAAGAGAGAAGAGAGAGGAAAGAGAGAAGAGAGAGGAAAGAGAGAAGAGAGAAGAAAGAGAGAAGAGAGAGGAAAGAGAGAAGAGAGAGGAAAGAGAGAAGAGAGAGGAAAGAGAGAAGAGAGAGGAAAGAGGGAAGAGAGAGGAAAGAGGGAAGAGAGAGGAAAGAGGGAAGAGAGAGGAAAGAGAGAAGAGAGAGGAAAGAGAGAAGAGAGAGGAAAGAGAGAAGAGAGAGGAAAGAGAGAAGAGAGAGGAAAGAGAGAAGAGAGGAAAGAGAGAAGAGAGGAAAGAGAGAAGAGAGGAAAGAGAGAAGAGAGGAAAGAGAGAAGAGAGGAAAGAGAGAAGAGAGGAAAGAGAGAAGAGAGGAAAGAGAGAAGAGAGGAAAGAGAGAAGAGAGGAAAGAGAGAAGAGAGGAAAGAGAGAAGAGAGGAAAGAGAGAAGAGAGGAAAGAGAGAAGAGAGGAAAGAGAGAAGAGAGGAAAGAGAGAAGAGAGGAAAGAGAGAAGAGAGGAAAGAGAGAAGAGAGGAAAGAGAGAAGAGAGGAAAGAGAGAAGAGAGGAAAGAGAGAAGAGAGGAAAGAGAGAAGAGAGGAAAGAGAGAAGAGAGGAAAGAGAGAAGAGAGGAAAGAGAGAAGAGAGGAAAGAGAGAAGAGAGGAAAGAGAGAAGAGAGGAAAGAGAGAAGAGAGGAAAGAGAGAAGAGAGGAAAGAGAGAAGAGAGGAAAGAGAGAAGAGAGGAAAGAGAGAAGAGAGGAAAGAGAGAAGAGAGGAAAGAGAGAAGAGAGGAAAGAGAGAAGAGAGGAAAGAGAGAAGAGAGGAAAGAGAGAAGAGAGGAAAGAGAGAAGAGAGGAAAGAGAGAAGAGAGGAAAGAGAGAAGAGAGGAAAGAGAGAAGAGAGGAAAGAGAGAAGAGAGGAAAGAGAGAAGAGAGGAAAGAGAGAAGAGAGGAAAGAGAGAAGAGAGGAAAGAGAGAAGAGAGGAAAGAGAGAAGAGAGGAAAGAGAGAAGAGAGGAAAGAGAGAAGATAGGAAAGAAACAATGATAGGAAAAAAGAAAAAAATGAGGCTAAAAAACATTTTTCTTCCTTACCCAGAGAAAGAAAAATAGAAAATATCACCTGAATCATTCCTGATTAAATACTTTCCTATTTCCTTTCTCCAGGTAAGACGAAATTATTTGTCTTCTTTTTTCTTCTTCAACTACAGTTAAGATAAATTTAAAAGGATATTGCATTTCTCAAAGTCACGTGATCTCACTAACGCAGTACACTAACAAGACAGGATAAAAAGTAAGACCCCATGTTGTTTATTTAATCCTTTAGCATTCAACATGCTCAAACCTGCTCTATAAATATCAGCTCTCAAAGTCCCACTGTTTGCACGACTTCCTGCATTATTGGCATAATTATGGCAGAGTATACATAGGGTGGCTTACAGCAGGTTGAACATTGAGAGCCCATATTTACGGGCTGGGTTTGAGCAGTTTGAATGCTAAAGATTTAAACATCTACTGACCATTTCTAAACAGATCCTGAAATCTAGGCTTGATAGGCTGTCCCCAAATTTCACTAACAGATGTTTTTGCCGATATCAAGGTTTTTATTGCTTTGCTGTTATTATTATTGTTTTTAAATATGCAACATTGTAAGAGCATTAATTTTGTTAGGAAAGGAGATATATTATAATCGTGCATGCACATTATTCATGAAAGATCCAGTGATTAATACATTTTCAATTTAAATTACTTTCCAACAAGGCATACCTATACGACTCTTTTTTTTTTTAATCATGTCACCCCAACCAAGGTGATAATGCCACTAGGATACAAGGGGTTACTGGGAGTGACAGGAAGAGAGGAGAAAGAACAATAAAAGAATAGATTTACAGAAGATGGCAATTGGCATTGCATTCAAAATCTTTGGACATCGTAGGTGGCAGAGACACAAGAAATATCTGGGATTGGAAGTGTTCCCATAGAGTGGCAAAAGTTGTAGGAAAAATGATGATACCATTTCTTGGAATAATCAACACTGCACATTAAAAATTCTGTTGACTTTGTTAAAACACTAAAAGATAATACTAATATCTATCAAAAAAAAAAAAAAATAAATAAATAAAAAAAATTAGTACAATCGAAAACTAATCTCTCCCTACATGAAAAATAAAATTCTAAAGATTTGCCAACTTATTACAAACTTATGTCATTTCACATTTAACAATATTTTTACAGACAAAATTTCATATTACCAATGCTATTGTCTCTTGGTGGTATTTTAGCTTGTCTGTTCTTAGAATTTATAGAAATGTGATACTATGAACACCCACATAGAAAAGGAATACATGATTTTATCTTGATATCAAATGTTTCTGTTTGATGGACGAATAGATGAATCCTCTTGAAATCCAGTCTTCTAAGCAGCATCCACTTTAACTGAAGGGGAACAGGAAGTAAAAGGGTAGATGAGAGATTTTTGGAGATCAAGTAGCAACAACACCGGAAATGAGCCACATCCAGGTGCTGGTCTATATTAACTGTTTGGGGAGAATGTTTGTCTGCCCTTGGTGGAAGACAGACATGTCGGGTGTAACAGTCCAGAAGCAACCACATTGAGATGAGAAGATGGGCATGAAGTTGGTAGGGGGAAGAGCTGACATAGCATATATTGTCCCAAGTATCACCTACCTCCCTACCTGTAGGAGCAGGTAAAGCCCTGATGCCTACATATAATATGAAAAAACAGGGTTCACACTCAATGTGGCATTTTTCATTGTGTTACCTTGTGAGTATGCAGTACGTTCTTCACAAGCTCTTGGTGAACACCAATGAGATCAAAAATCAGAATGCAATGTGGGGGTCATTACTGGGCCTATCACTGGAAAACTTGGGTGATGCTTGTGTTGCATGTTTATAGAGACTGGTCACTTCCCAAATATTTTACCTGAACAATCCATATATTTCACATTTATTGAGGATGCTTCATAAATATATCCCCCCACAAACAATATTACCTGATCATGTAAACAAACTAACATTGAAAGTACAATTGAATTTATGAAACAGAAACCAAAATATGCTAGATTTCTTCATGTTAAACCATATGGATAGTTATCTGAAAGTAAAGGTCTATATATAAAAAAACAAAAAAACATTAAATCAAAAAAATGATCAGGCTTCCATTCATACCATCAAAATAAATCTAGAACAATTATTGCTTCCCATTTAAGCACACTTATAACTTATAGCCTTCAATATCTGCAGGAAAAGAAATGTATTGAAAAACAACTTAAATTCCTCCAGTATAGCGATTTTCCAAGCATAGCTTAGATGTGGCACAAGGCTGAAAGTAGGAGGCACCCAGTGAGGAGCAAACTCACTACTAAGTTGTAATTGTTCTAGCGAGACAAGTTTGCTAACCATTACACCACCTCGAGGTGCCCAAATTCCTCCAGTATATTATGATTCTGGTTGTCCCTATCTTAGTTGCTTTATTAGCATGTACATTACGCCTGTAAATAATGGGTTATTCCATTTCAACTCAGTGGAAAGATGGAAAAGACATCAGTGATGTTATTTGGTTTCAGTGAGAAAATTAAAAAGTTATGACTTGCCAATACATCGTAAATAATGGACTATTTTGTTTTGATTGCTTAGAAAGAAGGAAAAGACACCAGAGATGCTACTTAGTTTCAATGAGAAAATGAAAGAAAAACAAAGATAAAGAAAAAAAAAAGTAAATCACACATGTTTAACATCTATTTCAGTGAAATCGAAAAAGTTGTCAATTTCAAATTTTTGTCATTTGTACCCCCTTACTTCTTTAAATAACAACCAGCATTCATATTTATGATTGTTATTGTAACATTTTGTTAAAGTTGTAGAGGAATTTCTACAGATATTTTATTATCATAGAACTCATTATTCAATCATTAAATTAAGAAATAAAATTCATCAGGAAATTAAAATAGGAAAACAATGAAATTTTCATGGGTATTTATAGTTTCTAATCATCTCGTGTAATGCTAGACATACGACTTACCAAATTCACAAACCTTGAAAAGAAAATAATACAAATAATCTTTATAAAACTAGGTACATAATACTTTCTACTAACTTGATAACAATGACAGTTGTAAAGAAGTCATCTAAACTTAATATAAAATTTCTTACAACTACATCAAAAAACAACAGAAGATTTAATTAACACAAAACAATGTTAAATTTTTATGCAAGAATTTACAAAATAGACTGGTAAAAAGGGACAAGAAATACACAGGTGAAACATCTAGAAATTTAAATAAAAGATTATATGAACACATAAGAGAACTTTTACAAAACAACACACTCAATATATTAGTCATTCATTGTAATGTTTCATCATAATTTTGATTTCAAGAATATAGTTTTAATTAAAAAGGAAACTAATTCATTAAAGCAAACATTTATAGAAAGTTGTTGTGATAAGAGCCAGTTACCCTCTTTAGTATTATAAGTAGTAGTCCTGGGTAATTGTCTAGCTGAGAATTGAATACTAGTATCATGAGTGACTGTTAAGTGTGGTGTCTTGCCAGATCCCACATCACAACAAAAATGCATAAATTTCTGAGTCTTCCAGAACAAATTTATGCCCAGTTTCATACAACATATCTTCTTTCCTTGCAAAACTACTGATTTTATCTGAGTCTGAAGTGTCTGTTTTTATGGCCAGCAGTAAAATCTAAAAAAGTAAGATTTAAGAAAGGAAATAAAATACACAAATTAAAAAAAATTTTTTTTTTTTTTTAAAATCATTTCACCCCAAGCAAGACAATAAAGCCACTATGACGTAAGAGTTACGGGGTGTGAGGGAATATGAGAAAAAAGAAAACATTAAGGAGAGAGAACAGTAAAAGGGTAAGAATTAAAACAATATTAATTATGAATGAATTCAACAAATGAACAAATGCCACTTGGTAAGCAGTTAGAAAGTTCTGCTTGTAAGCTTCTATAAACACTCATAGTTAGATGTAAGTGTAATTCTGACACCACCAACTGGTGGGGATACAGGCTGGTCATCAGGACTGCATCATGATACAGAGATAAGCAAAGGAATGGTAGGAGAATCAAAAGATATCTCAGTGTCACCTACCTACCTGAACTCCAGTTCATGCAAGTGAATTGCTAAATAAACAACCAAGTACATGGGAAACAGGATTTGTATTTCTCAATCTTTGCCATAATTTTAATTTCACCCTTCATTTTCTAGTCAACATAGAATGGGCCTTTCACAGTTTTATGAGCACACCAATGTAAACGAACATCAAGGCACACAACATAGAACAAAGTTATGAATGAAAGACTGAAAATGAGGTCTGCAAGTTATGAAAAAATATAACCAACATTTGTTATATTTCTTTATCCAAATACATTAGCGTTTTTTTTTTGTTTCGTTTTTTGGGACACACACACATTATCAGCTAAAAAGGTTGTGGCCACCCTCTGGATTTAATAGATTCATAGCTTCTTTGGTTTAATTAATTCCTACTAAGCTAGGAAAGTGAAACTATTTAACAACTCATTATAATTTCAGTGCAGATGAATTGCCTTTTCCAACCACTCTTATATTAAATCATGACTACTATTCTTTGCCATGTCTTATCATCTGTAAACCCCAAATCTTGCGCCCCTTCCTCTGCCATAACTTCACACTAATCTTTTTCAATTGCACTATTAGACATCAGTCAACCAATCATTCCCCTCCCCCTCTGTTATCTGATCTTGTTATGCGTTCTATCCACTTTAATTTTTGTTGAGTAATATCTTGTTTTGAGCCGTTCTCGTCCCCATGTCGGCATTGTCTACCTAAGTATTAGCATTTTACCATTAAACTTTGTACATTTTTCATGTTGTTTTCAAATACAGTTAAGTTTCCAGGTTTTCCATCTGTATGTCATGACTGACATATTTTTGTTTGGTAGTTTTGCTCGTTTTTTTTAAACCAATATAAATAAAATTATGTAAACCCTTGACTGATTCAAACTTCTGACCTGAAGTAACATAATACACCAACCCATTGGAGTGCGGTTGAAATGATTGGCTAAAATTAGTCTTAACTAATAACTTAGGCTTTCTTAGTTTGTCTTTTTAACAACTATTTCTACAATTCATTTACATTTAATTCCATTTTCAATAGTGTCACATTAAACTAATTTAGAATGACAAAACTAAATTTGACATTTTCTGGTGGGGGGGATTTTATAACATTTTAACAAGACTGCCACATTAATGATTTTCATATAAACTTTCAAACTCTCTTTTCGGCTTACGGCCATATCACGCTGAAACACCAGTTCACCCCTGATCACCAGTTAAGCAAGGTCAAGCCTGGTCAGTACCTAGATGGATAACAGCTTGAGAACACCAGGTGCTGTAAGCTTGGATGTGTGGGTGGTGGAATGGATAATGACTGAATTGGAACTTGGAGAGCCAAGTTCCAATTCTAGTTAGGTTTGAACAAATATGTTTGGGAAAGGTATTAAACACCCTTTTCTTCCTCCTGCTATGGATTAATTAGTAAAAATTGTATCAGAAAATTATTATCTCCAAAAATATTTTCTGGCTTTAAATAACCAGCAAAAGGTTGATAAAAAACGAAAAAATCAATCAATCCAAATCCTGTTCAAACACAAAATTTAACACACTCACAAAGCTTTTAAATTTACAATTTGAAAATTTTTTACTATATTCTTCAAAACTGTTAGTGTTTATTTAAAATTTCAAATATATCATGGACATTTTACCAGCTAATAAGTATATAAGATTGACTTATGTGGACAGAGAAGTCAACGCTGCAAGGTGACAGTCAGTTTTAGGCTTCAATATGATTAAGAGATTTTATTTGAAGATTGTATTGAAGCACATTGTTGATTCCTATGCCCACACTGTATATATCTAGAGCTGAGTTCCAATTCCAGTCAGGTTCACTTACATGCAAATACCTTTGGTAAAAGTATTAATCTACCAATTCTCCCCCCCCAGCTTGGGTTAATTAGTAGAATTTGTATCAGTAAATCATTATCTTCAAAAAATTCTTACAATATAAAAATATAACTAGCTACAATAAATAAATATAAATATAACTGATATAGATGTATTTTCTTTTGTTTTTAATTATTTCACCCCAAGCAAGGCAATAAAGCCACTAAGAAACATGGAGTTACTGAGTGTTATAGAAATATGAGAAAAATATACTATTGAGGGCAATAAAAGAACAAGAACTAAGACAGAAGTCAGAAGAGTATTCCACAAACAAAAAGTGCCAGAAACTTAACATAAAACATTTACATCGAGCCAATTCAACTGTAAAATGACGAGATATAGTTGCCAATCTAGTACTGCACTTAAATTCATAAAGTCTAGGGACCAACGAGTAAAGTTCATCAGGACAATTACCATGAAAGTATTTATAGAAAAGATAGAGGGAAGCCACATTACAGCAGGGGGGAAAGTGACCAAAATTGAGATGCCAGGTCAGCATCAATGACATTGCAGATTCTTCTTTGGATATTATCAAACAGATCAAATACATAGCAGGAGCACCAGACCAGATATGCCAATAATACTCTAAGCATGGACGAATGGCGGACATAAATATGTAAGATAGATTCTGGAGAGAAAAATTGTCTCATGAGACACAGTGAACCAACTTTCCTAGCTACAAGACTTAGCAATTAATTCATGTCAAAAGAAAATGTTAGTCCAAGAAGGCACAATGAGTCACTCTCCTGGAAATCAGCATTAGCCATGCTAATGGAAATTAAAAAGGGGTCTCTCAGACAATTAAAGCAGAGCTGTTTCATTTTGTCATGGTGTTAAAATTAATAAGACATTCCTTGCCCCATTTAACAATAGATTGTAGGTCATTTTTGAGATCAGCTACCAATTTGAACTTAATCAAACCAATCAGACTATATATCTATAACTATCTTTCATATAGAAGATCTCATTATGCAATTTTGGTTTTCCTATCATTTATCATGGGATATACTGCAGATCTAAACTGCACTTAGTAAATTACTAACATTAGGGATAAAAGATTTAAAAAAAAAAAAAAAAAAAGAAAAGAAGACATTGCAGAGTCTTCAATTCTTATAGGTCTTTGCTGATTCTCTCACAGAAAAAAATGTTTTTAACCAATATTATGGATCCAACTTCATTTGTCATGGGCAAATGGTCCAAAATCAGAGATCTACACCACCGTGCCATGTCATGTCCTAGCCTTGTACTAAGCCTGAGGAGCACCTATTGTTTTCTGTTGCCCCTCAAAATAAGAGGGGGGTCAGTTCTGTTCTTAGAGAAGACATTCAAGGTGGATTTGTTTTTTTGAAGTTACCTACTTTGTTTTTTTCTTTTAACTTTTGTCTCAAGAGGCAGAAAACTTGAGTCGAGTTTTCCGAAAGGGCTGTTTGGTGTTTTAATTTTTTTTAATTTTAAAAATTAATACACCAAACAGACCTTTTCAAAAAAAAAAATTGGGGGAATTGAAAGAAAAGGGGTCCGAATCCTCAAATAAATTGGAAAATTCTAGGTTTCGCGAACACCCCCAATAGTTTTAGGGATAGGTACAAGCTATGTTTAGAAGAAAAAAAATCAGGATAATAAAATATAAAGATCAATGCAAACTATTAAATCAACGGCGGGAACTAATTATGACATGTAGACATAGGAAAAATTCCAAATTACATAATACATGTGCATATATGTGGAGGTGTATGTGTACGTATAGTTGCATATATGCATGGACATGAAAATGTACATATATGCATGTATGAAGATATGTACATGTATAAGTGCGTTGGACAGTATGATTTATTCCATTGGGTGCTTGGGTATTACTGACGATCTATAAATCTATAACTAATTTACATTAATTGTAACGGGTTTAAATTTAAATCCCCCCATCTTTTAATAATATTGGACATCTGTAGTACAGAAACTATTCACTGCAAATCTCAGAAAAACACATTCAGGGCCTGTGTAAGAAACACCCCATAGTAAGAACTGATATTAAACTACAAACAACAACGGTTCTAGCCATAAATAAACTTCAACCCCAGACCACTTCACCTGGTATAAGATATCTTACGCCCCCCACCAATCACTAACACAAACCCATTCTCATTAAGAAGGTGTCTACCAGAGGAGGACTGACATTGAAAATAAATTTAAAACAATGCTCCAAGACTGATGATAGCCACGCATAGAATGGCTTGAAATAGACTATTTGCTATATTGGGGTAATTTTTGTTTTTTTGCTGTAAAAAAATACATATGCTCTATTAAAATAAAAACATTGAGCTCTCTGTGGATCAGTTTTAATAATTAATATTACTAGGATCCACCCGGATTATATACCAACAGTTTGATTACCTGTGTGTGTGTATATGTATATATATATATATATTACACACACAGAGGCTGTATCAAAAATACTTTTTACAAATTTTGGGGGTGCATTCCTCACACCAAAACCAAGGACAAAAGTCCATATAGATATGTCTGTAAATCCTTCATTTTTGAGTTATTAAACTTAAATAAAGTTTAAGGTAGATGGCGCTGTGTTGCCATTTAGACTAGGTTACATTTGTCATACGTGTACATTTGTGCCTAGTCTGTCGTCAATGTTTAATGTGTGTAGTAGTGACTTAACAGAGAAGTGTTCCATTTAACAATGGCAGGATATTCATATTGTGAGTAGACAGATGAATTTTACATACGGCCATAAGAATGGTAATAGATGCGAGACTGCATGGCTGTATCAGATTGCATTTCCTGATCGAAGGCAGCCGAGTCATCCAACCATTGCTGCTGTTTATTGTCACATTGCTGAGACAGGATCCATGGCACCTCAAACTATCGATCAAGGAAGACCAAAATCTGCTTGTACACCTGACCATGAAGAACATTCTACAGGCTGTCGGAGATGATGCCGGTATCAGCACACATCAGCCCTTAGTATGTTGTACATCTCATAGTACTGTATAGAGGGTACTTCAAGAGCAGCCCCTGTATCCATATCATTTGCAATGTTTGCAGGGTCATTCACCCTCTGATCACTCACCATGAGAGAACTTTTGCCAGTGGTTTATTGCACAAACTGCTGATCCATTGTTTGTCTCTTCAGTCTTGTTTACGGATGAGGCAACATTTGGGAGAGATGGAATAACTAATTTATATATCCAACATTTGTGACCAGACCAAAATCCCCATGGTACAATACAGGCTGGACACCAGCATCAGTTTACAATTAATGTGTGGGCTTGAATTATAGGTGACTGGAAGGTCCATATGTTCTCCCAGCACATCTTACAGGAGCTGTCTAAAGGGACTATTTCAAACACAATTCTAGACATGCTAGAGGATGTACCCCTGCTAATATGAAGATGCATGTGTGTTGTAACCTAGGGAAGGTTACTAAATAGAATAATCAAACAAAGGTTGGTAATGAACGATAATACTTAGGACAAGAACAATACATATAAGATTTGCCAGCGTCACATAGAAGTGAGTCAAATGAATTCCACAATGAATCTCCAATTGCAGACCAAAATTCAGTATTTACTACTGTATTTACGTGAATGGGGACATACCCATTATCGTATGTAGGTATGCTACAACAATGTGTTTCATGCATG
Organism: Acanthosepion esculentum; assembly: GCA_964036315.1. Taxonomy (NCBI): domain Eukaryota; kingdom Metazoa; phylum Mollusca; class Cephalopoda; order Sepiida; family Sepiidae; genus Acanthosepion; species Acanthosepion esculentum. The sequence continues at coordinate 23,037,266 of OZ038510.1, read as the reverse complement.
CTGGGGCTTCTTCACATTTTAGTCACATTGTTCACGATGCAAAGGCTGACATCTACCATGAAAGATGGATAAGTAGGGGATGACTGGCTCCATGGCCTGCATGTTCCCCTGACAGTAATCCTTTAGATTTTTATCTGTGGGGCCGCCTAAAACAATTGCAGCTGACATTAATAATGCAGAGATGATTCATCAGTGTGTTGTGAGGGACTGCAAAACCATTTCGATACCATGTGGGAGTATTTGAAAAGGGTCCACCAGTCAATGATCCAACAGGTGCCTGCATGCGTAGAAGCAAGTGGAGGATATTTTGAACATTTGTTATGAGTTCATGTATTGAGGTACAACGCTGGCCTTTTGGACATGTGTTTATATGGACATTTTACCTCGTTTTGGTGTCAGGAACTCACACCCAAAATTTATAAAAGTATTTTCAATACACCCTCTGTGTGTGTGTGTGTGTGTGTGTCTCTATAAAAAGACAATATGAATAAAGACAAAAGGAGAACTTACACAGAAAATTCTCAAGAGTGTCGCTATCTTATTAAAATATAAATCTGTGCCTTGGAGTTTTTCCAATATCTCCGTTCCTGAATGAATTACTTATCTCTCATGCCAATAGACATGACTATAAAAATGTTAAAATATTAAAAGAAAACAATTAAATTCATAATCTTCTTTTATTTAAAAAATACATAAATTAATCCCAAACTAGGATATTAATCACATTATTAAAAGAAAAAAAAAAAAAATTTACTCTTTTGCTTAATAAATTACGTCACTTAGCATCTTCCATAATTTACCTAAACTTTTCGGTTAACCTGAGGAATATTTATGAGCTTCTCTTAAATTAAAAAATCTTGAAAAACTAATATTTTTACTTTTGTTTAGAAGTCCTACTATTTAATACATAGCTGGAGACGGACGGATATCTACCGTTCCCAGAAGTATTTGGTATATAAGTGAATGTAGCTAACCTGACTGGAATTTGAATCTACAATTGAAAAGAATTTATCTAAACTCAATATAAAATTTGTTACAACTGCTTTGAAAACAATATCAACGTGAAACCAGCAGCGGGAATTTACACTATCAATAGCGACGTAGAAAATAGATGAGTGAAACATGTAGGAATTTAAATAAAAAGATTCACAAACACAAAGGGCATCTTTTACAAAACGCTACATTAAAAGCATTAGTTGTTCAACATAATTTCAATATACAGTCTTCATTAAAAGACAAAGGAATTTATTAAGTTGTATTGAATACGCACTGAATTTGAAATATTCCATGACATCCTGTATTATACAACCTATCGCCATTCTTAACGATACAACTATTATATACTAAAAACTTTCAAACTTAAAGCTAAGCATCCCAGCATCTTCAGTATTTCTTGTTGTCAAATTTAAACTGACATTTCTCGCATTTCTTTTCTAGCATAGTGTACGCTAGTCGGATGTACGACCGTATTCAAAACAAAAGTGGAGATAATGGGACAAAGTGGAAAAATCTTTTTGACAATGCCTTTCATCATCAATGTCTCTTGGGATTTGCCTTTTATGCCAACCTGAAGACACTGGACCTGTGTGTATGGAAAATGCATTGGGAATTTTGAGGATAATAAGGACAATAAATTAAATTATTGTATCTTTTGGATACTATTGTACATCCTACAAACACGCACACATCACATATATAAGACAGCACATATGTCCATCACATACCATAACAGTCAAAGTCTAAAAAGAAAAAACAAAATTATATATATATATATTCATTTTTTTTTTCTTTTTTTATATATATATATATTCATTCATATATATATATATATATATATATATATATTCATTTTTTTTCTTTTTTTATATATATATATTCATTTTGTTCCTTTACAGATACATTTTATCTGAAAATTTATTATATATATATATATATAATGTTAGAGACATTGGTGTCAGTTGGATAGAGAAGAAATAAATCTACTTGTAATGCAGACACCAATAGCATCATATATTATATATATATCTCCAATCTCTGGTCATTAGACCTGATAAGTTAATTTATTCCTCCTCTTATCCTCCAAAATCCCAACATATTTTCCTCACAGAGTTTTGTCCGATTCCAAACTGAAGACACTTAATACAAATTGGTAATGAAATGCTTCACTAAAAAGCTTTTTCACTTTCTCCCATATATTTATATATAAAATAAGTAATACTCCATTAATCTAAAGAAATATGTAACAACTTTTATTTTATTATTAAAATTGCCTGCTGAAATTCTAGTAAGAAAGAATCTTTCATTCACTTCTGAAGAGATCTGTATCATATAAAAACAATATTAAATACATAGGTCAAGTCAAAAAAGCCTCAACCCAAGGATCTATAAAAGTATTTTTACAAATTTATCTTTAAATATAAACTTTATAAATTAACTTCCCAAATCAAATTGACCAGACATTATACATTGAAAAATTCAGATCTTTTGATCTTTTTCAATGTATAATATTTGGTCAGCCAATAACTGTCAAACAAATGACTCTTATATGAAAGATGAATTAGAATAGAAAAATTAATATTGCATGCAGGGCAGGATTTAGGCCTTAAAAGGTCCCTGGGCTAATAGGATTTGGGGCCTCTGGGTTAATTATGCATGCCCCTGCCTCTTGTCTATAAAATAATAATAAAACAAAATAGATACATTTTTGGTGTAAAAGATGAAACACTTCAACTAAAAATGTTCAATGATTTTGAATCTCATCCAATTTATTTCCTTAGTAACTTCATGATATATTTTATCAAAACTTTATATCTTTCAAGGGACATCATCAAATTTAAAAAGGCCAACTCCAACTTCAGGGGCCCAAATATTCTAAATTGTTTCAAATTAGTTCAAAGGAGCCCCATGAAATCTGAAAATAAACAAATCTCCTCTGTCCTTATATAATTTTTTTTCAAGTTTAGAAGGCCTTTAGAGGAGGTCTCTAGTCTTGGGGCCGCTTGGCTGCAGCCCATATGTAAATCTGGCACCGATTGCATGATATTGAGAAAGATAAAGCATTTCTCATCTTCAAACGTTTAAAGCAGAAATTAAACCCTCAGTTGAATTCAGCTCTCCCTTCCTGGGTATGATAATAAATTACATCTAGCAGCAAGGACTTTGATCGAGAGGTTTTGAGGAGCATGAAACCACATCTTAATTGGTGTTGTTCCCAGGTTCAACTTGATCCAGGGTGGTATCACTTGTTATAGGGTCCCAGATATGGATTAATATTGAACCCCCCAAACTGGAGTCAAAACATGAAAATATAAAAATACATTAGAAAAAATTACTAGCAATATATTTTTGGTAAAAAAAAAAAAATAAAAAAAAAAAATTACCAAAGCTCACAAGAAAATAAAATTTTGGCATTAAATGACCCATAAGGTGTTGATATACCATTTAACAAATGGAACCAATTCAGCTCTCAGCAGTATCTCTAACAATTAAGACTAATTGTATTGAATATCACACAAGAGGTCAGCCCACTATAAATATAAAGAAAGGTTTTAAATATAAAATTATTACTATAATTATGGTGTCTGAAAGAAAATAAGTCAGGAATTTGCTTCAACTGGAGAAGAAAAAAAAAAAAAAACCAAGAGCAGAAGGAAGGAAAGAAAAAAGAAGAAGAAAAATACAGAATGTTTGCCTTTCCTTAATTTTTAGAATTTGCTTGTCATTAACCGACACTCCTGTTAACAATCCAGTGTTAAATAACTAGAACAGGCAGACTAAGAAAATTATCTGGGGAAACTGTGTCAAGATTTATTCTATGTGTTTTTCATTGATTGAGAGAAAAAAAAAAAATGTTAAAACAATTAACACTGTTTACATTTTTCAGACTGTTATCCTCATCTCTAATGTCATTTGTTTTGGCCATTGCATGCTCCGGCCTTTTCAGGTAATATACATTGGAATTTTGAACTGAACCCTGTATAGTCCATGGAGGGTGGGGGCAAACTGTTCTAATTCTGTGTGTCATGCCTTTGGATATTTTAGTTTCAGTTGTCTTACCTTGGTAACTCAACTTTCCAAGTTTTTGTTCCCTCTGCAGTGATCAGGTATTGAACTCACAACTCTTCCATCAAGTCACTGTTAGATCACTTAAGCAATGCTTTTACCCACTGAAATATGTGTCCTTGCAATGCCTAAAACATGGCAAATATGCTAATAAAGATGAGGACAACCGTTAAAAAAAAATGTAAATAGTTATAATACCTCATCTCAGAAATCCTGTGAAACTGATTAAACAGCAATCAAATTTGTAATATAAAGCAATGTCAGTTCATGTTTTATGACCAGGGTTTCTTTTATTTCTGTTGCCTTTTATCTTGACCCCAAAGGTCCTCATTCAGTAATCATCTGTAATAACACCGGGAATCTAAGAAAGTTTATTATCATTTCATACTGCTAACGTAATTGTGCAACACAGGAAAAGAGGGGGGGGGCAGTACGAGTCCAGTAGGTTTGCTAGGCAAAACAAATCTGCACGTCTAGATCTCCAATATGCCACTCACCATCAGAAGCAAAAAGCTAACTCCCATTAAATGAGCATACCATGTTTTTATACACCTGACCAACCAGCACTCAGCCAATGAGTGACCATGAACCAGCCAATAAAAATGGCTACAAGTGACACCACCACCCCCTCGTCAATTCACCATCTCCACACTCCCTTGCGAAACATACATGAAACTCTGGCCCCTTTTGGGATCACTGAGGTAAGTCACAGCTAAAGTAAGGTAAACATAAAAAGGTAGCAGCTGTGTTCAAGAAGCATTTGGAAAAGGAGAGAGGTGAAGGAGTATCGCTTGATAGCCAGATTTGGATGACACCTGCTGATTAGCATTTGTCCCCTAAACTGAAAGGCATCCTTCCCACACACACACACACACACTTTTGTTAAATCATTTCACCCCTTGCAAGTAAGATAATAATATCACTAGGACACAAGGAGTTACAGAGAGTGAAAGAGAATGAGAAAAGTTTAATGAGGAGAAAAGACAATAAAAGAACAGACTTCAGGCGGACAGAAGATGGCAGTCAGCAATTTGAAGACCGTAGTTAACAGAGAAGCAAGAAATCAGAAAGGAGTTCTACTGGCGAGAAAAGAAACTATTAGAATAGAATAAATGGTTGCATCTAAGGTGCTTCAAATAGTAAAATGGTGAGACCTACTTGCAAATCTAGTAGCATACTTAAATTCATGCTGTCAAGGCACCAAGGATAAAAGCTCATCAGAAACAGTTGCCGTGATTTGTAGAAAAGACGGAGGGAAGCCACATCACATCAGTGAGCTAGAAACTGAATTTGAGATGTCAGGGCAGGATCAATTAAATTACAGACCCTTCTCTGAATTTTGTCAAAGGATATGTAGGAGGAGCATAAGACAAGATATGGTAGTAATATTCAATGCACGGACAAATGGTAGAATGGTTAAGTGTGAAAGATGGATTCTGAAGAAATTGTCTGGCAGAACATGATGAACTAACTTCACTTGCAATACACCTAACAATTGATTCAATATAATCTTTCCACTTCATGTCAAATGGAAAATGTGAGCCTGAGAGGGCGCAGAGAGTTGCTTTCCTGGAGGTTTCTACAGATAACAGATTAGAGTCTCACCAGGTGCTTAATCTTTATGCTTGGTTCACACCATTTACTGAGAATCATAGAATAAACCAGAAGTGATAGGAATTGTGGAAAATTAAATATTACCATTTGTGTTTCATAATGATACATGTACATAGTGTTGCAGAAGGCAGAATTGGAACGCAAGGTCATTTAATGTTCACTTTCATACAAATATCCTTATGGCATGTAAGGCTAGCAACCCTACCTCATAAAACCATGCATGTTACACAAACCACAAACAAAGGTAGCACTATTTTGATCATCATATTTTCTTGGGGGTTTAAGTTTTATTAAAAGTAATCTTAAATAGGAAAGAAAGATAAACAATTCTCTTTGATATTCCAAGAAAATAGGATTTCTAGCAGTGGGCCAAGATTCTTGCCAGTAATTACTCAATATTCTGCAAGAGTGAAAACATCTATTCTCCTGACAAATGCTACAGTGACAAGGTACACCAGAGGACAGTGGAAACTTCAAAAAGAATAACAACTAAGATCAATCTGATAAAATTTGATAAGCTCAGCAGAGCCTTTGATGCCACATTGTGTGTGTGTGTGTGTGCGTGTGTGTGTGCGCATATGCATGAAATGGCCTTTGGGCCATTCCCAAGGAAATTAATAGAGCTACTCTAATTGCAGATTTTGAATGTCATGAAATCACTTGAGTTTGGTCAGATTACACACAATACCAATCCTCAGCAGAAGTGCTGTTCAATATGTAAATAATTCCATCATTTTCATGGGTGAGTGAGTGTGTGTGTGTTATAAGGTAAATTTAGGCAGCAAGTATTCATCCAAACAAGTTTGATTAAAAAGAACTGAGAAAATCTGGTTGGTTAATTTTTTTTCTTTTTATTGTATTTTCCAAAATTTCAAATAAGGTGTTGAATGTTGTGCTTGTAATTGTGACTAAACTATCTGAAGTTCATATTGTGCTATTGTTTTGTTCAAGGACTTTCTACTATATCAGTCATTTTCAAGAACCAATGTGGCACCTGTGTGGTAGACAGAATTCTGTTGTCCAACACCATATTTCGTCTTGAAAAAACAAAACGATAAAATAGGAGATTCAGACAGTTTATCCACAACTTTGAGCACAACGCCTTATTTGGAAATTGGAAAAATACAATAGTGTTTGAATTAATTTTCCTTATGTCCATATAAGTGTTTTCATTTCTGGACATAAACCCTTTCAGCCATTTTATATATATATATATATATATATATATATATTAAGTAATTCATTGAGTCTGAAAGAAACCTCAACAGAATGCAGAAAGCACTGGACGGCCATTTTGTCCTATATTTGGGACTCATCAGCAGTGCGCATCCACTACCGAGAATTGAAACCCTGACAGTTGAGTTACCCTAACAATTTCTATCATATGTATATCATTGCTTGATCCGGCTTCTAATGCTTCAGTTTGAGCAACTTGGTGATAGTAGTTGTGGTTTCAGGGGGCACATTCCTATGGTTACAGAGAATTTCAGTTGAGTTCCACCACGGAATACGTGAGCGAGCAGCGCTATATTCAGTCTGATTTGCTACCTCTTCGTCACCGAGGCCCGTTGGATCAGTTGGTATGACGTTTGCTTGCCATCCAGTGTTTTCTGCATTCTCCTGAGGTTTCTTTCAGACTCAATGCATTACTTAATTATAATTATCAAATCCTCCTTACAATTTCTATCATTATATATATATTATATATATATATATTATATATATATATATATATAATATATATATATATATATAATATTTTTAGATTTAAAAAATATTCCTTCGCTACATAAGAGTTCTCATGTTTCAAAAGCGAGAGCCGAGACACCTAACATCATTTTTGAAGTTATGTAGAGTTAAGGTATCTGGACCCGCTTATTCTCGCTTGACAAGGAAGCGGGTCCAGATACCTTAACTCTACATAACTTCAAAAATTATGTTAGGGGTCTCGGCTCTCGCTTTTGAAACATGAGAACTCTTATGTAGCGAAGGAATCATATTTTTAAAAACTAAAAATATTATAATATAAGCTCTACTTCTGTATGGAGCACTGTCTTTTTGAAAATAAAGCTAAATACTAAGGAACACCTGATTATCTACCTAACATATTCTTTCCTATTTTTCTGCACACACACACACATATATATATATATATATATATATATATATTTATATATATATTATTTATATATTTATTATAAAACAGAGCATTTGCTTAAATACATGTATCTATAAAAAGAACGTTAAACATAATATAAATGTCTTTAAAATAAATTGTCGGGCTATGTCCAATTCTAAAATATATATATATATATATATATATATATATATATATATGTGAGAGAGAGTACAAAAATTGTCTATTGTCCTGAGCATTTTCAGCCACCACTTTAACCATTTTTAAGGGAGCTCTGTCTTAGGTATTGTTAAACAAAACCTCTTTGAAAATGGCTAAAGAAATGGCTGAAAGCATTTGGGACAGAGGACAATTTTATACTCTGTGTACCTCTTCATTGCTTTCTAAGAATTCTGATAATTATTCTATCAATATGAGGCATCCTTGTTCAGTTTTGAATTCATTGGATTACTATTTACTAGGCATATAATACCAAGGATACATTGGACGCCATTGTTGTGAACACACTGATTAACATGAACAAGAACCAACTGATCTGGGGATGCACTTCTCCCATCATCACAATGGCTGAGAGATTTTTAAAAAATCACCTTTTTCTCTTTTCCAAAGTTGAACAGGTGCATATAATTTTTTTTTTTTAAATTCTTTAACATGTTTTCCTGTATAATTTGTTTACAATTAACCAGTGCATGCATACAGTTTTACTTTATATCATCTTCTAAAAATTATTTTCAAATTCTTACACAACCATGACAGGTCACACATAGAGAAACTAACATTAATCAAACACATTCTGATATATTTTTTGCTCACAGCACAAACTGAGCTGTGATTATACGTGTCAATTTCTGCTTATTATAAAGAATTACAAAAAATGATTGTATGATACGAATCTTATGCCCTTTCATGACTCTTTACAATTTCCTATATTCTGTTGCTCTAAGTAAGCTTTGCTTCTTTGTCATCCCACTTTCTACCTGCTTTACAATACATCCATACATTAACCCATCAGTTTTCTCGTATGTCCTGTGAGTGTTAAATTCTCTATGCTTTCTCTTTTCATTATAGGTGACCCTTAACCACCACTTTTTCTCCCTTTGCCATCCAGTCACGCAAACTCATCAAGTTTGACACTATTTCACTCTGCTTCTCTTACTTTCAGTATGCCCTGTGAGTGTTAATTTCTCCAAACCCTTTAAAGAGTTAAAATTAATTCCAATTGTGGAAAATTTATTAATGAGTTCCCAATTGATTTATTGAATAATGAACAAAGAAATACAGCGAGGATTTCACAGGCTTATTGAAAGCAAAATATTTTTATTTTTTTTTTGTTTTTAAAGTTTGTCTATCATACAAAAGCAGTCCTGATAATCTGTGCAGATTTCTGAATTTATTCAGTGCTGAAAGAATCTCAAAAACTGTCTCAGAAATTCCTGGGTATGTAAATGAAATTTGCTAGTAGAAATTTATCTCATGATTCTGGAACAGGACATTTCATTTGTTTGATAGAAGGAAAACCTGGGAGATCTTTACTTTGATGCTGTATCTCTGCAGCAAATACAAGATGAAAGGACACGTTTTCTATGGCTGATCAACCTTTTGCAGGTTATTTAAAGCCAGAAAATATTTTTAGATTCTAATAATATATTTTTTGGGGGGGATAGTAAGACTTATATGTCTAAATCATTATTAATTAACCCATAAATGGAGGAGAAGAGATGGATTCATTCCTTTCCTAAGGATATTTGTGCATAAGTGAATATAACAAACCCAACTGGAATTGGAACTGTTCTCCAATTAAGGATTCTGAGCTGTTACCCTCAACACCACCCGATTTTCCCAAACAATCACCAACAGAAATACTGATCAGGCTCAACATTGCTTAACTTCAGTGATTGTGAAAGGACGTATGTGTTTGTAGGATGTATAAGAGTATCAAAAACAAAAATGAAGATGAGACAAAGTGGAAAATTATTTATAATAAAAAAAAACAAAACAAAAAAAAAGAGCTCTACTACATGTATATGCTTGATTGGATGCAGACACACACAATAATTATATATATATATATATATATATATATATATATATATACACACTTGTGGACAGACTGGATATTTGCAAGTACTTACTGACAATCTATTATATTCATAGTTATAGATTTTTCTAAAAATTGGTGCAGTCCAAAATTATTTGCTCCCCCCACCCTGGAAATTATGAAATAATATTGCTCTATAGTAATTGTAATGTCCCCCTCCCCCCTAATTTGACATTTAATACAAAAACAGGCTTTGAAAATGAAATAGTATTGACCTGATTCTATAACATTCTAAAAGGAAATGAAGAAGATAATATGTGAGTGCCACATACTGTCATTCATGACTCATTCATTCTGCAATCATGGCAAAGATGACTGAACTCCAAATGTGTACAAATAAGGTGATAGATATACAGCATACTTTCCAAGCGTTTAAACATTGCTAGATTAACAATTTATCTCGAAGTACAACAAAACTCATTATATTGAGAATAAATAAAGGACTGGCAGAAAAGAGTTAACTTCTGAGAAAACGAAAAGGAAAACTATTACAAATGTCTTCCCAAAGAATGGTCACTTAACAACAAAGGACATTGTCTCAATGATGTAAAGACATCAGGGTTGAATGTATCAACAAAGACAGTCGCTAGATATTTTCATCAAGCAGGACATCGAGCTTGTTACCCAAGGAAAACTCACTTTAGACTAAACACCAAAAATGCAGATTAGCGTATGCTAGAAGCCATCTCGAACATGAGAGTAAGTATTGTTTTATGGTCAGTTGAAACAAAACTAGAATTATTTGGTCACATGAACTCCCGTTATGTATGGAGGAAAGCGAATGAAGCTCACAAACCAAAAAAATACCCTCCCTACAATTAAGCACGGTGGTGGAAGCATTCTGCTCTCGGGATGTTTTGCTGCTTCTGGACCAGGAGAACTTGGGAGAGTAGAGGGTATCACGGATAAAGAGCAGTATTTGGCTATTCTTAAAAATAATATAAAACAAATTCTGGACTGCCCAACTATCTTAACAGTAGTTTATAAATATTCAGTTTTAAATCCATGACTGACAATCATCACATGCATGAAACTCAGAATTTTATCAAATGATGAGAAACAAAATGTATATTTATTATTAGAGAGAGAGAGGGAGGGAGGGAGGGTGTGTGTGTGTGTGTGTGTGTGTGTGTATATTTTGTGTGAGAGCATTACTGAGCAAAGAAGTGCTTTTGTGATAGACGGATTGTGCACTCCTTGAACAAACAGATATGAATGTAATTACTATAGCAATGACCTGCTGTATGAATTAAGAATAAGTAAATAATGATGACAGAATATTTTATGGGCCCCCTCTGACTTCAAGTCTTCTCTGCATCAATTGAACCGAACTTGGGATAGGAGTGGATAAGTTTACTATCATCCGGTTCACACTCCTCCACAGTCTTTCAAACAGGAGTAGAGGTTTATGCCTTGTTTCCTGCTTAGGATTGGGTTTCCAGTTCCTTCTTTTTCACTCTCAGTAGCCCCTTTGCCTTTTAGTGGCTTTATTGCCTTGCAAATATTGGCATGGAAGGTCTAATTATGTATCTACTGACAAGATTGTTTCTCCTTGAGGACATTTGTGTTCATCCCTCTGACCAGCAAACTAGGAAAACTGAGGTTGATACCAGAAGTAGACAATTGCAACCCAGTCAAAAGCCAGGAAGAGGCTCTTTCAAGTTATGAGGTAACACTTGATTTTTGTGAGGGTGAAGGATCAGAGAAAGAATCGGAAGATGAGGAGGAAAGAGAAGCAAAAGAAGATCAACATGGTTATGCACCGAGAAAGAAGAGCACTATTTCTTTTTGAACAGTATATTTTCTGTTTGATATTCTTTTGTATATTTTCTATTCTTAGGTGTTAAGTTCATACTTGATATATTGCTTAATAATAGATCATATTGTGAGGTAATGCTTCAAAAAGAATGTGCTTAGAGTTGCTTAAATAGGCTTGCCATATATGTCAACATACAAGGCAACCTTTTAACCTTAACTTCTCCCCACCAAAAAAAAGAAATAGGGGTGCTATTTGTAGATCAGGCATAAAATATGAGAAGTCTTAAATCCTCTGTGGTTTATAATAAGTTGTTAACATGGGAGATTATTGATGGTAGCCTATCTCCTGACAGAGACTCGGGTTTTTCAATGACATTGAACAAAAACAAAATTGTATGTGTCTCAACAAGTTGTTTAGAGATCACATTTAAAAACAGTGAAAGTCATTTAGGTTACTTTTATAGCCAAAAAGCACCCACTCATGAGCTATCGTAGATTGTATTTGTTTTCAACACTACTTGACAAAACAAATAAATGTGAAATCTATTTAACCAATGAAAAGAGACCCCCCCCCCAAAAAAAAACAGAAATTATCTTTTTCTCCATATTTTATTCTCTGTTGAGCGATATGCATATCACCCCCTCTTATGCTTCCTCCTATCATCTCCAAGATCCCCATAAAACATGTGGACCCGATGGTATCCCTATAATATTCATTAAGAAGTGTGCTCCCGAATGGGCTCCAGTTCTCTCTAAACTGTATGAGAAATGCCTTTTTATTTTCATTAATGACCTTCCTGATGACATCAGATCTCAATTTGGCATCTACGCTGATGATACAACCATTTACTTCCGCCTTGATAGTAAGGCTTATCAGTCCGACAAGGTCAAAATGGCAGCCAATGTCCAAAACGACCTCAAGTCAGTCGTTAACTGGGGCAAAAGATGGCTTGTTAATTTTAACACCTCCAAAACTAAACTTCTCTCCATTAATCCTCCAAGAGTACCCTCTCTGCCTTCCATCAGCATGGCTGATGCTAACCCCCCATCCAAGAAAATGACTCATTGTATCTTCTCAGGATAACGTCCTCACCCGATATGAAGCAGAAAAACTATATTGAATCCATTGCTAGGTCAGCAGCTAAGAAAGTTGGTTTACTGTGTCATGCTAGACAATTTTTTTCTCCAGAATTTATCTTACATATCTATAAGTCTACTATTCATCCATGCTTAAAATACTGCTGCCATATATAGTCTGGTTCCCCTACTATTTACCTTGAGCTCCTTGATAAAATCCAAAGAAGAATCAGCAATATTATTGGTCCTGATCTGGCAGCTCAGCATCAGTCACTTTCCCACTGCTGTAAGGTTGCTTCCCTGTGATTTTTCTATAAATATTTTCATGGTGATTGTTCAAATGATCTCTTTGATGTTACCTAGACTTTTTGAATTTAAGTGCAGTACTAGATTGGTGTCAAGATCTTATCAATTTACAATTGAGCTAGCTAGATGTAGTTGTAAGTTCTATGGTAAGAGTTTCTTCTCTCACACTTCTCACTTGTGGAACTCCCTTATGGCTCTATGCTTTCTAGCCAATTTTAATCTGGAAAAAAATTAAATACAATGTCAATAGCTATCTATTGTCATCCTAATTACTCTTCTCTTTCTGCTCATTATTAATGTTTCTGTTCGTAATTCTTTAACTTCCTATGTCTTAGTGGCTTTAGTGCCTTGCATGGATTGATACTGATAATAAAAAAAAAAGAAGCAAAATATGTTAGATTTATAAACGTTTCCTATTTGTTCCTTATCCTATCATTCAGTTAGATTCCAATCTATCATGATCACAAGTCTCGTAACCCATTAGGGTCGTAGGGGGAACTATATGTACTGCAGCTGCAGTAGAAGTGGTGTGTCTTGGGTAAGATATCCCAACCCTCTCAAGAGTGGTTTGAATTCAGAGTTTCTCTTCTCCTAGACTGGCTACCAACAAAGGCTATAGAACACAGTCTGTCCTGCTATTTCACCCATAACTGTGGGAAGAGATCAATGCATACTTTTCCCAAGGTTATTACCAAGTAAGTGAATGTAATGAACTCAACCAGAATTTGAACTTGGCTCTATGATTCCTCAGCCCAAGCTGATAACCATTACTCCACCTTTCCTTTAATCCGTATTTGATCCCAATTCATATTTATATTTATTTGTAATTCACCCCTGAGGATGATCTTGGAGGAGACTGAAAGTACTTGGGTAAGAAAAAACTATGGCACCTTCCTGGATGAATTTCATCTTTACATCAAGAAACTGATTAGACAACTAGAAAGGATTATTATAAAAATAAATTTGTCTATAATATGTCTATATTATTCAATGAAACATGTTTGAATGAAGATTATATATATATATATATATATATATATATCAGGGGAGGATGTGTGGGTTTGTAAACAGTGACTATTACGGCTAATAATGCAAGACTCTTCGGTAAATCGAATTGAGTTCTCTCAGTCACTGTGTATTTATCTAAAAATAAATACGCTTAAATTCACCTTCTTCTCTGCCGTGTGCCAACGGCTTCAGGGTAAAATTTCTGACTGACGCGAATTCAGCCGATTTTCGATTCTAGCCAGAGGCAACCAGACGTCTAGCCACACTGATGAGCTGTGATACAGCGAAACAGTCTGTCTGTGGATGACTATATATATATATATATATATATATATATATATATATATATAGTCATATAAATGGATGACTATATATATATATATATATATATATTGCACACACATATCCAACCACTCATATAAAATACTTAAATAGTCAAAATTCTAAATAGTCCTTATATGGTCATAATTAAAACTGTATCTGCCTTTGTTTGCTCAGAGCAATAACCAGCCCATTATTTTTTTTTTTTTTTGGTTCCAACCTGTCAAACACTGAAGACTTTCCCCTCGAATTTGATTGGTCAAGTATTCAAGGATTGGCTATCAATTTCTCTCTTCAATGAATCAGTGTTCAATTAACAAATTGGTCAGTGACCATTTCTTTTCTCGCCATTGTTTCACACACTCTGGAGATCAATTCAAAAATTTATGATAAAATCAATTTGCTAACTACTTTTATTATTCATGATCTCAAAATCCATTATACAGACAAATTAATCTCATTATCTTCTTGCAACTTGAACATCACAATCTTTATTTTAATCCAACAAATAAAAATACAATAAGGTCTAACTGCTTGGCATATAAAAAGCACAAATAGGAAATAAGTTAAACAGAATGATTTTTCTACACATACCATAAAGCAATGGTTAACAAGCTATTGCTAGTGACAGATACTGATAATTTCACCATTGTATGAGTTATGTTAAACTGTACCCAGTAAATAAATACCTATTCTCACCAATTCTACTTTTCCATTGTACGAGTTATACATTATTTTTATAGATGAACAGAAAATATATTAAATAATTGTCGGACTTAATCCATTTCATAATATGTTGTCATCGCTTATGTTAAGATATGTTTCATGGGTAGAAGTGATGAATCGAGAAAAATCGTCAACGGTGTGTGTTTATACGCAGTAATTCAGACTTTCCTAACAAGACACCGCTCTGTGGCTGAATGGTAACAGCATGTAAGGCTATATGACAATTCTCATAAGGGTTACAGGTTTGATCCCTGTCAGAGAACATTTTCTATGGAATTTCTCAAACATTCAGGCCGGTAAATGTAATTAATACTGTTTAATTAAACACAGAGCATTTACTTAAATTATATCTATATTATGTATAAATAGTAAATATATTAAATAATTATCGGACTTCATCAATTTTATTATATAAGTGAGCATTGAAGTCAACACTCAGAGGCGAAAGGCTGCTTCATTCTAGACGCAATCGTTAGGCTGCAAGTGTTGTATTTTTTCTCAACTATTTATATATATGGGTCAGTGGTGCATTGTGGGTAATCTTTCTGGTGCTTATTTTGGCAGGAGTGGCTTCTTTATTTATTTGTTTGGGTTAATTTATTTTACTTGTTTTTCATTTTCATTTTGTATTTTATATATTTATTCTTTTCAGTCCCCTGCCAAAATAATAGTCAAGAACAAAATCCAACACTCGCAGCCTGACAATTGCGTCTAGCATGAAACAGCCTGTCGCCTCCGAGTGTTGACTTCAATGTTCACTTTTATATTTACATACCCTCTATTTCTGATATTGAGCACTTTATCCCATAAATATAGCACACCTTAAAACTATATTTCTCTCTCTCTCTCTCTCTCTCTCTATATATATATATATATATATATATAGATATATATAGATATATATATATATATATAGATAGATGATGATGATGAACTCTCTTGTCGGTTTCAATGTATGAGGATCTGACAACTTAACCAAATTGATTCAGTTATGAATTTAGTGTGATAATCTTAATTGGCACTTAACACCCGCAAGTCATTTGCAAAGGAGGCTGCATATGGAGCAAAAATAAGGATTGTGGAATGAGGTCACTGTTAGATTGGCTGATCTTTTAGATCGTGCTCTCACTTCTTGAAGATGATTCAGACTAGTCGATTTGAAAGTGCCGAGTCCACTAAAACACGATCTCCACTCTACCAGCTCCAAGGCTAAGCACTTGAGGGTGATATGAGGTATATTGACAGCTTGTCTTTGTATCTAAGTCATGGGCATCCTACATTCCTGTAACCCTGGTCTAACTGGCCATACATTAGGATCCTGGGTATCCTGTCATCAGACATTCTCAAGACATGACCAGTCCACCACAACTGTGACTGTATGAGGAAAGTCTCAATTCCTCCAATATTAGACCTGTTAAACAGGTCTACATTGGATGTCCTGTCTTGAAGGCTAACTCCACAGATGGCACGCAGACAACTCATATATATATATATATATATATATATATATATATATATATTCATCTGTCACTGTGATCACAAGAGTTACCTTTTATCTAAAAGTGACAGGTATTTCACTTATTTCTTATCTGAATACAGTAATTATTTATGTATAATATGTATACTACATGTATATACAGTGTGTGATGGATAAATTGTCGTCAAAATTATGCAAAAATAAAAATAACACTGACATCTCATTTTAACATATATATATTTACCAAAATTACACAAAAATATCTTGAAATCCTAAAGAGTAAATTTATTCAATAAAATTACCATTGGCTTCAAACACAACCTCCAGACAATTTTGGAATCTCCTGCAACTCTTCTGGACAGTCTCCTTGATTAAGTTAGTGAATGCTATCAAAATCCTTGCCTTCAGTTTATCTTTGGTGTTCCAAGGAGTTTTGTTGGTCTCTTGCTCAACTGCGCCCCACATATAATAATCAAGGGGGTTGCAATCTGGAAAGTCAGATGGCCACATGTAAGGCTTGATGTGGTTGCAGAAATTGTCTGACAGCCATGGGTTCTTCCAGCAGCCGCCCTCTTGACCCAGGGCAGCACTACCTCCTCAAGGCAGTTGATGTAGGGCTCTGTATTGATATTTGAGGCCCTCACCAACATATTCAGGAGTTCTTTTCTTTCCAGAATGTTGCAAAAATTGGTTGGAAGCACACACACACAGGAAAAGAAAAGTAGTACGAGTCCAATAGGTTCACTAGGCAAAACAAATCCACACTTCTCGCTTCGATCTCCAATACGCCACTCACCGTCCCACAACGAAAAACCGAACACCTGTTAAATGAGCGTACCATGTTTTTATGCACCTGACCCAGCCAGCACTAAGCCAATGAGCACCCAGAATCAACCAGTAAAAATGGCTACAAGCGACACCTCCATCAGCACAAAGTGCTGTCCGATTCACCCTCCATCCAAAGCTCATTGATTCGCCGTCTCCACACTCTCTTGTTAAACATACACACAACTCTGGCCCCTTTAGGGGTTTTGCTGAGGTAAGTCATTGCTACACAGAACGATCAGAGTGAGTTTTCGGAGTTGCCGTGCCTTCGTAATCACCATTAGACTCATTCAACTCTTTCAGAATACTCTGCATTATCCTCAGATTGACACACAAACACTCTGAAATGTTCATATTGGAGCTTCCAGCATGAATACCAAGCAGTGTAGCATACTGTTTCCAAATTTCTGGCAGAGTGAATTGTGTCATGGTGCCCAACTGACCCTACTATACTGTGCAGTTGACAAAGTCAAAAACAATCAACACACATACACAAAATTAAAAATATAAAATGACAATAATCTACCCATCACACCCTGTAATATGTCCTATTTCTACCCAGATGTAAATTTTTAGACTCAAATTTAGAGTTACATATATACAAGAACTATTAGGTTGAATGGAAAGTAATTTCTACTTTTAGAAACCAATTGTAATGACAGATGTATTATCCTAACTGCTAATCTTACATGGCAGGAGTTATGGTTTCTGTATGATGACCAAAGTAAAACAATGTCAAAGTGCCTAGATGAGTGACCACTTGGAAATAGCAGGTACTGTAAACTTGGACGTGTGGGTGGTATAATAGATAAAAGCTCAGAATTCTTAATTGGAAAGCCAAGTTTCAATTTCAGTTGAGTTTGTAATATTCATTTATATGCATTGGGGGGGAAGGGAAGAAATTCACCTCTTCTCCACTCTGCTATGGATAAATTAGTAAGACTTGGAGCAATAAAACATTATTATCTTTAAAAAAAACAAACAAAAAAAAACAGAAGTTTGGGCTTTAAATAACATGCCTAGTGTTGATAAGGCAAAAAATACATGGAAGTTAATAAATTTGCAGAACACGAACATATCTTTGTTTTTTGATGGCAGTGGCAGTGTACACAAGAATAAAACAGGAAAAGAAAACATTTAAACAGTTGGTTTCGTCGTCTCCGCCAGCTATATCTATGTAACCGTGCACCAACTGTTTTTGATTGTTGCGAAATCTTAAATGAGAAACAGATTCAAGAATTCATATAAAACAGTTTCACTTCAAAATCCAGAGAATTTTACTCAGAAGATATTGTAGAGCTGCCTGATAAGTGGCAACAAATCTTTGTAAATAATTGTGAATATAAATGTAACTGTATTTTATTTTTTGAAGAATAAAGTTAATGAACAAAAATGGAAATCGTTTTGCCTCAAACTAATTTTCCAGCCACATGTATTGCCATATTCAGATCAATGTGACCGAAAGTAATCAGTCTAGTCCAGACTAACTCATGTGAAACAAGTTAAAAATCACTATACCTTTTTTTTTTTAAATTTCTCACACCAATATTAAGCAAACTTTAGTTTATGTCATAGACAGTCATCATGATTTCATCTATGTTGTCAGCATAGTACAGGTTGAGAATGCTTTATCCAAAATTCTTGGGACCGGAAATGTTTTGGTTTTCTCAGATTTTGGAATACAGGCTATTTAATTTGTATATAGCATCTATAAGATGAGGCAGCTTAGGAATGGAACTCACAATATCCCTTTACATTTCATGACACAATTTATAACACCTACCCTAATGGTAGTTTAATATAAGCAGCATAATTTCACTCCAATGCTCATGAATCCACTCCATCAATACATGATCGAGATAATCATTTTTTACTCTATGCAGTGTTTTCCTCGTTTTCATTAATTTCTGTTTATTACACTCAGTGTAAAACTTTAATGATTTCTCTTTCTGCTTCCTTAGGTCGTATTTGATGGTTGTTTCAATGACTTCTCAGTCAGACACTTTACACTTAAACTTCTGTCTAGTTTTTTCCAATAGTTTGACTTTTTGATATTGATGAATATAAATGCTTTCTTTTTCTCTTTTCACTACTCATATGGATATCTGCAGGACTTTTTGACATTTTAAATAACATCTTTACTGAGCATGAAACACCTGGTAAGTAATCCAAAAATGAAGGTGATGCTGTGATGATTGTTAACAAAAAAAATGGTGCCAACATATACTACGTGGCTGGGCTGGAGAAGTCCTACCTAGGACAGATGAGGTCACTTCCAACAGTTGCACATCACCTAGGAAATTTCCCAGTGCTTTCTGAAATTTTCTATTTGTGGCAAGTCATGTCATCATCTG
Source organism: Acanthosepion esculentum (assembly GCA_964036315.1). Lineage (NCBI taxonomy): Eukaryota > Metazoa > Mollusca > Cephalopoda > Sepiida > Sepiidae > Acanthosepion > Acanthosepion esculentum. Next base: position 23,017,503 of record OZ038510.1, on the reverse strand, counting down.
AAAACCTTTTGGAATTGGGAGGTTTTCAGATTTTGGATAAAGGATACTGAACATGAAAATGTCTTTGACATCATTGCAATAGTAATGTTCGTTTCTGTTTTGTTTTAGCCATTACAGAGAAATAGCTACTGGGACATGCATTTGGGATTTTGTTTCTTCTAATGTGAGTTTATCTTCACTGCAAGTCTGTTGCATTTGCATGTGAACATGTCCATGCATTGGCTGTAAATACTGGATAAGTTTCAGGTTTCAAAACAATTTAACTTATAATTATTTCTAGTTGATACATACCTGATAAAAATGTTAATTTCGGTTAAATTAATCTGCTACAAATTTTTAATGTTTTTGTTTTTTTTTCTTAACCAAAATTCACCCAATAAAAAGGATTGAGAGCCACTCAAGGTAGAGGTACATAGTTAAAATAGTAATGATGAATGATATGTGCAATGCAAATGAAAGAGAAGGCAGTAAAAATTGAAAAGTATGTGGAGAATAGATAACAATTCACCTTTGGCTGGAAGAGGTTAAGGTCATAGGGTTCAAGGAAGCAGCCATATGACCATCTTCTAAAAAGTAGCAGTTCTTGGGGTGCAGGGAACATTGTCTTAATGGAATTTTATTCTTAAATTTGGAACACTGAGCGGATGAAATATATTATAGACAAGCAAGGCCTTTTCCAGAATTTCTTGCCCAAAAGGTTTTCTGTATACCGTGTCCTTTCAGAACATGGATAATCATGATTCTCCACAACTTCCTCTTCCTTGTGGCCCTTAGCATTTCTCCTTTTGCCAAGTCCCCTGCCCCTCATTCCACCATCCATTTACACAAGCTTGTCAGGTAGTTACTTTCTATCTCTTGTCTTCAGCACACCCTTTGAGGATCAAATAAGCCAAGCCCTCCTTGCTCATTATGTGTTCAAGAAATTTCAGCTGTCTTTGATTTTGAGTGTCTTTGTTACCATTTTTTCTCTAATACCTGGATGTGCAGGTGGTGTAATGAATAGCAGTTCTGAATGAGAAAACTATAAATTCCAGTACTTGGGAAAGGTATGACTCCATCTCTCTCTCCCTAGTTATGGGTTAAATGGAGCAAATTGGGCTCTTCCGACTTGGTTGACAACCAGTCTATGAGAAGAATTCAAAATCTAGCTCTGGTGAAGCACACACTATATGCAGTTAATGAAAGGTTCATGGACCTCACAATGATTAGGGTATCAACTGCAGTCAGCTTCCTGTCTGTCAAGACTTCCTCACTGCTTATTCACTCCATTCATAGAATTCTCAGCATCCTTCTGCAGAACCATATTTCTGTTGCTTCTAGTTTTCTCTTCAGCTATGGGGAAATTGTCCAGTATTTATTGCCATAAGGGTGTATATTATATAAGTAGATGTTATATATGAACTAGACCACCTATAAGCCTGTTGGGTTTCTTTTAAAAGAAGTTCATGATACAAAACGATGAGGTAACAATATCATCACTCGCATTCTTAGTTACAAATATTTTAATTTGTATTTAAAGGTGGTAAAAGAAGGTTTATTGTTCCACCTAGGCTTCATAGTTAACAGATTGTACAATAATTTAGAGTAATAGTTTAAAACTGATGTAGTCTTTTTTAAAAGCCTGAAAATAATAAACACCAAAAATGTCTTAATGCAAATATATCCTGATTGAAAATATGAAAATAAATTATTTTATGATATCAATGTTTTACTTCTTTATATTAAAAAGATAAAATTCTTCCATAATATGTATTTTGAATATAAAATTAATAATTAATATAAAACACAAAATCAGTTTTATTGCCCATTGGGCTTCATAACTAATACATTGAATGAAAATTTGGAGTAATAGCTTAAAACAGGTGTAACCTTTTTCAAAATAATAAGTATATTTTTTTATTATACATAATTGTTTCTTTCTTGAATTTATTTCAATATATGTAATGGCAGTAAATCAGTATGCATCTATTTATTTACCACCAAGTCATGTGACATATATAGTCTTTTCACCTTTCAAGTAGTTGTTTACAAAAAAAGTACTAATATAGCAAAATGAATTGTATAAATATATGTTGTATTATGCATATTTTATTTATTAATTTTAAAATCTATTGTTTATTTTTTTTCACACACATAATTGGAATATACTCTGCAAGTATATATGCGCAGATTGATATAAGAATGTATCAAAAACAAATACTGAATTTCCTATTAAAAATGATGTAAAAATAAAATGACCCTAGCCCAAGAACCCCTTGTCTAATTTTAATTAAATTTAACATTGCTCTTGACAGGGTTTCAAGGTATAATATGCTCCTAGATTGGTTGCAGTATTATATATCATTTAAGCTGTACCTCAAGAACATACATACAAGTTTAGAGTTTCGTATTATATAGATAATGGCAATACTTAACTTGAGAAGTAATAAAAGAGAAAAAGAAAAATATTGTACTCACTTGTCAACAAGAGTTCTGAGTAATGTTAGAGCCTCCAAAACTAAAGAGTCTATTCCTCCAACAGAATAAACCAACAAGCCCTGATTTTCCAGATTACGATCCCCATGCTGTAGCATCTCATTAACCATCAACTCACTGACATCATCGTAGCTGCGCAATGAGGTCGAGGCGGCCCTGTGACCACTTGTCGTCAGAACAGTTGGCGTAATCGACACTGTGGTCGTGCCACTTCCTGCAGCCACTGTGCTCGCCCCGCCTGCCGTTGATGACGTCGCATGGCGGGGCCGCTGCGACCTATCCTTGCACAAACAGGTACCCATTCTGTTGCAAGTTGAGGGCACCTTCGTACCCTCCACGGGGGGATACACGTTGGGTAGAAGCCACTGTAGGAAGGACACGGAAAGAGGGAGCGTTACATTGAGGTGGAAGCGTCATTGAGGGATTTTCTGGGGACGAAAATGGGACAATTTTGAAGAATTTCTTTTCTTTTGCTTTTCTAAGGCGCTGATGATACCTGAGCTTGGATGCATCCTAATGAAAGATGCTGTCAAAAGAAAAGAAAAAGAAAAAAAAATATTAAAGAAACATTTTATATTTCCAAGCATATATACTTTTTACAGAGAAAATAAATGAAAACTGGAATCATGTGTGTGTGTGAGAGAGAGAGAGAGAGATATTGAATAAATTACAGACATTATGTCTGCTAATTTTTAATAAAATCCATTCATACTCACGAATAACCTTCCATGTATTGATGTTAAAGGATGAGAGAAATGTGCTATGACTGACTGTTTAAATTTATTAAACTATGACCATGACATTATAACATGAAAAAAAATTCCATAATGGATAATTTTTTTCACGTTCTAATGAACGCTCAGCACATTGTCAACCATTTTGCATTTAAAAGCATAATGAAAAAATTACAGTAATGGATAACAATGCACAACTTTGTATAAATACAAATGAACAACATATAGTTTTGTACTACTTGCACCCCTGAAGATGATCATGGAAGAAGATCGAAAGTACTTGGAAAATGAAAATAAAAAATTTAAACAGTCAGTCATAGCACATTTCTCTCATCCTTTAACAATCAATACACGGAAGGTTATTTGTGAGTACGAATGGATTTTGTTAAAAATTAGCAGACCTGTCTAATTTATTCAATCAGACATGCCTAAAAACACACATACATACAAGACATTTCGTTGAATAATTTAGACATGTTCTGTCTAGTTATTTTTGATAAGATCTTTTCATATGAGCGAGATGAGCTTTTTGGTGTCATTATTGAAGGACGAGAGAAAATCGCCATGTTGATACATATTTCTTTTATTTCCAAGCACTTTCAAAATATCAATGTCATCATCAGGGTATTGTTCATTACAAAGTAAATATAGTATTCATTATTATCAAAGACAAATTGTTGTGTTATCTGAAAGTTAATGATGACATTGATATGTCGAAAGTACTTGGAAATAAAAGAAATATGTATCAACATGGCGATTTTCTCTCATCCTTCAATAATGACACCAAAAAGGTTATCTGTATGTATGAAAAGATCTTATCAAAAATAAGTAGACAGAACATGTCTAAACTATTCAACGAGACATGTCTTAATGAAAACATGCTGCAGAAATATATGTACACACACACATGTATGTATGTATGTATGTATGTATATGTTGTGGCAGCATATCTTCATTCAAACATGTTTCATTGAAAAACATCCTTGTCTTTATTGTTACTATTGTGAAATTTCAGCAGTTGATCTCTCCAGCTTTCTTCGTGTGTCTGACAGTCCAGATAAACTTCAGGAAATTACAAACTGAATAAACCCTTTATTCAAACTACATGGCCTTAAAGATTAAAGCATTGGTTAGTGAATTTAGAGGCTTAATAATTAAGAGTTCAATCCTTGGCCCCGTTCGTACCGATAGAATTTGTGAAAACAGGATTAGGAATAACAGAGTAATACTAAATGGATAATTAACAAAGACTAAAGCTTCATAGATATGGATAGCAGAATGGGAACAAGCTACCCACCATAGATTAAATAAAGGGTTCAGTTTGACATTCATTGACGGTTACCCAAATTGACACCTGAAGAAGGCTGCAACATTGTGATAGTAACAAAGATGAGGATATTAGTCTACCCATAAATAACAACAACTCATCCCAGTAAAATTCAGACAGAAACCAGAAGCGCATCTTCCAATTACCAGAAAATTCTAGCTCCATGCACTTAATCTTCATTGGCCAAATTTGTTGATGATAATGTTTTATATTAGCCGTTTCCTTATAAGGAAACATTTAACATTCATTGACTGAGCAATCAGGGCTACTCGAATTATGCTTTGCTTCACTCCTTAGCCATCAGACTGGGATCAAAGTGTACTATCTGTTCTCATCTCTAATGGTAACATTAACTGTTTTTTTATAAGTATATTTTTGGTATTCATCGATTGAGCAGCCAGTACTATTTTCAGTTGAAATTTATAAAATCTTTCACTTTTTCAGAAAAATAATTTTTTTTTCAGTCCAGACACTTTTGATGGGGGTTTCCTTACTAACCTTTTATTTGAAGTAGTGTGGCACTTCAACATCTGGATTATAAATGTTCTATCCATTACTGTTGTCGATAGTCTTCAAGTAATGAGGTTTCTGTTATTTGCTAAAGTTTTTTTTGTGATACTGTAAGCTGTCTGGATCTCCAACTCCTGTAGGGCCACCCATGATGGTAAGGCAGAGGAAGCGAGAACAGACTGACCGCGACCCACCTCCAAAGACCCTCAACGGTGGAATAGGCAAAGATCTACACAATCTCAATGGCCAAACTGTTGAAAGAGGGTAGCGCCAGTTGGGTTGCTGTAAGCAAAGCAGACCATGAGAGACCAAGCATCATACTGCCTGATGCAACCAGGTTTGCCAGTTCTCGCAAGAGTCTCAAACTCCTTTGAACAGTGAGGGAGGAGCAATTGGCCAAATCTGTGAGCTTCTATGTCTCACTAAGTTGTCCACCAAAATCAAATTCACATGAATGGCCTTGTCAAACTCTTTGATGCATAGACATCTCCGCCACTGTTACCAGGGGGAGAGAGAGGGAATAGGGAGAGAGGATGACGATGATTGTCCTCATCTTTATTGTTATCACAAGGTTTTGGCCATTGGCCTCCAGCCATAATCAGGTGTATATTGATCTGGGTAATCTGCAAGGAATTCTGAACCAATATGGATATGCACCTGATGAAAACCAGAGGAAACAATGACCAAAACATTGTGATAATAACAAAGATGAGGACAATAGTCCGAATGTAAATAATGATTACTCGACATCCCAGAAATTCAGACAGTATATCAATAAGTCAATGAAAGAAAACATTTTACACATTTCTTTTAACAATCTTCATTATTAATGCATTTAATTCAGTGGTAAATAGTAATCCTATAGCTCAAACATTATACAAGCTGCAAACTTGTTAATGCTCGTGTATAATACATGGTATTAAACAAATAGTCTTAATTCTATAGGGACACAAATTCTGGAATGGTATTAGGAAAGGATGGCGCTAATCATTGCTTAGAGCTAAAATGATTAGGAAGTTATGGAGAGGTATGAACACCCATGTCCTGAAGAGAAACAGCCCATGAAAGACAGACCATCAATGTATTTTAATGATGACTGCATTTCAATGTATATGAAGACAAGATTTTGGCTTCTGTTTCTCCACTGTCTTTACCCATACTCCACCTGTTTAGTTTTTAGCTATTTTCTGTACAAACAGATTAAATATTCCAAGTCAGAGGCAAAGAAGATTGACAATTAATTGCTGAAATTTTGATATTTTTTTTAATTATAATACCTAAAATTTGTTTTAGTAGATTTCAGAACTTAACCTGAATGTTGTACATTGGAGAAAAAAAAGTGTCAGCATCAGGATTTAAAGCAAGCATTATGGACTGAATTAGGTCATTACATATGTAATACTATGAGGTAGGAGCCTGGAAAATTTCATATTTCCTCTCTTGGAGACAAAAGCATTTATCCCCAAGATTATTTCTGAATATATCCTACAGGAAATAAAGGGGAAAAGGTAACCATTTGTATTTTTAGTTCTGCCCGAAAATTTAGTTTCAGTAATTTGCATTCATTTTCAATGACATTACTACAGACCAACAGTAATGCTCCATAAAATTTCACTTTAATTTACCATGATTAGCATCAATTTAAAACTTGACTATATAGATTATATAATATAGTCTCCATTACAGACAGAAATAAAAGCCAGTGTTCATATTCTAGATTCAACAGGTTGCAATGAGTAATATCATATAAAATTCGAGAATGTCTATTTTTATCAGGTTGGAAAGCAAAATGATGCAAAAGGGGAATGGGGGGGTAGGAGAGAGAAAAGTTCTCCATCTGACAGGAGTTCATTATCTACATTCGAACAAATGTCCTCATCTTTGTTACCACGTTTTGGCTGTTGTGCCCGCCAGTCTTCTTCAGAAAACTTTGAAACTGAACCATTTATTCAATCCAAACAGGTAGATTGTCTAAGGATATCTTAACTATTGTTCTGTTATTGCTTGCCCTGTTTCCCCTTAGTCTGTGCCTGTACCACCCAGCCCAGCTTCAGATGGTAACTGAGTTCAATCCCTGGTAACAGAGACTCCAACTACGTGCAAATAGAACATGCTATAAATAACAATACTAAAAAGATGGGCCATCTCTAGAAGAGTGGAATTAGAACAATCTACGCCTATTATAACCCTTTTACCACTGCTTACACCCAGTGGTATAACCACATTTAATGGTGTGGTCCTCAGGGTCTTAGGACAATGTTTTAACCACAGGGCTAACTCTGTGCTGGTTAATACTGACACTGGTCCAAACTGGTTGTTGGCCGCTTCAATCCACACCAACTCTGCCCACAATGTGTTCTTGATCTCAGAGCAGTGGAAGGTCAAATGTTGTAGTAATCAAAGCGCTGGTTCGAGCTGTGGTGGTTGCTATATTAAGGGAAGAAATATCTTCACAATGAAGAATAAAACAAAAGATTCATTGGGTTAATCTTCAATTGGTTTACATCGTTCTTGGTACAACAAAAACTTAACCCTTCCTGCATCAATCTCTATAGTGACACTGTGCCTCGCCTAAAATTTGGGGTTTAAAGTTCAGAGTCAGGAGATCTGGTGACAGCTGACGTGGATTCCAGAGGCACTTAATGCAGGATTCGCAGTGCAAGTCCTTGTGCTCTCAAAGCTATCTGCTTATATGCATTTTGGCCCAAAACTGGTGCAGCACTGAAGGGTTCTGGAGATTTGGTGATTCTCCAATTTTCACATTAATCCCAACAAGGGTTCTTTGTTTCCTATTTCTACTTTAATCAACTTTCCAAATTTGGAGAATTATCCACCTTCTTGGGAGTATTTACAGGGATTGCTCCTCCCTTCAACTCCAACTTGCTTCACTTTACATTTCGTACCATCACTCCATACAGGTGATGCTGAATTCTCCCTCTTTCCTCCTCGGCATTCAACGTCAGCCTATAAGTATAAATGTCTTTGTGACAACTCTAATTTTTAAAGTGTGTGGGCAAAAGGGTGTAGTTTTATTCTAGTCATTAATTTTAATTCTCTTGATTCCTCAAGAAAGAGATAAAATTATTTCACAATTCCTGGACTTATCTTCTGTCTAGCGAAAATATAAACCTGCTCATCAATGACAGGACATGTTTTCATAACTTCAACTCTCAAAAGAGTTCCTTCTTTATTTAAATTTCCCAATTCATTTTCATCAGTGATAATGTAAGCCCTCTCTAACTCCCCCCTCATTAATGATATGCATTTTCTTAATTCCTCAAGCAAGAGAAACTTATTTCTCAATTTCTAGACTTACTTCTGCTCTATTGTACATGTGACCCTCAAGAAAAAATTTATCATTTTAATTTCTGAGTCAGAGACAAAATTATTTCCCAATTTGTTTTCAAAAATATAATCCAGATCGATCTCTCTCTCACCTGCTAGTGATTATTTGTTTGCTTAAATTCTCAAGCAAGAGACAAATTTATTTCTCAATTTGTTTTACCTGCATGCCAGATTCTCAATAGATAAAAAAAAGAATATTTTAAGGGAGAAGAAAGGCAGAAGACCCCCCCCCTTCCACCAAGGAAAAGGTCTCCACTCTCTCTCTCTTAGCTTCTATTCCATTTTAGGCTTAACCCTTTCCAGCTCATATTTAACATTTAACCACTTCATGGCCTGAGTGTCGCTCCATAAATTAAATGAAAGGTTCAGTTTGAAATTCCCTGAAGGTTACCTGAATTGACAAACACCTGCATAAGATCAAAGGGTACAAAGGCTGAAATATGATAAAGAAAAAAAATATTAATGAGGGACTTGTAACAAGGTGCTGGCCTGTTCAACATTTAGTGTCATGACAATGCAAAATGATGATTTGAGAAAATTAGAAATAAATTGTGAAAACTCCCCAAAGGATATCGTAAATAAGAGGAGGAAAATGGAAAAAGAAATGAAGAAATAGAAGTTGAGAGCATCAGAGAGATACGAACCCTGAACAAATTTGGCAAAAAATAATTCACTTTGAAATTTCTCAAATGTGGTCTGATAAGGATAAATTTTTGCTTGGGTTTCTAAGCTGAAATCTGATCTGTGATTCTTAATACTATGATGCTAAGCCATAAGGTAAATCTCATTAAAAGTTGGAGAAATGTTTTTCTGGGCCATGTGTTTTTGTTAGACAATGGACATTTAATAACCCAGATAAAAGGTGGAAATTTTTATATACATCAATGTCAAAAATGGGAAAGTCGTACACAGGGAAATCACTTATACAAATCAGTGAAGCATTTGGCTTCAAGCACAACATGCTAAGAAAATCTCAGTTCCTCAAAGACAGGAGCACATACACATCCTGTGGATGGAATACACACACACAAAGGAATTAAACTGTTACAGACTTGCTGAAAGACTGGAACAGCAACTACCACTAGATCATCAATATCAGCTAGAACAAAGAACTGAAGTGATTTAAAAAAAAAAAAAAAAAAACACCTCAGAAATTCTCAAATCACCATTTTGCTACCTAAATGCATAGATGATGCATGTTTGTGAAATACTCCTTATTATTATTATTATTATTCCCAATAATATTTGTCAATAAATTATTGTTAAATTTTCTGATGTGTTCGTTCAGCATTGAAGGGATTTTCCATTTATATTGAATCAATTGCTGCTTCTACTGCAAAGAACGTTGGTTCATTGTGTTGGACCTGAAAAATTTTCTTGTCAAAACCCATTTATAAATCTAAGATTTGTCCGTGCATTGAATACTGTTGCCATATCTAGTCTGGTGTTTCTGCTATAGATCTAGAGATTCGCTGACAACATCCAAAGAAACGTCTGTAATGTAGTCGATCCTGACCAGGCATTTCATCTTCAGTCATTTTCTAACCAATGTGACATGGCTTCCTTTTGTCTTTTCTACAAATATTTCCATGGCAACTGCTCTGATGGGCTTCCCCCACTCCCAGTGGCCCAACTTCATAAATTTAGGCAGGCTACCAGATTAGGTCTCCCATTTTACTGATGAACTAGCTTGATATAACCACTACTTCAAATAGCTTATTTTCTCACATTTCCCACCTGTGGAACTTCCTTCCAATAACTTTTGTATTACTTTGTGCGAAATAGATCTTGTTTTCTGCTGGTCTTTGGCAAAGTTTGTGTATTGAAAGTTGCTGTGGACAACTGGCCTTTTGCAATTCATGAAGAGTTTTTCTTTGTTGTTCCTGCATCTCCTCTTTTGCAATTAACTCGCTCCAAAGAGTCAAGACGTGACGGGTCATCTGTTTCATGATAAACAAAGTTTGAATTGGGAACTGGGTAAGCAGATACTGGAACCCTGGCGCAGTTAGTGGACATCATGATAGTTCTTTCAGTAGCTGATACAAAATATGGCATGCAAAACCCTACATCCAGATGTTTTTTGTCAAGACACCATCTCTAGAAAGAGTGCCACCCAAAGTGAAAGACTTCTTTCAAGCCATGGAGTGAATTCTCTTGTGCCAGCCACCAACTTGGAATTTTAATTTCCATGGACTGTCTTAGAGACTCCAGTTCCAGATTTATCCACAGGGTTTCCTCCTGAAGCCTTTCCCATGATTGGGTATGGCTGCAAGGCAGTGGAGGTTTAAAATCAGAGTTTTCCTCCTCTTAGACAGGCTACCCTCCCAGGCTGACAAATTTCATCTACTCAAAGTGTATAGCTACACACATAAGCATATATATATATATATATATATATATATATATATATATATATACACACACATCCCACATATTTCTCATGACAACATGGAGGAAAAAGGACTCCTCTTGAAACTTTGCCAGAGCAGTTGGTACCATCCACAATACTTGACTGACCTTGGCATTGCTGATGATCATGCATTAATTTCTCAATTTATCAAGGATGCAGAATCCTTGCTGCAATCACTTGAGCAAGCAGTGAATCAGGTTAGGTCACTATTGCAACAAGTGAGACAGAATACATCACAACCTCCCCTGGATCATCTGAATTGAAATCACTCAATAATACATTCATTAAAAGAGTTCAAACATCTTTGATTTCACATCATAGATTCCCAAGAAGACTTCAACATCCACAAAGCTCTTGTATAGGATGTGTGTAATAAACTTGACAAGATTTGGCACTTGAATCTTCCATCCTCCTTAAAAAGTCCAAACCTTTCAAACACTGATTGAGCCAGTCCTACTGTATGGATCAGAAACTTAGATATTATCTGTTCATCTTGAAAGATGACTGGATGGAACATATACAAATCTATTAATAAAAATCCAGAATATCAGTTTGAGATCCCATTCAACACAACATAATAAATGGAGAACTGAGACCAATCTCTCTTAAGCAAAAATGACTACAGTTTGCCAGCCACTGCCACTGAGCAGACAGGGAAGCCATCTCATTCTTACTCCTATGACATCCTTCTGGAAACGTTTTATGAAAAATGGCTTTCCCAGACACCATAGGTTGGGACACAGGGTTGGACAATGGGGGATCTGAGGACAGCAATACAGGACTGAACAGTGTAGAAAGGGATTGTCAATGGAGTTCCAACCGACCACAGGGAAGTCGAAGGATGATGAGGATATTCAATTTGTTGGTTGGAAGTAACCGGGTCACAGTCGATTCAGTGAATGGCCTCCAGGTTGGGTCTGTATCAGATCATTTATAGCATTAGACCAGATGTAAATGTATAATAAAAAAAAAAAATTAAAAAAAAAAACCCAAAAAAACTAAAAAACAAAAAATAAACTAAAAAAAAAAAACAAAAAAAAAATCAAGAACACCTTTCTTCTACATCAAAGAATTGAAAGTTAAAACTAAAGAAAATAAAAACTGAGCACTTAAAGCAACTTAAATACCAGCTTATTGTACATGACAGATTTTTGGTACAGACCACCCAAAACAATCATATCTCAAGTTACTATTTTTTCATAAGCAAGTAGTGAGGCTAGGTTGCTAATAATTACCCTACAGACAAATCTATGGTTACAGACAGAAATATAAAGAGTCTTTTTTTCTTTTTTTTTCAAAAGTCTTCCCTCAGTCATAAGTTACCTGTTAAAATTAATTTAAATTCACTAGCAGTATCTGTGGAAATTTCACCATTTTACTATTTGAATTTTCTGAGAAATCATAATTCATAAATCAATGATGTTACAAGTTCCTTGCTATTTCTATGACTATAAAATACCCATGGAAATTCCCGATTACATCATTAAATATTTGAGCTTAACAACTTTACAAAATAGTTCAATAACAATCATTAATATAAAAGCAAGTCATTATTTAAAGACGTAAGAGGATACAAATGAATAGATTCAAAACTGACAAGTTTTACATTTCAATGAAATCACCTCTATTTACTCTTATGTATGGCGGTTTTGTTTTTTTTCCATTAAAACCAAACGGCATCTCCGATATTTTTTCTTCTGTCTTTTCACAAAATCGAAAAGGAATTATCTATTATTTATCTGAGGTAATGGCAGAGCATAACATACATGCTAACTTACAGAGGAACAAACAGAATTTAATATGATTGCTACTAATTTCTGGGATGAGGAGTTATCACACTGTTTTGGCTGCTGTGCCCTCCAGCCCTTATCAGGTGTACCCAGATTGATATGCATCTGATGAAGCCCAGGGGCCACAATGTTTAAAACGTTTTAATAACAAAGATAAGGATAGTTTGAATATAAATAACATAAATAATGATTGTGTAGTTAAATGAGCTTGTGTTCCTTGTACAACAAATACTTCTTTTTCAATCTGCCGTTCTTGATTTTCTGCAGATGTCACCAATGTAAAAATTGCCCCCTTCTCACTGCTTCTGCCCTCTTTTATTATACTAACATCATGGATGACTGACCATTTAATGTTTTTCACTGTCTTTAGCTACCCAGTCAAATGGCATCCTCCAGTCCGACCAATTAGCACATGAATTACTATTGGTCAAACCATGCTGAGCTCTACAAAAGCCACTATTACAGAATATACACTTTTGGAATAATCTAAAATTGGCAGGGGAGATTCGTGCCATTTTCAAGGTACAAAATGCCGCTGCTACATGTCGTGTATTGAGATAAGGAACTTATTTTCCTTTGCATTAGATGCAAGCCACTCTGACTTGCACGCTTCTACATAATTGTTTACCACAGAGTGTCATTAAGTTTTTTTTAGTTTTAAAATTTATTAAATTAAGAAATGGATTTTTGTAAGATCGTAAACAGTCAATTTTGCAAAGTAAAAGGGATTCAGCCTAGACATGAAGCATTTAGTAATTAAGCTTAGCCTAGGCTTAGACACTTAGCAGAAGTAATTTTGTAAGTAAGGTTTTTAATGGACCAAAATTTTTGATTAAGTGTTTTTCTAAAACCATTTATAAGAAAGGTGAATTTATGTCAGAAAACTGATTGCCTTTTACTTACAAGTTGAACACATCTTGAGAAACAACTTAGACTGTATTTTTATCAGTTTAATGAAGGCACACAATGCAGCCCCTCATTACCAAAATAAAACTGGTAAATGCCAAAAAAAAAAAAAAAAAAAAAAAGCACCTTGCCTAAAATTGGTTAAAATTTTGATCAGATTGGATTACTAAACTATTTTACATATTAACTGTACAAAGGCTTAGATAGTAGAAAGTACAGAAAAAATATCAGTATAATGCCTGACCTAACTTAGATAAAGAAATATAAGAAATATTGCTCATAGTCTAAGGAGACTAACTCAACATTTCATAACTTCCTGTTATGCTTCTAAACAAGGAACATAGGTTCCAACTTCTCTTAAACTAGTTGAGATACTAAACCAACATATGTTTGATAGATTCAAGGGAGCTTTAGATTTCAGTATTTTGACACATTGACCACAACGGAACACTTGTGCCAGTTGAAAAATGATTGTCAAATTTTAAATTATATTTCCTGCTTTAATCTACAATAAAAATGGCATGACTGATAATTGCAACATGGTGCAATTCTTATTTTATTGTACTATATTTGTTAAGCGTTATCTGCTTAGCATCTTCATACAAATGATATTTTCGTCCATTAAGAAGCGTCTTGAAGTAATAGAGATGTAAGTGGACTGATGAATACTGAGAACACTATTGACAGCACTAGTGAGCAACAAGGAAGTTATAAAGAAAATAGGAACCACAAGGAAACTGGTACTTTCTTGTGCACATAATGAAGAAAGTAGGTCTGGAGAATTTAACACTCACAGAACATACTGTGCAAGAGAAAAAGTTACTTAGAGTAAAAAGATAGGAAGTTGTGGAGGACCATGAAAGGACTTGGCACATAAAAAAAAGTATCACACCATTTTATACTACAATTTTTAAATAAGCATTAATTTCTAGATTTATCTGTCTAGCAAGAATAATTTATAACATCACAAATATATACATGCAGATACTTGTAAAATCTATTTTATCAATACTCCCTTCCCCACGCCAATGTCTTATACTGTATACTTCTAGTTACTATCATTAAAAAAAAAAAGTGCTGTGAACGAAAAGTATACGAGAAGCTGATTAAAATGTGACCAGGCATTTAAAGAAAAAAAAAAAAAAAAAATCATTTAAGGTCTTGAAAATATTTCTCCATTGGCATGAGAAGTGTATTCACATGCTTGTAAAATGTATCCAGCCAATATTAGGTTTAAATTATCTTCTATTCATAATTTTGTGCCATTCTATAAGATTGGATCAATACCTTCTGGAATTCCTAGAGTCACATTTGATGAGTTTTTTTCCCCTGCTCTGCCATTTTATCTTCAGTTCGGTCTGGCCAATTCTAAACACCACTTCCTCACCCCATTCACTATCACCAATCACTCTGAAGAAGAACCAGAGATCTTGTGTCACCATCGTCTTTACCAAGGCAATCAACCAAGCTTAAGTCAGCAGATTGGTGCCTAGCTGCAGCTCAAAGACAAATGATGGGTGGCTTCAATCTGTTTTCACACCAGCCTCCCCCTCAATATCAGTCACTGATTGACTCAGTTAAGGCTGCAGGTTATTTGATGTGTGTATGTATATATATAATTAATACAAGGATAAAAATATATATCTCCTATTCATAGAGCAAATATTCTTTACTCAAAATGCATTAATATTTTTTTTCAGTAATAGACAATATTTAAAACAAAATATAAAATTACCTGGCAAAAATCAAGAAAATACTACACTAAAGAATTATATATATATATATATATATATATATATATATGCAGAAATATAGTCTTAAAGTGTGCTATATTTATGAGATAAAGTGCTCAATATCAGAGATAGAGCGTGTGTAAATATCTTATATATATTATTTATTTATTTATTTGTAATAAGCAAATCATAAGTATGGCATTTTTATTTAATACTAGAACCTTCCATATTAAAGATATCTCAAACAAATTAGATTATAATTAATGGTATGTTTTTTGCAGATCAGGTACAGATACTATATTATATCTCATATGTGGCATTTCTAAAATAAACACCAACACAAGTTTAAATATGCAAATTGATCTCCAGACCTTAATAAGCTGTTGGATTTGAATAATTGAAAGGAAATACAGCTGCGACAAGGTGGCCGTCAACCGAGAGGAGACACAGCTGTGACAAGGGGGTCGTCAACCAAGAGGAGACAAGGCCTTTAGGACCGTTACAAGAGGGTTGTCAACCTAGTGGAGACATGGCCACTTCAAGAGAATCATTATCATTCTACAAAGAACAAGTTGTCCTAGATGTACAAATCACAAAAACAAATTCTACCCATGCAAAATAAAATAAAAAATATTATTTACTAGTGCTGGTTTAGCTTAATCTTTCACAGGGCTATAGTAATGCTATTATTGTGTGTGTGTGTGTGTGTGTGTGTGTGTGTGTGTGTGTCCTGTAATCCATTGGGATCATGGACACACCACATTCACTGCAGCTATAGCATTAGTGATGTGTCTAGGGCAAGACAGCCTGATGGAACACAACCATCCTCAGGCTGGTTTTCAATTCAGAGAATTGCCTTTGCCTACACTGGCTTCTATGTCAAGGCAAGAGAGCCTAGTCTGCCCTGCTACTTAACCTATAACTGGAGGAAGATGGATTCATGTCTTTTCCAAGGGCATTCAAGTGAAATGAACAAAATAGAATCAAGCGGGAATTGAACTTTGCATGCCTAATTTACTTTCTGTTCCATAACCATTACTCTATCTGCATCCTGATTAATGTGTCGAAAACGTTTTTGACAGAAATACCAAATATTGGCAAGTATTTATAAGGTTCACAAGAAAGAAATATTCTGCTTTTAACCCAATATGGGTGGCTTTATAGTCTGTTACCAAAAGGTCAAATAAACCATTTCTATTGTTAAACACTTTCAGATACACAATCTCATTTTGTTAGTGTTAGAAGTTTTATCAAAGTGACTAGGATTTATTACCATCTGAATTTATGGAATGATGAGTTATCATTTACATTCTGACTATTGTCTTCATCTTTGTGTGTGTGTGTGTATTATATATATATTATAGAGCTGAGCGGTTTGGCAATTTATGTTTTGGTATCAATTTTCAGATTTTTTTTTCTTGATCCCGCGCTTTTCGATACAGTTTTTAATTTAGTATTTTTGTTTTTTTAAGGAAACCATTCATTTTTTTTGTGTAATGATAGCATTTCTAGTCAATATCTCATTTCTTTTGAGATTGATAAATTTGCAACTTAGTCTGTTCAACTTGCAATTAATCGTGTATTTCTGGTCCATTCTTAAAAATATTCACATGACTGGAAAGAGAATCTTTCTAAATATGTAATTTGTATGTGCTTTTATTCATTCATTTTTCTTTTTTTTTAACAGCTAGTATTTTGCTTTGAACAGCCAAAATTAAGAAATATGACCCCCACCCAAGACTAAATTTTACACTTACTTTGATTTGCAAAATCAAAGTGACCAATCTTTATTAATATTCTTGAAATTGTACACTCAAGAAGACAACTTAAACTACAACCAGGAAGATGTTCATTTCTTCTCCGACCCATGGAAGCGTTTTTGACTAAAGTTTATTTATTAAACTTTCAAATAAATTATCAACAATAAATAACTACCATATTTATTAAATTGGTAAAACAAATACAAAAGAAATCGTTGCATAAATTATGTCTTTGGACAACACATTTTTGAGAGAGAAAATGGTACAGCTCTCCAGAAATTAGTTTATGATATGGCTTTTAAAAAGCCAAAAAAATGAAACCCCTCAATGTTTTTAAAAATATGGCAATTCTTTTCTAGTATGCCAGTCAACTGTTATTGGGGTTTTGCAAATAAATTTCTTCTAAACAAGGAAAATCAATGAGTTATTTTTTTCACATAAATAAATTTATTTATCTAGTGAATATACAAAATAATTAAAAGCATTTAATTTCATTTTTAGAATATGTAGATTTCCAAATCTGCAACTATCACCTGTTCTTTTTAGATACACATTTTAAAATTTTGAAATTAAATACTATTTTAATCTTAAGTGTATTCGCTATATAAAACCATAAAGATATTTGTAAAAATATGAATTAATTTTCCTTGTTTAGAAGAATTTTATAGGCAGAACACCCACCGAACTATAGTGGCTAAAAAAGAATAATTTTTACTTTGGGTTTAAGAAAAATGACTTGCAGTTTTGAAAATATATACATTTTAAACCCGAGATTAAAAAAAAACTTACTTTATTTAATTTTAGGTGTATTTGCAACATAAAATTAATTTCTACAAATAAAATTTGTTTATTTTTTAATTTTACACTAGAGACTCATATCTGGAAATATACAAATTTTAAAAGTGAAATTAAGAACTATTTTAATTTTTAACTCTTAATAGCTAATTTAGGTGTAATCCTGAGATAAAAAATAAAAAACAAATTTATTAAAAAAAAAAAAAAAAAAAAAAAAATTTCATCCATTAAGATGAAACTGGCAACTATATTTTTATTTTTACTCATTATTTTGTTGTTAATATAATTTTACCACAAAAATTTTTTTTTTTAAAGACTGAAACAAATAGATTTCAGACATCATGTATTTTCATTTTTTTCTTCTTCATTTCTTTTGTACACAAATAGATTTCACATTTATTTTCTAAAACTAGTCAAATGTTTTTAATATTTTTGTTCAATTTTTTTCTCTTACAATAACAGTATAAATGTTGATAAAATTTGATTTTATTAACATCTGAAAGTCTTTTTCAATAGTATTTCTTTAAGTATCGTCACTCAGTTGTGATAGCACTTAAAAAAAAAACAAAAAAAACAACAAACGATATCGATTTTGTAAAAAATCTTGATGCGGTTTTACAGTGTGAAAATGGAACCAAAAAAAAAAAAAAAAGTTATTTTTTTGGCTAAACCACCCATCTCTTATATATTTATATATATATATATATATATATACCAATTTTCCAAGCGTAGCTTTGATGTGGCACAAGGCCGAAATTAAGGGGCACCCAATGAGGATCGAACTCACTAATCAATCGTAATTGTCCTAGCGAGACAAGCTTGCTAACCATTACACCACCTGAAGGTGCCCCTATGATGGACTCTACAGTCATTTTTGATGTACGAGTGTCTTTCAGTTCAGTTTTATTTTTCATATATATATATATATATATATATATATATATTGTATATTCACCACTTAGTGGAAAGTGCTCAATATCAGTGATAGAGCTAACATTCAGTAGTATGGATATGAGTTTGTGACCTTGGGTTTCATGCTTTTGCGATCATCAAAGAAACTGGTTTATTTTTTAAAATTAGATCAATAATATTTTTAAAAATAAGTATTGATATTTATGCTTGTTTGACTGTTTGGTGGTGGGAGGGGAAATTTCGTTCTGCATTTGTTTGGGAACTCTCATACACATACATACAGGTGTATGGATTCTAGTTCATGCAAACATGCTCACATAAACAAGCATATCTAGGCCCAAACGCATGGATGTACATCGGTGCCTAGCTTTGGATTGTTTATATGGGTATGTTTGCATGAACGAAAAATGCGAACACCTGTATGTATGTTTGTGTCTATGTGTATGGGAGCGTCTTCCCAAACAATGAAGGAGAAAATTCCCCCTTCCACCTCCAAACAGTCAAACCAGTATAAATAGATCCAATTTTAAAAAATAAACCAGTTTGATGATTGCAAAAACATGAAACCCAGGGTCACAAACTCATATCCATACAACTATATATATATATATATATATATATATATATATATATATATATATATAACTATACTCGTGTCGAAAAACCTTCGAGATCTTGATTTAACAGCCGACCCTGACGATCTGCCTAAGTGAAACCTTGGTAGGTGTGTCTGGCTCATTAGGTTTGACTATATATATATATATATACCTCATTAGGTTTGACTATATATATATATACCTCATTAGGTTTGACTATATATATATATACCTCATTAGGTTTGACTATATATATATATACCTCATTAGGTTTGACTATATATATATATATATATATATATATATATACCTCATTAGGTTTGACTATATATATATATATACCTCATTAGGTTTGACTATATATATATATATATATATATATATATATATACCTCATTAGGTTTGACTATATATATATATATACCTCATTAGGTTTGACTATATATATATATATATATATATATATATATATATATATATATATATATACCTCATTAGGTTTGACTATATATATATATATATATATATATATATATATATATATATATATATACCTCATTAGGTTTGACTATATATATATATATATATATATGATGAAAATGTGGAAAAGACAAAGCAAAATCCGAATATGTGAGTTTACTGTTTTTTTTGTTTTGTTGAAAAAAAAAAAAAAAAACAACCCAGTAAACTCACATATTCGGATTTTGCTGTCTTTTCCACATTTTCATCATACCGTCGGATCTACATCCACATATTTGCTTACACACACACACACACATTATATATATATATATATATATATATATATATATATATATATATATATATATATATATATATATATATATATCTATATCTCGTGTGTGTGTATATATCTATATATATCTCATGTATCTGAGTCATATGTAGTAGTAGACTTAGTAGAAAGAACAATAACTGTGCAGTACTAAAATAAGAAAAAAAAACAAAAAAAAAAAACAAGATATTGACACGCACCTGAAGAAAGCTGAAGAGCACAAAGGCTGAAACTTGATAACAAAGATAAGGAGAATAGCCCAAATGTAAAAAGTATATACAATGGGATTTACTTGTCTTTTGTTTTGCGATTAAGAAAGATTATTGTATAAATTATGAAAACCAATTTTATTTTAAACAATCTTTCCATTTATTTAGTCTCTAACCTTCTGCCGATGCATGTGGAATGTAATGAATAGTTTTAAGGTACATTTTAATGCAGGAAAACAAATCCTTAAAACCACTGGCTGGATGTCATATAGAAAAGGTATGGAAATCTGAAGAATGGACTTATTTTAATTATAAATTTATTTTAAATAAAAAATAATAAAAAAAAAAAAGGTGTGGGGAATCCCCATATAAAATATGGACTGCCCCAATATTGGGATAACCTGATACATTTAACAAAATTTAAATTATGTAATGGTCAACTCAACACCTTGATTGCGTTGTGCATGAAAGTTGTGTTATTGGTGAGAAAAAAATATGTATATTTATTAATATATAGTTTATAGCTCTGTTATATTGTATCGAGCACTCTTATTAACACCAGCAATCAATGTGGCCATTAGTACCCTGAAGATCTGTTAGGTGAAACTTTGGTAGCTAAGTAGGTAGGTTCTGGCTCACTAGGTTTTTTAGATTTTGCTCTTTAGTGTATTGAGCACTTTTACATTTTTGCTTAATTTACTCAGTCAGTGTTTTTTTTTCTTTTGACTTAGCATTGCGGAGGTGATTGATGTCTTCAGTTTCTTTCTTTTTTTTACTGAAATTTTTTCCTCTGATATTGGTTTATTCAAATATATATATATATATATATATATATATATATATATATTTTTATTTTTGCAAATTGTATTATCCAGGGTTTTTTTTTTTTTTTTTTTTCCACTGTCAGAGTATAGGTATTAAAATAATAAATAATAATAATAATGTTCAATAAATTTAATAAATAAAAAAAGCGTTGTTACTTTTGCCACACACTGTATGTAAATAAGGTCTGCTCAGTATCATTGCAATATAAACAATAGGATGGCCCTGTGGGTGATGAACACAAATGTGCCTGAGTAGGCAAACCATCTTAGCAAATACTTGGAAATGAATCATAAGAAGCACATATAAATTGAAACAATAAAAAGCTAAAAATGCTGTAATTTGGCTAGCATGTTTTGATAAACAGACTGATAACTCACAATTCTTAATAATGATCGTAGTTAAAAGTATTGAAATATGAAAATGAACTTTGAAGAGTTTAACATTTTTAATCCAGATGTAAAACACCTTAGTCAGAAAAATATCATAAAAAGTTAAGACTTTACTGGTGCTTTTCAATAAAGCTTGTTTGAAGATTATATATATATATTTTTAAATAAAAACAGACCACTTTAAGGTTCCATATAATAAATTATTTCATCACAGCCCTTTCAAAGTATTGCGGATCTTGAACTCTCAAAGTAAAGCAAAAAACAGCATCCATTCCAAAGAAGGTTAATGACACTTTCTCTCTTTCTCTTTATGCCTTTTTGTCCTATCCCCCTCCCATATCGATATATAACTTCCGTTAACAGATTTAATGTGTCAATGTCTGGATTTCCTCTAAAAATTTAAATTTGAAAGAATAGAAATGTTACATCTAACTCAATCATGTCCCTCTCCCCGCTTCACTTCCTCACTCCGTTAATTTACTTATTACAACCCGTCATAAATGTGTAAATTTCTTTTAATTTTTCATTTCAACCTTTGGAAATAAAATCTGATGATCTGCGGTCCTTTAAAAGGGCTGTGGTGAAATAATTTATTATATGGAACCTTAAAGTGGTCCGTTTTTATTTAAATTATTAGCTGTGATTTACATTGAGCTCTCTGGATTTTATCCTCCTTGGGTCTACCCATACGGATTACCTAGTTTTTCGTAAACTATATATATATATATATATATATATATAATAATAATAATATTCAGTCTGTACAAGGCCCAAGAGCTAGTCAAGGAACAGTGTTACTGAGTAAGGAACATTTTATGGGGATATGTGGAGAAGATAACGGTTAATCCTAGACTAGATAAGATTGTAAGGACAAGGGAAGTATCCTTTTGGGTGTCTGTTCCACAGAGCAGCAGGTCACAGGAAGAAGTTGTTCAAGTAAAATTTACATCTCACCAATCGAATACAAAGGGTTGCATGGCTGTGAAGGTTAGAACTGGTGGACTAAAGAATGTAGCTAGTCTGAACATGCACACTTTAAAATACTGACTCCTGTGGCGAACAATATTTAATGTTTCTTTTGTATGATAGTAGATTCATGTATTTTGCGTCTTTCCTTGAAGTGAGTACTATGAAAATACGTACAAGAATTGCATTAAGTTTCAATAACTGACATTGATTGATTGGTTGGGTTTTTTTACAGCTTATCAACCCTTTGTAGATCACTAAAAGCAGAAACATATTTTTGATTGTAAGAATTTATATATATATATATATATATATATATATATATATATATATAATTTCATTAGTAAAATATATGAAGGCTACAGATAGTGCTAAAAAAATTGTAAGCAATTTTAAAATACACAAAAGTATCCTTTAACAGAAGGTTAATTTTTTTTGTGTGTGTGTGTATATATATATATATATATATATATATTTATTTTTGTGTATTTAGGCAGCAATCCTTTCATGCACGTTTCATTGAATATGACAGACAAAGTGCTTTGATTTATACAATTTCTCATGTGACATTATTATAATTTTTTTTCTTTTCAGAGGATAAATTACATAAAAACTGAACAATTATTCTTTCTTTCCAAGCACTTTTGGCTATACATTTACCCATTTTCAAGTTTGATATATATTAACTGTTAACAAGAATTAGATTGTTGTATGTATGTACTTATATAATAATGAAAGCTTTATTAATAATAAAAAAAACAAAAAAACAACTCAGTAATATCAACTATGAACATGGACACAATATCTTGACCATGTTTTGAAAATGAAAACATTATATAAATACATACATACAACAATCTATTTCTTATTGACAGTTAATATATATCAACCTTGAAGATGGCTAAATGTATAGCCGAAAGTGCTCAGAAAGAAACAATTAGTTTTTATATAATTTATCATCCGAAAAGAAAAAAATTATAAGATCACATGAGAATTTGTATAAAAAAAAAAACTAAATCAAAGCACCTTGTCTGTCATATTCAATAAAATGTACACACATATATATATATATATATATATATATATACACACACACACAGGGGTTGGACAAAATAATTGAAACACTTGTTAAATTCAAAGAAAATTTATTTAATATGGAGTTGGTCCTCCTTTAGCCTCACAGACAGCTTTAATACGTCTAGTTTCCTGACTTCATCCAGAGGAATTTTCAGCCATTCTTCCATTAACACCTGCTCAAGCCCTTTAAGATACGACGGTGGAGGATAGCAGCTCCTAACTTGTCGCTCCAAAATGCACCACAAATGTTCAATAATATTGATATCTGGAGATTGGGGAGGCCATGTGTTCTAGCTCACTTTCATGCTCTTCATACCAGTTCTTAACCACTCAAGTGGTATGTATTGGAGCATTATCGTCTTGGAAGTTGCAGTCACCATCAGGGGATAAAGTCTGGGCCATTGGATGAACATGATCTCCCAAAATGTTCAGGTAATCTTTGCTGTTGATTCTACCATGCAGGCCAACTATTGGACCGAGACATTTCCATGATATGGTGGCCCAAACTATCACTGACCACCACCATGCTTCACTGTTGGAAGAAGGCAGTCAGGGTTGTAAGCTTCTTTGGGCTGCCTCCGCACAAACTCGCCGTGAAGTTGGGAAAAGAGAAAAACTGGACTCATCTGAGAATATGACTTGCTTCCATTAGTCTGCAGACCAGGCATTGTGATCTCTGGACCACTTCAACCACTTCTGAATATTGCAAGTGGAGAGAAGAGGTTTCCTTATGGCAGCTCTTCCACGATATCCAGCCTTATGAAGCTCATGACAAACAATTTTAGTAGAAACTGGACTATTCAGATAATTATTCAAATCAGAAGTCACTTTGGCCGCAGTAGTCCGATGATTTTTTGCTACATTGCCTTTCAATGCACGTCAGTAAGTTTGCAAGTTCGGCCCAAATTGCTACAGCTGATAGAGGTTTTGCCCTGTTTCTCAAATTGTGTCAGTTCTTGATATGGCAGCTCTTGTAAAACCAAACAGTTCAGCAACCTTAGTGATCGAGGCTCCTGCCATGCGAGCTCCAACAATTTGCCCATTTTCAAACTCAGAGAGTTCACGCATTTAGCTTAAATTTTACTAAATTCTAAAAATAAGTAAGAGAAAGACAGTAAATTAGATAAATAAACACATTTACAATAGATATAACCTGTAATTATGAAGTTTTAGTTAAAGTTCTTAATATAATAGGTCTTTAAAATATAGGAGTGGAATTTGCACCTGTTCCAATTATTTTGTCCAACCCATATATATATATATATATATATAAAGCAATTTTATGCTACTTAAGAGTGAAATATTAAAACTTCCGATATATAGCATAAAAATTTTAGGCTTGTCTAATGTTTTTAAGTTTACAAAAAGAACTGCATAATGGCTTTATTTGAGTAAATAATTCTATCCAAGAACACTCATCATTTAATCCAACATTATGAAAATAAAATAAAAGCATCTTTTCAGACACAACCAGCTTTGTAATAGTTTTCTACAATATCAACTATTTTGACCTGAATTTTATAAAAAGATGTAAAGTCGTATACGAGATATCAAGTTACAAACTGAAATCGTCAAATGAAATTTAAATTTCAGGTGAATCCACAGCTATTTATTTGATAC
Source organism: Acanthosepion esculentum (assembly GCA_964036315.1). Classification (NCBI taxonomy): domain Eukaryota; kingdom Metazoa; phylum Mollusca; class Cephalopoda; order Sepiida; family Sepiidae; genus Acanthosepion; species Acanthosepion esculentum. The sequence continues at coordinate 22,992,328 of OZ038510.1, read as the reverse complement.
TAATGAAATGAGAAAATGTACAATTTTATCATTAGATGTTTTAAAAAAGGTCTCTTCACTGACATACCAGCGCTACTTATGTTCCCACTAAGTAACACCTGTTGACCTAAAAATCCCATTAACAATATAGCAATATTACCTGAACCGTCAACAGACCAATCAAGTTAATAATATGGCATATAAAAGAAAGAAAAGTAATTAACAAAGCCTATTAATAATGAATATAGATATTTAGGGTGCTTTGAACAGGTAGTTCTCAAGGTGGGGAAAACTGAACAAATAATTTTAAGGTATGGTATATTTATGGGTAAAAATTCTCAATATCAGAGATACAGTGTATGTAAATATAAAAGTGGACACTGCGGTCAACACCAATCAGTGACAGTCTGTTTCATGCTTTAATGGAATCTTCAGACATGAAAGAGCCTGTCATTGCTATATATATATATATATATATATATATTATATATATATATATATATATATATATATATATATATATATATATATGTGTGTGTGTGTGTGAAAATACTATGACAAATTGGGAAAAGATTTTGTGATGCATTTCATCCATCTGAGCTTTGATATTGATTGTAAGAGCCTGGATGCAAATCTACCATTGCTGAACTAGTGACCAAGGCACTTTCCAGACCTTTGTCTTTGTAGAGTATTTTCTCTTTTAATCAAAGTGACATTACCTATGTCAAAATTGTGGTCAGCTTTCTTATAGTGAACAACCAATACATTTTGTGTATTGTTTTTTAAAATATCCCTTTTCTTTTCTGTTGTTTGTTTTACATTGTTTTGAGCCCTTTCCCACTGTCAGTTTGAATCTAATCCTCATTGCCATTGTTGTATCCTTAAGGAAGGTTACAAACAGACAAAGGCGGTACTCGAGTGAAAGGTGGAGATGAGAGAAAGAGAAGTTTATTATCAAAGAGAATACACTACTGAAAGACAGGGAATCAGTTGTAGGCTAGTAATTCCGAAAGCAAGGATATTTATCTTACCTCCTCGCGAGGCCGTTTTAATGCAAGGCAAAACTGAGCCCATATGCTCCGGAAAAAATTCCCTGTAGACCCTTGTATACACAGGGTCGGGAAGCTGTCTCCCACCCCAGACAAGATTCTGCCCTTCGGTATATCCTCGTCTGGGTTCCTCCTTGCCCAAAGGCAGAAAGTTCAACCAGACGAATATGTGATAGAGAGTGTGCAACATTCCATTACAACACATTCATATAGTCTTGTTTAAACTCCTTGAGGTTTCTCCAATGTATTCAATTCTGGCAATTCCTGAACTTGAATTCCTCTAAGTTTTGGCTTTTGTTTTTTTAATTAAAGTCTTTCATTATTTTAGATGTAGTTGTGACAAATTTTATGCTTAGATTAGATAAATTCTTTTCAGTTGTAGCTGTTATATTTTCTTGGAATTTCTCGAGTTTGTTTAGGTACAAAAATGTTTGGAAAGAACCAATCAACTTAATTTCTATATATTGTTGCTGCTCTATTAATATATTCCCATGATATTAACTTACTGGATTGGATTCTATTTAAGAGAACTCAGAATTTGCAGCCAACACACACACACACACACACAGAGTGATATTAACTTACTGGATCTTGTAGATAAACTAAAAGTTGAACACACAATAGAATTTACATACGAAATAGAAAATGAAAAACAATACTTTACCTTTCTTAGACAAAATGTTACACTGAGATGACAACAGCCTAAAACTGTCCACTGAAAATCAACCAATAAAAATGACCTAATAAACTTCTATTTCCATCATAACAAAATAAAATCCGGAATGATCATTGGATTCTATTTAAGAGCACTCAGAATTTGCAGCCTTTAATATTTACACAAAGCCAAGCTCAGACAAAATTTTGGTACCAACACTTAAAACTTGGCCAAGAATGCATTGAGTGATCTTGGAAGGTCTTCAGTATGCAGAGGAACCAAAAATGTCTCATGCAACCAAAGGAAATTGGCAATCTGGTTATGTTATGGACCAAATAGAAAAATTATCTGTTCAGCCTGAACATCCTGACTGCCTATTTCTTCATACAGAGATTATTTTGAAAAATGTAGTAAGTAAGGTCAGTTAGTTACTCCAGCAGTCCAGATATTCAAAGACTCCCAGTTTGGTGGCCTGTTAGTGATTTCCAAAGCTACAAAAAGAGGGAAATTTCAAACAGGGTTATTTTGAAACATTAAAGGGATGTTGGGATGAAAGTCCAAAAAGAGTGGCTTTGAAAGAGAAAAAAAAGAGCCATTGCCCTAGGTAGGCTATTTTGATATCTTCTTTTATTTCCTTTTTTAATATTAAGTGGTTTATCTGGCCGTGTATGAATTGCACTTGGAGTGGGAGTGACTTTTGCAGCATTGTCAGATCTTGTGGCAACTGGGAGTCAAGTCAAAGGGCCAACTACCTGCAGTTGAGTGAAGCTGTGGGCTTCTATTAAGAATAACTTTGAGGCAATACAAAATTACGATTGAACATTGGTTTGAGTGAGGTCTGGATTGGCTAAGTAGAGAACATGTAGAAGCAGACCCCTCTTTTTGCTTTCTCTTTACCCACAGGATGCTGTAGAGACAAGATATATCTCATTTCCCCTCCAGGAGATATTAGTTCCAAGCAGACCCTGTGTTGCATGAATACAACTTGGCATACAAAGGTACTAAGCTGGTAACTAAGAAACCGGCAAGAAACTCTTCTCAAACATTTTAACATCTTTAAGAGAACTTTACACAAACGTACATACAAATGACACCTTCATATACGCACACATTCCCATCTTTATATTCTTCCTATTTGGTTTTGCTAAGGCAATAAAACAAAAAACAAGAATAAAACCCACAACAAGAAAAAGTTGTGCATTGCGATGTAGATACAGATTTTTTTTTTTTTAAGCATTTCACCCCAAGCAAGGTGTGAGTGCCACTAGTACACAAGGGTTTACAGAGGGTAAAGAACAAGAATAAAGAGGCATGTTTGAAGAGAGGATAAAGAGAAGGACGGACAACAAGATGAAGGTATCAGAAAATGTCGATTGACATTACACTTGAATATTAGAAGATTATAGTTATCAGGGAAGGAAGTGAGAGCAAGAGAATTCCACAGACGGGAAGTGCGAGAAAATCTGTTTGAGTAGAAGAGATGGTTACAGTTAACCATTTTGACAGTGAAAAGGTGGGACCAATATGCCAACCTAGTAGCTCACTTAAATTCATGCAGTCTGGGAACCAGAGAAAGCAACTTGTCAGAACAGTTGCCATGAAAATATTTCTAGAAGAGACAGAGGGAACAACAGCACATCTGTGAGAAAGCTACTGTAGACTAGATGCCAGATCAGGACCTATCACATTGCATATCTGTCTCTGGATTTTGTTGAGGACCTCGAGACTTACAGCTGGGGCCCCATATATGACAACAATATTCCATGCAAGGATGGACTCAAACAAGAAAAACTTTCTGGCATGACAAGGTTTCAATTCTAACAGAATTTTACTTTTCATGAGCAGCTATTCAATTTTTTTCGATATTAATTTTTCTTGAAAAGAAACCCAGAAGTTATCCAGTCAATAGATTTAACCATTTGCTGAGAAATTATCTTTTAGAAATTCACACATGTCTCATCTTACATCAGTATAACAAAACAGCCAACATTTCTACCATGTAAGAGGAAGCCTTATATACTATTAATAATGAATATTTTTCGTCACCATTTGGTACAACTGAGTTTAATGCCCATACTAATCTTCAGGTACTAATAAAAAAAAAAAAAATAAAAAAACAACAATTAAAAACTCTCTCTCTCTCTCTATATATATATATATATATATATATATATATAAAGGTAACAAATCAGTTAGTATAAATCCAAGTGGATCCTAGTAATATAAAATATTAAAGCTGATCCACAAAAAGAGCTCAATGTATTTATTACAGAGCAAATAATTAATAAACAATAAAATCCAAAATCACCTCCCTCATATGGGGAATAGCCTATTTCAGCACCCCAAAATATCAGTCATCTGTCTCATCAATTTATTTATATATATATATATATATATATATATATTTATTTCTCAGATAAAGTGTATCTGTAGAAGTGATAAAATGAATAAAAATAGACAAGGGGGGAAAAAACAATGCTTAGCCAATGTGTTTCATCCTTCGAAGGGCTTTATCAAGACAATATAGGATTTATTATGCTGCAGAAGTTTTTATACACAGAGTCAAAGATGTCATTGGTTTATCATGGCTTGTAAATTTGAGAACATTCATGAATGTTCATCAGGTGGTTGAAAGGTCAGTCAACGTATATGGAGGACACAAAGTGTCATAATTCAAAGTCTGGTGAAAAGTAAAGTGAGTGAGTGAGTAATATTCAAGAATTATTTTTCTTTTTTAAATGAATATTGTTTTTAGAGATATATATATATATATATATACACACACACACACACACACACTCCTGGTCAAAATCTTAAGACCAGATACGAAAAGGTTAAAAAAATATAAAATACTGTTACTTTAATCAAAATATATTTGCAAAACATTTACATTTAATTAGGAAATGTAGTTTATCAACAAGCAAGTGAAGATTTTAAGCTTTTAATTGATTAATTTAAACATTGAAAAAAGGATTTTTTTGGTTTGTCATAAAGATAAGACCATGTAAATAAAAATAGCAAATACAGAACAAATAAGTCACAATGACAATTTAATTCTCAGTATATCCTCCATTTTTACAGATTACTTTGAAAATTCACATTGGCATACTCGTTATTAACTTCTGCATGGGGAGGTGCTTGGGATGCTCACCCAGGATGTATAAACTGCAACAGGAAGAGCATCCACAGTTTCAAATTGCGATCCATGATTATAAACATCCTTTGCCATCTATCCCCAAACATTCTCTACTGGGTTTCAATCTGGAGAGTGTTGTGGATTGCAGCATTGTCCTGCTGGAAAATCCAGTTTTCTCTACATCGATGAGGGCCTCCAGTAATTAGCGATGCCTTTCTTAACATGTCAGTGTAACTAGCAGCTGTTTGACAACCTTTTACCTCCTGTAACTCAAGAGTTTTATTGTACGAAAATGAACCCCAGACCATAATTGATCCATCTCCACTGTGTCATGTTGAGAAAATTTCTTTTGGGACATCTTTTGCATACCAGTAATGCTGAAAACTGTCTGGGCCATCAAGATTGAATTTTTTCTCATCTGAAAACAACACTTTCTTCCATTTATCCACATCCCAAGTTTGATAATCAGAAACAAATTGTAAACAGAACGTTTTATGGTGAAGAAAAAGGCAAGACCTCTGCAGCCATTCATTTTTTTTAAACCCTTATTTAAATTCCGTTGAATTGCTTGAGAGCTGCATTCAGCATCTGTATTCGCTTTTATCTGATTTGAGGTTAGGACTGAATCTCTCTTAACTTCTCGCCTAATGCATCTGTCTAGAGATGGTGAGATTTTATTGGGGCAACCACTTGATTTTTTAGAAGCATACTAATGAAGTTAGCAATGAAAGTTCTGCTACGGCCAATTGCAATGGCTTGTTGTGAAAGACTACGTCTGAAGTTCAACAATCCTGCCCTGTTCGAACTTTAAACTTTTACCCTTAGCCATTTTAAAATCTGAAATACTGGAAATGAGCTAAGTAGATGTCTACACACCTGAAGCTATGAGCACAATGACGAGTTCTAAAATTTTTGTCCAGTAATTTGGTTTTTTTTTTTCACAGTCTTATCTTTATGACCAACCAAAAAGATCTTTTCAATGTTTGTTTAAATTAATCAGTTAAAAGCTTAAATTTTTTACTTGTTTGATGATAAACTACAATTTCTAATTAAATTTAAATGTTTCACAAATATTATTTTGATTAAAATAGCAGTATTTTTTTTTTTTTTTTAAACCCTTTTGTATTTGGTCTTATGATTTTGACCAGGGGTGTACATGATAGAATTTTAGGGGATTAGAATAGTCATAGTAATTTATCAAGTCTAGAAGAATCCTCAACAGAATGCAGAAAGCACTGGACAGCTGTTTCATCCTATTTGGATGCACACTGCTGATGAGTCCCAAATAGGATGAAACAGCTGTCCAGTGCTTTCTGCATTCTGTTGAGGATTCTTCTAGACTTGATAAATTACTATGAGATTTTATATATATATATATATATATATATATATATATATAGGAAGTCTGATCAGTTCAATGTCAAATCTTCTGTTAATTGGGGTAAGGTATGGCTTGCTAATTTTTAACACCTCCAAATCAAAACTGCTCTCAACCGAGAGATACCTTTCATGCCTTCCATCAGCATGGCTGATGCTAACCTCCAGGAGAGTTACTCATTGTGCCTTCTCAGGCTAATGTTCCTTGCAAACATGAAATGGAAAGATTAGATTGAATCCACAGCTAGATCTGCTCCTAGGAAAATTGGTTCATTGTGTCATGATAGACTTATAAGTATGTAAAATATACAATTTTTCTCTCCAGAATCTATGATTCATGCAGGTTTTGATTGCAGTCACATATCTGATACCCCTTCTATAGATTTAGAGATTCTTGATAAAATCCAAAGCAGAATCTACAATGTTATTGGTCCTGACCTGACATCAGTTACTTTCTCACCAGGTCATGTAGCTTCCCAGTGTTTTTTCTCTAAATACTTTCATGGTAATTGTTCAGATGGACTTTCCTCTGTTGCCTGTTTTATGAATTAAATTGCAGTACTAGATTGGCAGCACATTTTACAGTTGAGTTTGCTAGATGTTACTGAAAATTCTTTGCTAACAATTTTTTTTTTCTTGCACTTCTCGCCTGTGGAACACTCTTCTGGTTTATTGCTTTCCAGCCAACTTTGATATTCTAAAATTTATATACAATGTCAATCATTATCGTGTCTTCTTGATTCATTTCTTCATTTTTCTCAATCATTAATGTTTTTACTTTTTCATTCACTCAGTAACTTGTGTCTTAGTGGCTTTATTGCCTTGTTTGAAGTGAAATGATTAAAGAAAAAAAAATATATATATATATACAGCTGATAAATGTTATTTACAATTGAAGTGGCTATATTAAATTTACATAATATTTAAAAGCATTAATAAATATTTCTTGCACAACTTAATTTTAATTCATATTTTTAGAATTGCCATATATAAACAATGTTTTTTTGTCATATTGCAAAAGGGAAGTTTGGATTAATTTAATTATCCATTTATTATTATATTTTTCATTATTATAATTTTTGTTATATTATGAAGCATTTATAATCTTTAATTATTAAAATACATGTTTGTTTATTTTTTAAGATAAGGTGTGGTATACATCAACTGTAAGATGAGAAGACCTTGCCACCAATCTAGTAGTACATATAAATTTATGAAGTCTAGCTACCAAAGAAGAAAGCACATCAGAATAATTAGCATGAAAATATTTATAGAAAAGAAACACAGAAGCTACCTTATGACAGAAGGAATGCGACTGAAGCCAAGATGCCATGTCAATAACATGGTAGATTCTTCTTTGTATTTTAAAATTCTCTAAATACGTCATAAAAGATGGGAAAAAAAAAAACAAAAAAACTGTCAATTTTTAATCTTTTCATTTGTATCCTCTTTAATGACAATGACTTGCCCTCATACTTAATGTTTTTGCAATATTCCATTAAAGTTGTTAAGCACAAACATTTAATGATGCTAGTCCTGGATATGATGATAAACTCCATCGAAAAGCAAGGGCTGCGATCAGGAGATTGGAGGTTTTGAGGAGCATGGGAACATTTCTCAATTGCTGTTGTTCCCAGGTTCACCCCTGACTCGAGGTGGTAGTACCTGTTAGGGTCTCAGCTATGAGCAAATAATGAACCCTCCCAAACAAAATCCTAGGAAAATATAAAAATACATTTTTATTGTAAAAATACCAGCAATACATTTTTATAGAAAAAAAAAAAAAAAAAAATAGTAAAATTACCAACAATATGCACATACTAACAAATTGTAGCAACTTCAGCCAAATCCATTTCAAATACTACCAAACAACCGACATGAACTCTTTCAGGATATTAATCCATATAATATCCTATGATTTCTTAAAGAAATCAAACTGTATTCCAAAATATAACTTAAAACTACAACATAAAACACACATATCACCGCGTCTAGTTATGTTGATATGTCTCGGAAAGGGATCTATTTGTTCAAAGTAGCTAAGTGGTTTTGGCTACTGTAACCGAGTAGTACAATCTAGCAGGTAGCAGTCATTGACTGGTACTCGTCGTAGGCCAATAGGCGTCCCCAATGGCATCTCCTGTACCTCTACATCAGTCTGTATTTATGGCTGACACCAGCCAATCATATTACTGTGAGGGGGAACCCAGGTGTATGCCTATTCATTACATCACATGTCCACACAAACATGTCTATACACAAGTGCATGCATAGAGGACCATCTACATTTCAATTGTGAAAATACAATAACATATATTCTTCAAAGCTCCCAAGAAAATTAAATTTCAACATTAAATGACCCATAAGCAGTTGATATGCCGTTAAATAGACAATGATGCAACAGGGGAATTTCCATGGATATTTTATAGTTGTTGAACTTGCAAAGAGATAGCAAAACTACGAAATTTTCACAGGTACAACTAGTAACATCTCAAGTAATAAGAATTACTAGTCTAACAACAATTACTTGTTCCCAATGCCCAGTTTACAATATCTAACATCAGACTAAATGCAATTAGAATACTGTCTGTACTCGTGTATAATCCAACTTCATGTATAGTGAGACACCTGATTTTAAAAAAGTTACCTGTGTATAGTGCAACTAGTCATGGAAAATGCATGATTTTTAACCTTTTCAAAGAAAAAGGAAGCAAGATAAATTCTAGTAAAATGGATGTGAAAATTCGCAGAGCTAAAGCCTGGGTCACCTTGAATGTAATCTAGAAATCTGGTCTACCAGACAACCTCAAACAAAGATTCTTTCGAGCCACTGTAAAGGCAGTGTTAATGCCTGGTGCCACTGCTTGGACATTAACTAAAACCTCAGAGTCTAAGCTTGATGGAACCTACACTCGGATGCTGAGAGCTATACTTAACATCTCTTTGAAGACAACATCCAAATAAATCACAGCTCTATGGACCCATCTCTGATATTTCTACAAACTTACATGAACATAGAATGTGCACTGCTGGCAAGCAAAGCAAGAACTAGCAAGTGATCTACTGTTCAGGATACCTAGTCATGGAGCGAGACAAGTTGGTTGCCCAGCAACCACCTACATTAACAAGCTATGTTATGACACAGAATGCTTCCCTTATGACCTCCCAACTTTAATGAAGGACTGTGAGGGTTGGCATGATAGACTCATAAATAACTCAATCAAATAAAATATAGTGCAATCTATTTTTTGTGTAAAATAAAAAAATAAAAAATAAAATAAAAACACACAACTATATGGTAATTCTTAAGTCAATATGAAAATTGAACAAAAAAAAAAAAAAAATTGTTTGGACTGTTGTCCTCATCTTTAGTCATATTCACATTTCATTGTATGCTCCAGTCTTCTTCAGGTGAAATACATTGGAATTTCAAACCAAATCCTTTATTTAGTTCCATGGGCCATGCCTCTTCCATTATTTCCCTTTATTAACTCACCTCTCCAAGTTTTTGTTCACCTCTACTGTGGCCCAGTATTGAACTCATAATTATTTGGGTCAAGGCACTGGATTAGTTTAACCAATGCATTTATCCACTGGGCCATGTATCCTTAGTTCAAAATTCCAATGTATATCACCTGAAGAAGGCCGGAATGTGAATACGACAAAGATTTAGGACAACAGTCCAAACAATGTAAATAGTTACAATGCCTCATCCCAGAAATAGATGGAAGAAGAAAAAAAAAAAAAAAAAAAAAAAAGCATTCTTCAGAGAGCCTGGCTGCATTCTTCAGAGTTGCTCATAGCCCGGATTTGATTTATCAATAGAAAAAGCAAACTCTAGCATTGATTAATTTCAGAAAGACAAGCCACAGCACAGCCTTCTTTGAGAGGATTCATCCTAGCAGAAGTAGCGAGTCTTTGTTTGGATTGTAGCTGCCTTCTCACCTCTGCTTATTTATCTAAAATCTACTTAGCTGACCCTACATGTTTGGAACCAAAGATTCACCCCACTGTACATTTTCGTTTATTGACTATCACTAAGGTAACAAACTAAAGCTAGGTTTCCTGCTTTGTAAAAACATGATCTAGTTTATCGGTTAAGCAATAAACTTGTGACTACAAGATCTATGATTTTATTATCAGTTTAGATTGTATTTTACAAACATTAGTGAACTAGAGAAAAACAAATATCCACTTGATAGTTTCAATAAGTAGTTAGAGTAGTGGGCTCAAGAATGAAAGGTTCAGTCAGGCCTTACATTCCAAAAGAGGAGTCTTCTTTCATTCATTCTTAATGAAGAAAAAAAATTTAATTTCAAACAAAAAGTAAAATCTGTCTATATTTCTGAGATGAGGTATTATGTACAGTATTTACATTAGTCAAACTATTGTCGCCATATTTGTCACGTTTCAGGTGGTTGGAATTTCGAACTGAACCCTTTATTTCGATCACTGGGGTAGACTGTTCTAGTTCCACGTACCATGTTTGATGGATGTCAGTTATCAGTTATCTCCTGCTAATTTTCCCTCTGCCTTAACCGGGTATTGAACTCACACTCTTTGGGTCTGTCACTAACCAATGCCTTTATCCACTGTGCCATGCGTCCTTGAGGACATCTGGGTATGAATTTTTGGGTATTATAAACCTAATGTTTTCAGCAACCGTTTTTTACCAGTGCTCATATTGCAATTTTGCTGTTATCATTGCATGTTTTTACCAGATCTCATATTGCAACTTTTTAAAAAGTAAAATCTCTGATACCAACACTACACCAATCAATATTATTTATATGTACTATTAGATCCCTAATAAACTGCGGTGAGAAAATATAGTTTTCCCACCTTGCCGACTAAAACGACCTTGTTTTGCAATTTTGACCCTGTAAATGATTTTCAAACCACTCTTTTGTTGAGACTCACCAATTATTACATGTTGAGAAAAAATGCCAACATGCCTGATTATTAAGACTCTCCATACATTAAGCACCTTAGAATAAGAGATTCAATTATCTACCAACATACCAAGTATTTTCCCAAAGAATAGAATTTAATGTCAACAATATTTAAGCTATACAATGAATGGAAACCTACAGGTTTGGCCCAATGGTAATATCAGCTGCTTCCTTATAAGGAAACATTCAGCATTCATTGACCAAGCAGCTAATATTGCTGTCAGTTGAAATTTATAAAATCTTTCTCTTAAAACAATTTTTAACTTCCTCGAGTCCAGTAGCTGTTATTGCTCTTTCCAGTATTGATGGCAGCTTCCTTCCTAACCTTTTGTTTGAAGTAGTGTGGAATGTCAACATCTTGATTATGTCCTTATTTTCTCTTTGAGTGACATGTGATATCCATTTTAGCTGTTGAAAGTCCTCAAGTCATATAGTTTTTATTATTTGGTACAGTTCTTTGTAATTTTGTAGTGCCATTCCATGATGTCTGAAGAAAGATGGTCCTTGCTAAAACCTATAGGCTTCATTCACTGGAAGCTATTTTTAACTATCAACCTGAGAAGGTGGTTATGGTATTTCTCGCTGATTTTTTTTTTTTTTTTTTCAATTAGATTCATTCTTTCTTATCAAATGACAAAATGAAAGTTGTCTTGAATAGCTGCTCTTCTAGATCTTTTTACATTAATGCACACGTGTCCCCTACAGTTCTACCTCTGGACCTCCATTGTTCCCAACTTTTATCAGTTCTCAAATCAATATCTATGCTAATGACAACTATTTAACGCTAAGTCTGATAGGTTTGATAAGGTCAAAAAATACCTTCAATCTATTTACATCATTTGGACTGTTCTCATCTTTATTGCCATATTCACAATGTTTTGGTCATTGTATGCTCCAGCCTTCTTCAGGTGATGTATGTTGGTATTTCGATGTGAACCCTTTTAGCCCATGGGGGTAGATTGTTCTAGTTCCATACGCCATGCATTTTTTAATATCTCAGTTAGGTCACTCATCTCTTTGTTCATTTTGCTGTGACCAGATATTGAACTCTCAACTCTTTGGGTCAAGTCACTCAACCAATGCTTTTATCCAGTGAGCCTTGGGAACATCAGTGAGTGAATTTTTTGGACTTATAAACCTAATGTCTCGGTAATCTAATTTTTTTTTTTTTTTTTTTTTTTTTACAAGAGCTCATATTACAATTTTTTGTTATTGTTTTTTTTTCCCTATTACTCTGTCTTTCTGGCTCCTTTATTGTATTCATGTCTATGCTTGGTCAGATTAGGTTTTTGTGGCCTAGCATATGCATTGATTCCTTAAGTTTTCATATTTTCCAGTGATGTTCTCTGTCTATTATTTCAACTTCATCCCACAGAGAGTGGTGACCCCGCCCCTTTTTCTCCTCCATATAAGGTCAGCTATGCCTGATTTTTCTATTTCCCCATCATGTTACGACTTTACAGTGTTCCTGCAGTTTCATCTTAAGGGGGCAGGCTGTTTCTCCTTTAAATTTCTTGCCGCAGCTGCACAGGATGGCATACACAGTCCTTAATCAGGTTCTCCTTTATGGGTTGTCTTACTTGGAAGAGATGTCTGCGTAGTGTTGAATCACTCCTGATGGTTTTCCTAACGTTATACGGACCACAGATCTTTAGTATCATTTCCAATAATCCCTTCACATAGGGTAGACAGACCAAAAGGTTGTATTCTGAATGTTGTTATCTTGGACTCTTTTATCCCAATTTGTGGAGGCTGTGCTCATGTACCCAGAGTAGTTTTATGGCGTAGGTTACTGCTTAATATGAATATGGTGTCAAAGATGAGGACAACAGTCTGAATGTTGTAAATACTTACAATACCTCATCTCAGAAATATAGACAGATATACCTTCAATCTATTAGAATGAGCAAGAAAGGGCTTGCTAATTTAAGCTCCTTCAGAAACAAAACTGCTCTCTTAATCGTCTCAGAGAATCTTTTTTGCCTTCCATCAGTATGGCTAATGCTAACCTTCAGGAGAGTACCTCAATGTGCCTTCTCAGTTTAATATTTCCTACTGACAAGAAATGAAACGATTATAGGAATCAATTGCTAGGTCTGCTGCTAGGAAAGTTGCCTCACCGTGACATTCTAGACAATTATTCTCTCAAGAATCTCTTACACCTATATAAGCCTACCATTCATCCAGGCATTGAATATTGCTGCCACTTCCGGAAGGATCTGCAATGTTAAGATTTTTAAATATATTTCGTTTTAAGAAATACTTAGTTCAAATGCATCTTTACCTAATGGGGTGCAAAGGTCATACTTAGGTCTTCTGCAGGAACCTATCCATATATAAAATTCTGTGACTTCCATTCGTCCATCCTCTGAAATTGACTGACTGAAACCGAATTTTAAGAAGTACTAACAGGTAAGAGGGGCACAAAGTACAGCTCGTTTTAATAGGATGCATAAAAAAAAATAAAAAAAAAATGCAAAGTAGGGTTTTTGCCAAAGTATTTTTTCCAAACAAATCAGGTTTGCAAAATTGAACAAAACAGTATGGAAATCTCAACAAAAACTGTAAGTGATAACTTCAACTATACTAAATATTGTGGGGATTTCAATTCTAGTTATCTTAAAATCCCACTTCAACTGACATTTTTATATTGTATTCTTTAATTTTCAGTCACACACACACACATTTTCCAGAAAAATATAAAAGACTAAATAATGAAGTAAAACATGCAGACATTAAAACTTTAAATCATTAAAAGTTATAATAAAACAAAATGTAAAAGATTATGAACACATGTTAGAAAAATAAAAATGTTTTTCAAACTTATTCCCTGTTGACGACCAGTTTTCTGGTTCCTTCTAAAGTCTCCTTCAACTCTATACTTCTAACATCTCCACCTAAATTCTGAAATGTTATTTATTTTCTTTCTTCAATAGGAGTAGATAGGTTTTTTGAATAGGAGTAGAGTTTTTCCCTTGTTTCCTGTTTAGAATTGGGTTTCTGTTCCTAATAAAGTCTACTTCAACTCTATACTTCTAACATCTCCACCTAAACTCGATTTTATTTACTATTTATTTTTCCGCAAATAGATAAGTTTTGCATATCATATAGTTCACACTCCACCCTGGTTTTGAACAGGGGTAGAGGTTTATCCCTTCGCCCCCCCCACCTGTTTAGAATTGAGTCTCCAGTTCCTTCTAAAGTCTATTTCAACTATACTTCTAATGTCTGCCTAAACTAAGATTTTAGGTATTGATTATTTAATTTTTCCTGAATAGGAGTAGATCGCTTTGCCTATCATCCCATTCACACTCCTTCCCAGTTTTTTGAATAGGAATACAGGTTTATCCATTCTTTCCTGTTTAGGATTGGGTTTCTGGTTCCTTCTGAAGTTTTCTCTTTCACTCCCAGTGGCACCTTGCATCTATGTAGCATTATCACCTTGCTTGGGGCAAACAACAAAAAAAAAAATAAACAGTTTTTTCTTTTTTTTTTCTATAATTAGCATTTGCAACACTTGAAGATGTTCTCTTAAACATTCTGAAAGACAAATAGGCGACAATTATCCTTTTCTATTTTTATATCTATGTATTGTGTATATTCACTGCCTGTCCCATCCAAGATAGGTTCCCAAACCCCAGATACAAACCTAAGTGACATTCCTTCAGATGATCTACATCCTCAAAGCTTTCTAAGAGTCTCCATCCTCTCCTTGAATTAGGATGGGTTCAAATAGAGGTAAAATATTTTTTTCAGCCACTTTCCTTCTAAGTTATCCAAATTATCAAAGAATCACAACACAAAAGATTTATCAAGTGTCTATTGAGAGAACAAGAAAGAAAAGAAATCCACTGGATGATTCTTTTTCCAAGCATTGCAAATTCCATTTTAGGCTGGACACCAAATGGCAAACATTATTTGCCGATTCATCTATCAGGCTCTCACACACTATGATCATGATTTCTGGCCACCAGCCTCCAACCAGTATTGCCTGCATTATGTACAGCAGCATGTATCTTGCCTGGATCTGAGTCATGGTAAAAAAAAAAAAAAAAAACTTCATAGTTGCTAATTTCACTCAACTCCAAGTCTGAATCACGGTTACTTCCAGAACCTGATCACTAAGAAGTGACTGATATTGCATACCACCATCAGTTTCCATGGCAGCAAAATATTGCAAACTAGTTGAATTTGGTGATAAAAGAATGAAAAATACTCCACAAAATTCTTGGGATAGAAAATCAATCAACCAAGATAATATGAAAGGTTACTATATTCACACAATGAATGCTGCCAGGGATTTGTATTATTAGGGTATATTTGTCTTATGTTTTTACACAATGCATGGTGACAGGGATTTTTATTAGGGTATATTTGTCTTATGTATTTACACAATGCATGGTGACAGGGATTTTTATTAGGGTATATTTGTCTTATGTATTTACACAATGCATGGTGACAGGGATTTTTATTAGGATATATTTGTAAGTAGGGATTTCCAAATTGCAGAGAGATAGTAATTTGTATAGATATATATTTGTAGGAGGGATTTACAATTTGCATGCTGATAGGGATTTGTATTAGGGATTTCCAGTGTATGCTACTGGGGATTTGTAGCAAAATGGATTTGTATTAGGGACTTATATCAAGATACATTTGTAATAGGGATTTCCATATTGCACACTGCTAGGGATTTAAAGACACACAAGTGGGAAGGACAAAAATAAATAGTAAAGAGATAAATATATTTGCAATGCCCAAGAAACCAAGTATTTGATGATTTCACTAAAATCAAGAAAGGAAAATACTGTGTTCATTTTCAACACAAGATCTTGATGGCTAATATCCATATACCATTTATAAACAAATCTGTTAGGAGATAAATACGAGTGGTACTTAAAAATTTAAGATACCGACTTCACAAAATTGGATCTACAAATGATAATTATGTATTGAGTGCCAATTATTTGACGCTTACGACCAAAAAGATCAAAGGGCAGTTTTTCAGAATGCTTAGCCAAATAAAATTTAAGTTTCTCAAATTATTATTATTTTTTTTTTTTTTTTTTTTTTTAAATGTGGGGTTACCTCCACTTACTTCACTAAGAAAATGTTAACATGAACAAAGCTGAGAGATCTTCAAAAGTGCTCACAAAACCTTCATTTGACACACTGTAGGAAATTCACCAGCATCAGCTCAACAACTTTACAAATTGAAGCCTCTTCTGTTAAAATTTTGTGCACCAACAAGGACTTCCAAACAAATTCATTTCAGTGTGGAGCAATGGAAAACAACAAAATTTTAATACCAACTGCTGAACTATGTTTCTACACTACCGACATATCTTGTAGAGTGTCACTTTCTGACCCACTAGATAATTGCACAGCACACATCTCAACCATAGTGACTCTTTCTTTCTTTTCAGCCTATGAGGGACAAAACAAATATACAAAAATGTTATGGGCTATGAGCAGAATAAAATTCTTATCGTGAGGGAAGTATTGTGGGGTTACCCTCACTTCACTAAACAATTGTAACTAGGTATGCTCCTTAAATCTATAAATAGGCAGTGACATTCATTATCTATTATTCTTCTATTACATGGTAAAATATAGGTCTTATGAGGAGAAAATGCCAGTACCTTTCATTTACTTTTTTATAAAACAGCTTTTACAAAAACAACTTTACTAGTTTTAATTT